>CM025853.1:16182255-16265630 GCA_003952965.2 Morella rubra
TTGCTCTCGTAAGCGGTTGCGAGCATGCTTTCTGGTTCGTGTAACTAATCTTCTTATTCGTCTGTCATTATCAATCTGGAAATACTTTATACTTGCTGGTGCTTATCTTTTATGTGCGTTATGATTCTTATTGTTCATGGAAAATAAGATAAGAATCATAGGAGTTGCTGGACTTTGTATAGGAGTTGTCTGTAGTTTGTAACATGGAAAATGATTTGCGCGTAATTTTTAAAACAGTAATTTTTGTGTTATAAATCTGGATTTCTTTGACCTCAAAGCTAATGGTATAAGGTCTTTATCTTGATTGAATGGCTAGGAGCTGACAAAAAGTGGGTACAATATGCATACTGATATTTTTAATGCTTACAAGTGCAGTCATGAATTAGGACATTAATCTTTTCCTTACTGATAAACTTGTTTAGGTCATTAATTTTGTTATTTGTTGCTCTTTCTCTTGCTCTTCAATGCCAGAAAAAGATTTGAAGAGCTCTAAAAAAGTGTCTGGCTTAAACACATG
The DNA here is from genome assembly GCA_003952965.2 of Morella rubra. NCBI lineage: Eukaryota > Viridiplantae > Streptophyta > Magnoliopsida > Fagales > Myricaceae > Morella > Morella rubra. The sequence continues at coordinate 16,182,773 of CM025853.1, forward strand.
AAAGATGTTGTGCTTAAAACTTCTTATACTGTCAAATATTTGGGATAGACATAGCAATTGCCTGTTGGTGATTTTATTTTTGACTTCCTATTTGTAATTCTGCAATTCTTAATGTATGCTGCCCATGCATCTCATATTAAGAAAATACTTGTTTAGTGCCTTTCTATATGATAGAGGCAGTGTAAATTATATTGTTTCTGTTTTCCATTAGTGAGTGGCACACCATTCTTGTACTAATGTGTTCTTCTGCTGATTTTTGTTTTTCAGTGTGACATGTATTCTTCCGTGGGCCACTTATGGGCAGAAACCAACATGCCCTAAGTGTAAAACTCAATTTTCATATCTTAATGTCCATCGTTCAGTTGATGGCAGGTAGCGTTTCTGGACCCTTCTTTAACTCTCTCTTTTTGGTTTAGATTTTCTGTTCTTCTCTAGTTTGTGATCAAATATGGAATCAATAAACAATTGATGACTTATTTCTTATTTACAGCTTACACGATTACATGTTCGAGGAGAGCGTCTGTCTACTCCTGAGAGCCCCCTGGTTCAAACATTTGACTGTGGATCAGCATAAGGAGGTTTGTGATCCGTATGCGTACGAGGAGGCCGATGATCCGTACGAAGAAGATCTGGATGAAACTTACCTAAGAAATTCATCCAGTAATCGTATTCGGCGACGAGCGAAGAGGGCATGCAGACGGGAGGCATGCAGCTGATTGACTAGCTTTCTTTTGTCGTTGTAACGGGAGGATCATTATCTGCTAATGAGGCTACATTTTCTAACTACAGACCGTTTTTGTACATGATTACTAAAAACGGAAAGTAACAGGAGTAATAAACTTGTTCTAATGGTGATTACTAGTTCTTCGAAATTTGTGATAATATTCAATCCATTTTTCTGCCTAATCATATGGTTGATGCTTTTTCCATTTTTACAAAAGTGAAGTCCACAGTGTAAAGGGTTATCATTCAGGGACACTGTGATGTCACCCTTACCTTTATATATATATGTTTTTCCAAATTTGTCTTCCTTGTCTACCTTGCGTTCTTTTGCTAGATGACCAAATTTCCTGGTCTGGAAGTTTCCCATTGATCAACTATACTGTATGCTTCCTTTTCCTTTCCTTGTGTGTGTGTATATATATATATATGTATGTATTTAGATTAATACTACAATCATTTATACTTTAGTGGTTGGTGGTGAACATTATATTGTAACAGTTATCTTTACTGTTTGGTTAGTTTCGTCCATTATCAACTACAAGTAAATGTGGATACCATAATTACAATGCTGCTTTAGACTTTAGCATGAGAAGTAATGTCACCATCATTTGTTCCCAAAGAAAGAGCATTATATCACAATCACATGAATGTCCTTTTCAACCAACAGTAGCGCATGCTTATTGCATTTTCTGCAGCGTGTGGACAAAATTGCATTTGTATTCGTTCATGATGAACGCACTATGTACTTGTTTCTGCAGCTATATATATTTGTATGGAATTTTTATCCTGCTTTAAATTGTCAGTTCATCATAGTACAGAATATTAATGTTATAGATTGTTTTGAATTTTGTAGGCATTGATGCCGATGTTCATCTGCACTCGTTGCTTACAGTAGTTGATGACTTATGTTGCACTAGTTCCGTGCTTTCACTATAGTAGTTCTTAATTCTTGAATATGCTGAAAGATTTCTTTTTGTGGAATGATTGATTGGTTATTTGTTTATTGTTACCCCCTTCCCTTTATGCCGAACTGCGTTGAAGAACTATACAATGCACTGAATCTTTTTAGAATTTTTTAGTAGGTCTGTTTTTGTGCTTCTTATGATCAAATGCTTTTAAAAATCCTTTGGGCCTTATGTCATCTGGTGCTTACCAGGATAGTTGAATCTTTTTGATTCTTTATTCCTTGAGATGCTGGAGTTTTATGTCGCTGAAACCTTTTGGCTGTGATCTAGCTAGTATGCAAATATTGACTAATCTGGATTAAAGAAAGACGTGTCTCAATTCAATGTTTCCTTGGATTTCCTTTTTGCGTCACATGATGTTCCTGTTTGGTTGTCAGGAGCTTGAATATATGGGGTTTTATCACGTGGATTGCATTGTCATTTGCTTCTTTTATAGCGTTTATACAGTGTTATTAAATTACATATGTTGCATCCCACATAACTTTTCTGTTGAAGTACAGGCTATTATCTTGTACTTGCTGTGTTGCATGCATTGTGCACGTGCTTCTTTACATGTCTTCCATTTAACTTCTTGGATAATGGCATGGAGGATAGTTCTTGAGTCAGGCATAAATGTATTCTCCCGATTGAAATACACATGGACAAATTGCTTTTGTCCAGCAAGAAACCTTATAATCAAATTGCTTCTTTCAATTTTAATAATTATAAGTACCGATCGAGCTAAGAATATTGTACAATGACAAACCTTGGACATTTAAACTGGCCCTGCAACTCTAGTATTAGTTAAGTCAATGACTTGCTTGGAGGCGGTAAGATTCAAACTCACATTCATCCACTAGATACGGTTGGTCTAAAAGTAGAAGTTCGTCCTTTCAACTACTGAGATATACACATTCGTTCTTTCCATTTGTCATATTAGGAATCAAGTGAGATCTGCAGTGTTTTATTTAATTGTGAATCCAATTACTTGGCTGAGGCAAATTATGTGTCTTTTTTTTTTTCCCTCTGTTTTCACTTATCTAGTGGTCGCCCTTAGGCCATTTTGCTTAGGATTCTTAACATTTTATATGATAAATACATTTTTGCTTTGCGATACTTAACATTTTATACAATAAATAAATTTATCAACTTAATATGAATGTTTTGCAAGTGCCCTAAATTGGATAATATTACCTAGAAATTCACTCCATATTTTTTTTTCTTTTGCCTCTCAACATATCCTTTCTGGCTTTACTTTATTTATAGTGCTTAAAAAAAAAAAACCTTCGTACTTCATTTATATAGAAAAAACAGCTCTTTCTCTAAATTCTAAATTCTGGAGATTGCAATCCGTAATGGGTATCTCTTAATTGATTGGCTCAACTGATTGTACCAACTATGCAAAGACGGAGCTAAGGGCCAGAAAAAATTTGTTAATGATTTTTTCCTTCAACAAAAAACTATTAAAACAAATTTCATGTCACATCTAATAAAAGAAAGACATGTCGACATTCTTGAGGCCACCTCATTCAAAAAATGTCGCGTTGCTTAAATAATTTTTTTTTCAGAAAATAGTGTTGAGATCATCCACATTATTAAAAAATTATTAAGAACATAATAATTAAATACAAAAAAATAAATTTTAACCAAAAATATATGTCGAAATTTAAAATAAATTATATCAGTCAAATAAAAGAAAGAAATATCAATCAAATGCAGATACTACCTGTTAGAAGTTGGATTTTGGAAAATAAATATGAAAAAAGATAATATATGAAAGATATAGATATATAACATGTACAGAGCAAACAAACATTAGTGACTGTAGAGAGATTTTTTTCTTAAAAAAAAATATATATTATGATGATATCAAAACTGAATCAATTTGGCCTAAATTAATTTAGAATGGACAAATAGGATCATACAAAAAGCTCGATGACGATGATGGGCCCGTATCGCATCAAGCTCGTAAGAAAAAAAAACTACAAGTGTCGTAAACCGTTATAAGCCGACTTATAACGTGTAACATTCTCACGATCCCGATATTCCCCACGACAAAAGTTTAAACTGCCGACTATGGAGACGTGTAGAAAGAACATACCCTGTGATAGATGCAACAAGGGATCAAAAGTCCCTCAAGAGAGGAAACTAAAAGAACGTGGGCAGTGGTGGAATCAGGACTAAAATCCAAAGGGCTCAAATTTTAAAGGTGAAATTACAAGAAATTTTTTTAAAATGCATTCTGCGTTTTTGGGTGCCAGACTCACAAGTTTGCAACAATTTCAATAGAATAAACGTGTACATTAAGAAATAAAATTGGAGAGACATATTGCAGATTGCGTATATCACCCAAAAAGAAAAATCCATGTATTTAGAAACTAAGCAAGCAAATAAGAAGATATGTGGATCCGTCTTCTTCTTCTTCTTTTTTTTTTTTTTTTTTTTTTTCTATAGGCAGTGGACCCATTGGCCTTATCAACCACTCGCCACTTCAATTCCCACGGACGATTAAAACCCCATTACCCATGGAAAACCAAAAATTATTTTGACCAATTTATGTGGCATGATGTGTATAAAATTTCATCTGTGTCAAAGAACTGATCTGTTTAGGGACAAATAATATCGCATCAAACACACATTTGCACAAGTGTCCACAACAACAACCAATTTAAAAGCTTTGTCAGCGTAATTTCCAAAAAATCACATCCAAGCAAGAAATAACTGAAAAACATACAACAGATTTCTTGACAAATTAGACAGCCAAATTCTATTTAGAGATCTCACTAGGTGAAATTTAGTTTTATAATGATTAAAAAGAGCTTTAAAAATAATATTAACTGGTACTTTGACTTCAAATGTGCATATGGGGGAAGTATTTTTCTTAAATTGTTACAAAATATAGTTGGTGAACTGAATTCTGTATATAATATGTATAGGACGTCGTTCAAAAATTAATTAAAAAAAAAAAAATACATTTTCACCTTTGAATTGTCCTAAATTTTTATACTTTATAATATAACTATTATGTTCGAGATATTGGGCCATCTGTCATCAAATTGGATGAAAATTGTTGTTTTTAAAGTATAATTACTATTATGCTCTTCAAAGAGGTTCGAAATAAAATTAGAGTACATTAGCATAATATCGAGGACGACTTCGCAACATCTTCTGGAAACTGAAGAGGGGCGCCGCGGGCTGGGGTTGTAAATGAAAAAAAGACTCCTACAAACAGCCAAAAATGAGTTAATTAATCCTCGTGAACTAAAAGAGTTATTTAATTAAGTGAAGGAATCTCCATGAATTGACAGTAATGGACCAATGGTTGATCACGAGTATGCGAAAAAAGCTAGAGAGACAAGGGGCAGTTCAATTCTAAAGAGAGAGAGAAGAAAAGGCTATTTACGTTGCAGGTTTCAATCAACCTCAAAAATATATATAGGCTGTTTACATTACAGGTTTTTTGACTAAATAAAAGGCCTGGGCCTATGGGGATTGGGCCCAGACTTTTATTTAGACGGAATATATAGTTGGCCTGGGGCCTGGCCTAATGGGTGGCGGGCCAAGGCCAACTTATGTAAAAAAAAAAAAAAAAAGATTCATTGAAAAAAGTTTTGTTGGGTGTGCAATGGATAGCGGCCGCCCAGGACCTCTACCTCTTGCTTCCGCCACTGGATGTGAGAAAAAGACTACAAAAGCAAAGTATCATGAAAAATAAAATTTGAAGTAATTACGAAAAAATCGAAAAAAAAAAGGATTAATATACCAAAATACTGACTTTATTATTGGATGAGCCTTACTTTAATATTCGGAATTATTTTTGTTATTTTATAGAAACAATTATGTGAACATCGAGACGTGTTTACCCTGAGGTGTTCCCTATAAATCAACTTATGCATCATATTTTTAAAGTATTTTTTGTATTTTGGCTTCCAATATTTATTTTTGTGTAACTAGTTCACCTGCCATCATCCCTGGTCGTAGGTGTCCACGTAATGTCATGTTTGCAAAAGAGAAATTTGTCCATTCATAATTTTCTATTCCACATAAATAACTGAAAATGCAGCCAATAAATTTTTAACCATTTTAGTTTTAATACCAAATCATGGCCGGCCAACAATAATTTTCTTTCTTTTTTTATTTTAATTTCAAAATTACAAAAATTAATAAAAAGAAACTTCAAAATCCCCCCCCCCTCTCTCTCTCTCTCCCCGTCAACATAAATATAAAAATTCAATTTAATCATTTATATTCACTTTTAACCGACTTCATAAAACTCTAAATTTTTCTTAATAACATAGTTCAAAATTTTCATTACTTTTTTACAAATTTCTGTAAATCTACCTCAATTTTTCATAACAACACAACAACAATCTTCTGAATGTAAATAAACTGATACTAACACACAAGTACTTGTGTATATATATATGTACATAATTTCACGTTTAACTTGATATATTTCTGATCATGACGTCCCTTGCGGCGAAAGAATATTAAATGCCACGTAATGGGATGATCAAAATTTCATCATATCTTACCAAAACAGGGATGGTGTGAAAAGACTAGAAAGATACAAGGTCGGATACCTTCTTGCGGTTGTCAGTTTTTTCTACCGTCCATATATTCAAGTTTAGGCGTGTTGGGGCGTTTGTTTGCAAAAAATTAAGGTGGTGAAATATTAGGGTATTAGGGTTGGTGAAAAAGTGAATATAATTTATGAGAGTTATGAAAAAGTGAAGAGAAAAGATTTGAATGAATATTATATTAAAAAAAATTATTTTATAAGAAAAAAGAGATTATTTCATTATTTTTTTAATCAAATCTGAAATACGATGTGCCCAATTTTGGCAAACAAGTGCTACTACTGTAGAATGGTGTCTACGAAGTGACAAGTGCGTTCCCAGTCACAGCCCCGTCAGAGACTCCTGTAGAAAAATATGCATCAAATAAAAAGACACATACGACGTAGTCATAAGAACAACGTAACTCCCAAGTTCAACCGGAAACTTATGGATAACTTGTTAGCCCCTAAGTTTCGTGGCGCTTTTCAAGTCAAACCCATATCCGTTAGACAACCAAGAAAAGAGAAGAAAAAGTACAAGCCCACAAATTAAAAGGGAACAAGTAAAACCCACATCCGTATGATTTATATACACGTATTTAACAAATGAGAATATATAGAAAATGATGTTATTTCTTTATAGTTAGAAATTGATAAATTTTAACACATGTCATTCGTAAAGTCTTACTAAAAGATAAAAATTGATAAATTTTAATAATTTAAAAGTTTTTTTTGAGACGAAAATAAAAGTGTGAATCCCACCACGGGACAATAATTTGAAGGCGAGAAAATGATGTTATTTCTTTATAGTTAGAATAAGAAGAAAACCAGAATTTTGGCGAAATGTATGGCAGCTATATCAAGGATTAAGAATTTATTATCTGTTTGATACATTTCCGTATTTCATATGATATGTATAATGAAGCTGGGAGTGATATACCAATTGGATCTTCTTGTGCCAAAAGTTAGTTTGTCCGAAATTGATCATTAGCTGAATTTAGAGCCCATAGTACGTCGGAGAATGTGTGTTGGAAGAGGTTGACTGTTAGCTAGCCTAGCTAGATGCAAAGGATCCACATGCAGCTCGATCGGGTCGAAAGCCGACCAATTGTTACCAACCTTCCCATATGTTAATATATGAAGATTAAACAGCTGCATGCATATAGAGTAATGATATACACCACACTCAAATCAGACTTGTGTATACGTGTCATCTATCTATATATTTTTAAAAAAACATAATTGATAAATAAAATACACAATCCAGATGATGCCACATATGCATAGGATCAGTTGAAAGTCTGATTTGAGTGTGGTGTATATCATTACTCATGCATATATATACATTCGCGTGCATTGCGGAGTTTGCAACCCAATACAATTCAACTTTTGCCTTCTACGTTACCACCAAATTTTCCACTCATATTAACAAACAAAACATACACGTAATTCTAATCCTATGAACTTACCCAAATAAAAAAAAATCCATATATATATATATATATATATATGTTTAAGAGAACCTATGTTGAGTAAGAACAAACAAATTTTGAAATTTTTTTTACAAACACTATTTTACAAACTCCAACATTTTTTTTTTAAACCCCAACAGTTTATCATAAAAAGAGCTGTGTCAAATTATCGTTGTACACTTTTCACAAGCTCTAAAAAATTATACATTGCTCCTAATAAATTTTATGCTTAATTATCATTATGATATTGACTTTTAACAAATCAATTCTGAGGTACAACTTTGAATAGACTAGTTTATGTGGTTCATTTCCAGACATATAGATAATTTTGTCCACTAAAAGTTAGCAGAAGATCCACATGAATTTGAGTCAGAATGTCTATTTTCATGGTCAAATAACCTAAGCCCAGATCTAGTTCTTTCTAGTAAGCTAACTTTTGGTGAATGGAAAGACTTACATATCTAAAAAATGGACCACATGGTTGGTGCATTCAAAGTTACATCTCAAGGATTGATTTGTTAAAAGTGAATACCATAAAAACTATATTAACAAATAAGCCTAAATTTTAAGTCATCCAAACATAAGCTCCACATGGGAGGTAAAGAAATATAGTTAGAAAAAAAACTTAATGGCTAAGCAATTATAACCAAAAATGTGGAGAGAGACGGTCGTACATAGACCACATCATATCTTAATATAAAATTAAATAATATAGATGAGTAAAATTAAACAGTTTATAATACGAAAGACTTATTTTTAATTTTAATAATAACCAAGAACGTGGAAAGAGACGGTGGATATAGACCACAATATTAGATCTTCATTTAAAAATATAATATATTCACGAGTAAAATTGAACGTTTATAATTTTACTAATCAGTGCCATCAAATTGAGAAAAAAGGACGGCTAAAATAAAATTGAGAAATAGGGAAGGATGAGATCATGTTAAGCCAAAAAGAAAGTCATTACTCGTGTTCTTAATACGTGATGTTATAACAATGAAAATCCAAGAACAATAAAGATAAAGAAAAAGAGAGAATAGACTAATCATATTTTGTTCAAAATTAAAAAAAATTTACTAAATATCTCAAAGAACAATTAAAAAGAAAATGGAAGAAATCGATTTTTACAAAATAAAATATAAGTATTTTAGAGTAATTAATTATAACACAATCTCGATTAAATCTTTTTTTTAACCTTCTTCTCTCTTAGTCTCATTTTATTGGTAAAAAAACAAATAGAAAAGAAGACAAATTAGTTGATGGGTTGTCTATTTGGAATTTTATATTTTCGCATGTGACTTTTTTTTTCTATATTAAAATGCATTCTGAGGTAAAAAAATTTATTATAAAATTGAAGAGTAAGAAAGAAAATCAAGATTCTCTATAATTTTTTACTAAAATTATAAAATTTATATTGTTCAAAATTTTATATTATAAATAATATTAAATAATATAAAATACATTTGATATGTCTATACTTTTCCATATTACATGCGAACGATTCTAATTAAGAGAAATGAGAGTCTAATTCTTATAGCATAACAAAAAAAGGTTAAAGTACAAAACAAGTAAGAAAAGTTTAATTTGAAGAGAGACGTGTCACTGTCTGATAGACCCACTTGTGGGCGTCACCTCTTTGCGGTCACCAACCTCAGCCCCTAAAGAATCGGGCAAGAAAGAAAGATTGATAAAGACCGGTGACCCATCTATTTTCTTTAAATCTTTTCCCTGAAGCACGCTATAAAAACAGAGCAGAGGCTTTTTAATTTCATCCACACCCTGTTCCCCGTTGTCACGGCTTCATACCCCGAAGCAGCCCTCGCTCCCCCACCTCTTGGGTTTCAGCATCTCTCTTTTTTATTCTCTTGGCATCTTCCTCTCTCTACATTAACAAGGAGCAGCTAGTCAACGGAGTTCGCGACCTATCTCTCCAAGATCAGGATCATCAGGTGCGGTAAAGTTCTGTTTCTTGGTGAACTCTTTTTTGTTGTCTTGGTTCTAAACTGGGAAAGCCTAGGCGAAGGCCGAAAGATCATTGGCTTGAGCAAGGATTTTAATTTTTTCTGAGGAGTTTCTTGCATTTTCATGCATCTTCCCAGACATGAAACCTATAGTTTAGCAGCGGAATCGGTATTTGAAGATTATTGAGATGCAAATTAAATATTACATACAAACTATACAGGGAAACCCCTTTGTTTTTTAATTTACAGATGGATTTCTTTGGTTTAGGATGAGACTTTGTGATTAGTTTGTATATTGATTTGAGTTTGTGATTTACAGGGTGAAACAGAGATTAAAGTAGAGATTGAGGACATGGGGTGTGAGGATTATAGTGGGATTTGTGCCATATGTTTGGATACTATAGTTCTTGAGGAGCTTGCTCTCGTAAGCGGTTGCGAGCATGCTTTCTGGTTCGTGTAACTAATCTTCTTATTCGTCTGTCATTATCAATCTGGAAATACTTTATACTTGCTGGTGCTTATCTTTTATGTGCGTTATGATTCTTATTGTTCATGGAAAATAAGATAAGAATCATAGGAGTTGCTGGACTTTGTATAGGAGTTGTCTGTAGTTTGTAACATGGAAAATGATTTGCGCGTAATTTTTAAAACAGTAATTTTTGTGTTATAAATCTGGATTTCTTTGACCTCAAAGCTAATGGTATAAGGTCTTTATCTTGATTGAATGGCTAGGAGCTGACAAAAAGTGGGTACAATATGCATACTGATATTTTTAATGCTTACAAGTGCAGTCATGAATTAGGACATTAATCTTTTCCTTACTGATAAACTTGTTTAGGTCATTAATTTTGTTATTTGTTGCTCTTTCTCTTGCTCTTCAATGCCAGAAAAAGATTTGAAGTGCTCTAAAAAAGTGTCTGGCTTAAACACATGAAAGATGTTGTGCTTAAAACTTCTTATACTGTCAAATATTTGGGATAGACATAGCAATTGCCTGTTGGTGATTTTATGTTTTGACTTCCTATTTGTAATTCTGCAATTCTTAATGTATGCTGCCCGTGCATCTCATATTAAGAAAATACTTGTTTAGTGCCTTTCTATATGATAGAGGCAGTGTAAATTATATTGTTTCTGTTTCCATTAGTGAGTGGCACACCATTCTTGTACTAATGTGTTCTTCTGCTGATTTTTGTTTTTCAGTGTGACATGTATTCTTCGGTGGGCCACTTATGGGCAGAAACCAACATGCCCTAAGTGTAAAACTCAATTTTCATATCTTAATGTCCATCGTTCAGTTGATGGCAGGTAGCGTTTCTGGACCCTTCTTTAACTCTCTCTTTTTGGTTTAGATTTTCTGTTCTTCTCTAGTTTGTGATCAAATATGGAATCAATAAACAATTGATGACTTATTTCTTATTTACAGCTTACACGATTACATGTTCGAGGAGAGCGTCTGTCTACTCCTGAGAGCCCCCTGGTTCAAACATTTGACTGTGGATCAGCATAAGGAGGTTTGTGATCCGTATGCGTACGAGGAGGCCGATGATCTGTACGAAGAAGATCTGGATGAAACTTACCTAAGAAATTCATCCAGTAATCGTATTCGGCGACGAGCGAAGAGGGCATGCAGACGGGAGGCATGCAGCTGATTGACTAGCTTTCTTTTGTCGTTGTAATGGGAGGATCATTATCTGCTAATGAGGCTACATTTTCTAACGACAGACCGTTTTTGTACATAATTACTAAAAACGGAAAGTAACAGGAGTAATAAACTTGTTCTAATGGTGATTACTAGTTCTTCGAAGTTTGTGATAATATTCTATCCATTTTTCTGCCTAATCATATGGTTGATGCTTTTTCCATTTTTACAAAAGTGAAGTCCACAGTGTAAAGGGTTATTCATGCAGGGACACTGTGATGTCACCCTTACCTTATGTGTGTGTATATATATATGTATGTATGTATATATGTTTTTCCAAATTTGTCTTCCTTGTCTACCTTGCGTTCTTTTGCTAGATGACTAAATTGAAGTTTCCCATTGATCAAGTATATTGTATGCTTCCTTTTCCTTTCCTTGTATATATATATGTATTTAGATTAATACTACAATCATTTATACTTTAGTGGTTGGTGGTGAACATTATATTGTAACAGTTATCTTTACTGTTTGGTTAATTTCGTCCATTATCAACTACAAGTAAATGTGGATACCATAATTACAATGCTGCTTTAGACTTTAGCATGAGAAGTAATGTCACCATCATTTGTTCCCAAAGAAAGAGCATTATATCACAATCACATGAATGTCCTTTTCAACCAACAGTAGCGCTTGCTTATTGCATTTTCTGCAGCGTGTGGACAAAATTGCATTTGTATTCGTTCATGATGAACGCACTATGTACTTGTTTCTGCAGCTATATATATTTGTATGGAATTTTTAAACTGCTTTAAATTGTCAGTTCATCATAGTACAGAATATTAATGTTATAGATTGTTTTGAATTTTGTAGGCATCGATGCCGATGTTCAGCTGCACTCGTTGCTTACAGTAGTTGGTGACTTATGTTGCACTAGTTCCGTGCTTTCACTATAGTAGTTCTTAATTCTTGAACATGCTGAAAGATTTCTTTTTGTGGAATGATTGATTGGTTATTTGTTTATTGTTACCCCCTTCCCTTAATGCCGAACTGCGTTGAAGAACTATACAATGCACTGAATTTTTTAGAATTTAGTAGGTCTGGTTTTGTGCTTCTTATGATCAAATGCTTTTAAAAATCCTTTGGGCCTTATGTCATCTGGTGCTTACCAGGATAGTTGAATCTTTTTGATTCTTTATTCCTTGAGATGCTGGAGTTTTATGTCGCTGAAACCTTTTGGCTGTGATCTCGCTAGTATGCAAATATTGAGCAGCATTGTAATTATGGTATCCACATTTACTTGTAGTTGATAATGGACGAAACTAACCAAACAGTAAAGATAACTGTTACAATATAATGTTCACCACCAACCACTAAAGTATAAATGATTGTAGTATTAATCTAAATACATACATATATATATATATACACACACACACAAGGAAAGGAAAAGGAAGCATACAGTATAGTTGATCAATGGGAAACTTCCAGACCAGGAAATTTGGTCATCTAGCAAAAGAACGCAAGGTAGACAAGGAAGACAAATTTGGAAAAACATATATACATACATATATATATATATATACACACACACACACAAGGTAAGGGTGACATCACAGTGTCCCTGCATGAATAACCCTTTACACTGTGGACTTCACTTTTGTAAAAATGGAAAAAGCATCAACCATATGATTAGGCAGAAAAATGGATTGAATATTATCACAAATTTCGAAGAACTAGTAATCACCATTAGAACAAGTTTATCACTCCTGTTACTTTCCGTTTTTAGTACTCATGTACAAAAACGATCTGTAGTTAGAAAATGTAGCCTCATTAGCAGATAATGATCCTCCCGTTACAACGACAAAAGAAAGCTAGTCAATCAGCTGCATGCCTCCCGTCTGCATGCCCTCTTCGCTCGTCGCCGAATACGATTACTGGATGAATTTCTTAGGTAAGTTTCATCCAGATCTTCTTCGTACGGATCATCGGCCTCCTCGTACGCATACGGATCACAAACCTCCTTATGCTGATCCACAGTCAAATGTTTGAACCAGGGGGCTCTCAGGAGTAGACAGACGCTCTCCTCGAACATGTAATCGTGTAAGCTGTAAATAAGAAATAAGTCATCAATTGTTTATTGATTTCATATTTGATCACAAACTAGAGAAGAACAGAAAATCTAAACCAAAAAGAGAGAGTAAAGAAGGGTCCAGAAACGCTACCTGCCATCAACTGAACGATGGACATTAAGATATGAAAATTGAGTTTTACACTTAGGGCATGTTGGTTTCTGCCCATAAGTGGCCCACCGAAGAATACATGTCACACTGAAAAACAAAAATCAGCAGAAGAACACATTAGTACAAGAATGGTGTGCCACTCACTAATGGAAACAGAAACAATATAATTTACACTGCCTCTATCATATAGAAAGGCACTAAACAAGTATTTTCTTAATATGAGATGCATGGGCAGCATACATTAAGAATTGCAGAATTACAAATAGGAAGTCAATACATAAAATCACCAACAGGCAATTGCTATGTCTATCCCAAATATTTGACAGTATAAGAAGTTTTAAGCACAACATCTTTCATGTGTTTAAGCCAGACACTTTTTTAGAGCACTTCAAATCGTTTTCTAAGAAACCAAGTCAATCTCATATACTCCTTCAGCATCGCCAGCCCTCCTTGCATTCGGCCCCAAAGAGATGTGAGTTGCGACGGTGAGAGAGAGAGGGAAAGAGGAGCTGAGCACAAATGGCAGGGAGAGGAGGGTACGACTGATGGCTCGGGCTCACGGCAGGCAGGGAGAGAGGGGGTGAGGGCTCGAGTTCACGGCTGAGAGAGAGGGGGGGTGAAGCCTGGAACTTTTGAACGTTAGTCTCGGGCTCACGTCAGGCAGGGAGAGACGGGGGGGTGAGGGCTCGAGTTCACAGCAGGGAGGAGGGGTGTGAAGCTTGGAACTTTCGAATAGATTCGAAAGACAGGTCTTCCGTCTTCGTTAGGTTAAGTGACCTGGGTTTCGACCCAGGTCACTGCTTTTTTTTTTTAAACAGGGCTCAAAACGGTGCCGTTTTTGAGCCTGGATTTTTTTTAAAAAAATATATACCGAAACCGGAAAAAAACAATGCAAGAAACATAGGCATTAAGGGATGTCGTCCCATTACTCATACAAAAAAAAATATATATAAAAAGAAGAACATAGGCATGAAGTGACGTCTTCCCATTAAGCATACAAAAAAAAAAAAAATAGATAAAGAAGAAACGCACCCAGATTACTCCCATTAAAACGCACACAGAGTACTTGTGGTCCAATTAAAACGACAAGCAAATTACTCCCATGGGTTTTGAATGCAAGAAACAACTATCAGCAGAAAGTTCACCCAAGTCACTTCAACAAAGTCACGCAAAGCCTGAACTGTGAAGTACCATACAATTCCTGTACCCTAAACAAACTCAAGAACCTAGTTGGTTTGCAGAAAAGTATACAGAATGCTTTTATTGTTCCTAAGAGGAAGCTATGAATCCAATGAAACACAATGCTCTTCCCAAACGTACTGCAAACAAAGTATTAGATACCACGAATCCAATTCTCACATTCCTGCGAAACCTAAAACAACTACACACACATCCCGATGTATATAAGCTCATATCCTAGTTTGAGTTCCAGATCCGAAATCCCGTTAATTCATTTCCATTAACACGGCGATAGTGACAAACCACCCCAACTCTAAGGGGGTGTTTGGGAGCGAAAATTTTAGCTCCCAAAATTTCCATCTTAATAAAATATTACTATAAAATTTTATCTCTCTACGTTAAATCTATTATTTTTCACTCCAAATAAATATAAAAAATTCATTCCAATCATTTTTTTTACTTTTTCACCAACTTTAATACTCCAAAATTTTAAACACTCCAAAATTTTCACTTCCAAACACTACCTAGCCACAGACTATGCCATTTCCTTATCTCATTTTTCTTTCCCGTACCCGCACCTCCCTTCAGAAACCAAATCCTTAGCTATTGTTGGAAGTCCCACATTGCTAGAGAAACTAGTCAATGTGCTCCTTATAAGGTTGTGGTATCCCTCACTACTCAAGGCGTCTTTTGGAGTTGAGTTAGACCACCTTTCACATATTGTGTAAATTCTAATATGGTATCAGAGCAGGTTCCTAGTTTGTGGTCCACCGTTTCACCCGTTTCCACGTGTTGGCTTGGATGTATTCCCGCCACACGTGAAAGTCCCACATTGCTAGAGAAACTAAATGTGCTCCTTAAAGGTTGTGGAAGGCGTCTTTTGGAGTTGAGTTAGCACATATTGTGTAAATTCTAATAGCTATCTTAGCACCTGAACAACGATAAACCATAACAGAAAAGACAACCTATACATTTAAATTAAAAGAAAAAATTATACCTCCAGAACTCTTCGACGGTGGCGAAGGTGTAGATCGGCCTCATGGAGCTACCCCAAGCAGCCTGCTTGGACTTCGGCGGGGTTGTCAAACCAGAAGGTCCACGAGTGCTCCAGTGGGTGGGGCTGGGGCACCACCAATGTCATCGATTGTTTCGTCAATTGACCGTGTGCTTTTTTTCATGGGAGTAATCTGCTTGGCATTTTAATTGGACCACAAGTACTCTGCGTGGGTTTTAATGGGAGTAATCTGAGTGCGTTTCTTCTTTATCTATTTATTTATTACTTATTTTTATTTTATATTATTTTTATGTTTAATGGGACGACATCACTTAATGCGTATGTTCTTCTTTTTATATTTATTTATTATTTATTTTTGTTTTTTTTAATGAGTAATGGGACGGCATCGTTTGCTTACTAAAATGACAATTTTTTTTAGTTTTTTTTTTTTTTTCTGTTATGTCAAATGCTGAGTCGTAAAATTTTAGAATTGACAAGGCAATAAGATGATGCGGCGCTAGCTAGGTTGTAGCTCGATTGGCACCTCCTCCCCTTTGGGGAGGGCTTGATCCCGAGTTTGAATCCCGACGTAGGCAGCTTGGCTGCTTTCCCCTACCCCATTACCTTAAAAAAAAAAAAACAAGATAATGTGGCATGGCCCTTCTGTTAGGGAGGAGACAGAACCCTGACGGAAGGACCATTTCGTTAAAAAAAGAAAATCAAAGGATCAAAATCTGAAAAAATTAAATTCAAGAACTAAGAAATAAAAGTGGCCAAAATCTAAGACTAAAATGATAATTTCTCTAAAATTAAAAATAAGTCTTTCTTATTATAAACTGTTTAATTTTACTAATCTATATTATTTAATTTTATATCAAGATATAATGTGGTCTATGTACGACCGTCTCTCTCCACGTTCTTGGTTATAATTTTTTAGTCATTAAGTTTTTTTCGAACTATATTTCTTTACCTCCCCATGTGGAGCTTATATTTGGATGACTTAAAAACAATGATTTGCAGCTCATATATTTTGAACACGATGAATTTTCTCCCTCTATTTGAAATTAACGTTAAACCACGTGCAAAATGACCGAAATACTACTCTTATGATAAAATTAATAAAAAAAAATCATAAAAACAATATGCATAAAAAGGTAATTTTATATAAATAAAATTATTAAAACTCAATTTCTGTAATCTATTTATTTTTCAATTATTTCTTGAAGCTTTTTTATTTTTTTTAGTTTTTTGAAAAAATTATCTTGTAAAGGCATTTTAATCATTTTGCATGTTTTTCTGTCTATTTTAAGACCAAAATCTAATAAGAGGGCGAAAATTTGTCATGTTCAAAATATAAAGGGCGCAAATCGCAGTTTTGAAACTTAGAGGGGTAATATTGATTTTAGCTTATAATTAGAGGTATTATGTCATTACCTTTTATTTTTATGAAAAATTGTTAAAATTTGTAAAAAAAGTGGAGAGAGATTATTTAATATATTTTTTTAATGTTGAAGTTTGTAAAATAATGTTTGTAAAAAAAATATTCAAAGTTTGCTTCTTTTTGCTAAACATTGGTTACATATTACGTGAATTGTATCAAGTTGCAAACTCCGCAATGCATGCGAAGGTATATATATGCATCATTCTTCGTGTATTTAAGCCAGACACTTTTTTAGAGCACTTCAAGTCATTTTCTGGCATTAAGAATCAAGAAAAAGGGCAAAAGATTAAAAAAAAAAATTACTGACCTAAACAAGGTTATCAACCACTTCTTTACAATAGGATATTATAGACCATGCATATCTCATGAGATTAGCACCATGATAAATTTGTACATTAAAAAATGTCAACCAGCAATGATTGGAGAACATTCTTAAATTCTGGAGCCCGCTGAAACTCCCAATCCCAAATCACAAATCATATTACTTAATTTCAATTATCAAGTACTTAAACCAAAGTTGTTATTTCAGTAAGGAAAAATCAATGTCCTAATTCATGATTGCCCTGTAAGCATTAAAAATATCAATACCCATAGTCATTCAATCAAAGAGAAAGACCTTATACCATTAGCTTTGAGGTTAAAGAAATACAGATTTATAACACAAAAATTATTATTTTAAGAATTACTCGCAAATCATTTCCCATGTTACAAACTACAGACAACTCCTATATAGAGTCCGAACTCCTATGATTCTTATCTTATTTTCTGACGAATCAGTTGATTTATGGTCAACACTTCGAGCAAATGCGCTTCGATTTTCGCGTAATCCCTTCTGCAAAATAACAAAAATAACCCTGGACACCGGGATAAGGCATCTCCGATGCTTAAGTCAGTATTTTGATCTTTCAATCTTTATATTCCAAAACTTCATAATCACATACATTTCTTCTTCATGACACTTTGCTTTTATAGCCTTTTCTCCGCGTCCTCACGTTTCCCTTTTTCGATGAACTTTGATTCTGTGCATCGTTTCTCGAGGTACACACTTTACACGTCTCCACAACGAGCGGTTGCTTTGATATTGAGAACGTCGAGATTGTGAGAAGCTGCTACACGTTATAAGTTGGCTTATAGCCGTTTAGGACATGTATCATGATTTTTCTTCTTTTGAGCATGGTGCGATATGGGCCTATAAGGATCATGATGGGATTTGTGCTATATGTTTGGTTATAATAGTGCTTCAGGAGACTACTCTTGTAAAAGGTTTTGAGCATGCTTACTAGTTTGTTAATTAATCTTCTTATTCATCTGTAGTTACCATTCTGGAAATACTATGATCTATTATATGCGTTATGATTCTTAATTGATTCAGTTGAATCATGTCAGCAACATCTAATTTAGAAAAGAATGATACAAGAAGGAGAGCAAGATAATCATGTCAGCAACATCGTTAAGAAGTCATCAATGACTGCATAAACCAGCAGTTGCCTGAAAACATGATATGCGTTAGCAGATCCAAACCAGTGAAAAATAGAGCTTGTAGTTTTATTGAATTTTGTAATAATGTAATGAAAAAACAGAATTTTACGATAATTGATAAAAAGAAAAATAAAGAGAGATTACTTAATGAATTTTTTAAATTTATTATGATAGAAAGATAATTTTGATTTTTCTTTTAACCCTTTGATATGTGTGAAAACTTAAAAATTTGTGACAATTCATATTTACATCTAAAAATTCTTAACCATTCTAAAAATAAACTTTAATTTTGCAAAGCGTACAATAATGGTTTATTCCATTAAGGTCTTTCTAGCAATTTTTTCTTCTTTTTTTTTTTATTGCTTGTTAAACTTCTAAATCATGAATGACTACATAAACCCGGTGATCCATCACCTGGTCACCAGGTTATCAAACTAACTACTATGTCATTATTTTCCAAATGTCTACCATTTTTTTTTTCTAAGAGGGGATTGCACGTTACTTCACAAAGTTAAAGGCAGGGAAATACTTTACATGGGACATCACACTTGAGGCCCAGCTTATGTACACACAAAGATAGCCTCAAGTCCGTCCCAACCTTGCCAGATGCTGTTGATGTTTGGCAGCAACAGCCTTATCAGCTGCCTCCCGTTTGAGTGCCCTCTTCGCTCGTCGACAAGTACTCTTTGCTGTCTCCCTTGTCGGTTCCCGGAATGAACCAGCACCAGAGAGAGGGGGAGAGAGATATAATTAAAAAAGGGTCCAAAAACGCCACCTGCCATCAATTAAACGATGGACATTAAGGAACGTGAAGTGATTTTTACACAACTCCAATACAAAGTCCAGACAACTCCTATACAGAGTCCAAAAACTCCTATGATTCTTATCTTATTTCCCATGAACAATAAGAATCATAACGCACATAAAAGATAAGCACCAGCAATTAGACAGTATTTCTAGAAAGATAACGACAGACGAACAAGAAGATTGGTTAGACAAACTAGTAAGCATGCTCGCAACCTTTTACAAGAGCAATCTCCTGAAGCACTGTATCCAAACATATAGCACAGGTTCCACCATCATCCACACACCCCATGTCCTCAATCTCTGCTTTAATCTCTGTTTCACCCTGTAAATCACAAACTCAAATCAATATACAAACTAATCACAAAGTCTCATCCTAAACCAAAGAAATCCATCTGTAAATTAAAAAACAGAGGGGTTTCCCTGTACAGTTTGCATTTTCTTGTATGAAGCCGTGACAACGGGGAACAGGGTGTGGATGAAATTAAAAAGCCTCTGCTCTGTTTTTTATAGCGAGCTTCAGGGAAAGATTTAAAGAAAATAGATGGGTCACCGGTCTTTACCAATCTTTCTTTCTTGCCCAATTCTTTAGGGGCTGAGGTTTGGTGACCGCAAAAGAGGTGACGCCCACAAGTGGGTCTATCAGACAGTGACACGTCTCTCTTCAAATTAAACTTTTCTTACTTGTTTTTCTACTTTAACCTTTTTTTGTTATGCTATAAGAATTAGACTCTCATTTCTCTTAATTAGAATCGTTCGCATGTAATATGGAAAAGTATAGACATATCAAATGTATTTTATATTATTTATATTATTTATATAAATTTTGAACAATATAAATTTTATAATTTTAGTAAAAAATTATAGAGAATCTTGATCTTCTTTCTTACTCTTCAATTTTATAATAAATTTTTTTACCTCAGAATGCATTTCAATATAGAAAAAAAAAAGTCACATGCGAAAATATAAAATTCCAAATAGACAACCCATCAACTAATTTGTCTTCTTTTCTATTTGTTTCTTTACCAATAAAATGAGACTAAGAGAGAAGAAGGTTAAAAAAAAGATTTAATCGAGATTGTGTTATAATTAATTACTCTAAAATACTTATATTTTATTTTGTAAAAATCGATTTCTTCCATTTTCTTTTTAATTGTTCTTTGAGATATTTAGTATTTTTTTTTTTAATTTTGAACAAAATATGATTAGTCTATTCTCTCTTTTTCTTTATCTTTATTGTTCTTGGCTTTTCATTGTTATAACATCACGTA
Source organism: Morella rubra (assembly GCA_003952965.2). NCBI lineage: Eukaryota > Viridiplantae > Streptophyta > Magnoliopsida > Fagales > Myricaceae > Morella > Morella rubra. The sequence goes on from CM025853.1 coordinate 16,203,481, forward strand.
TTAAGAACACGAGTAATGACTTTCTCTTGGGCTTAACATGATCTCATCCTTCCCTATTTCTCAATTTTATTTTAGCCGTCCTTTTTTCTCAATTTGATTGCACTGATTAGAAAAATTATAAACGTTCAATTTTACTCGTGAATATTATTGTATTTTTAAATGAAGATCTGATATTGTGGTCTATATCCACCGTCTCTTTCTACGTTCTTGGTTATTATTAAAATTAAAAATAAGTCTTTCGTATTATAAACTGTTTAATTTTACTCATCTATATTATTTAATTTTATATTAAGATATGATGTGGTCTATGTACGACCGTCTCTCTCCACATTTTTGGTTATAATTGCTTAGCCATTAATTTTTTTTCTAACTATATTTCTTTACCTCCCATGTGGAGCTTAAGTTTGGATGACTTAAAATTTAGGCTTATTTGTTAATATAGTTCTTATGGTATTCACTTTTAACAAATCAATCCTTGAGATATAACTTTGAATGCACCAAACCATGTGGTCCATTTTTTAGATATGTAAGTCTTTCCATTCACCAAAAGTTAACTTACTAGAAAAAAACTAGATCTGGGCTTAGGTTATTTGACCATGAAAATAGACATTTTGACTCCAAATTCATGTGGATCTTCTGCTAACTTTTAATGGATAAAATGATCTATATGTCTGGAAATGAACCACATAAACTGGTCTGTTCAAAGTTGTACCTCAGGGATTGATTTGTTAAAAGTCAATATCATAATGATAATTAAGCATAAAATTTATTAAGAGCAATGTATAATTTTTTAGAGCTTGTGAAAAGTGTACAACGATAATTTGACACAGCTCTTTTTATGATAAACTGTTGGGGTTTAAAAAAAAATGTTAGAGTTTGTAAAATAGTGTTTGTAAAAAAAATTTCAAAATTTGTTTGTTCTTACTCAACATAGGTTCTCTTAAACATATATATATATATATATGGATTTTTTTTTTTTTGGGTAAGTTCATAGGATTAGAATTACGTGTATGTTTTGTTTGTTAATATGAGTGGAAAATTTGGTGGTAACGTAGAAGGCAAAAGTGAATTGTATTGGGTTGCAAACTCCGCAATGCACGCAAATGTATATATATGCATGAGTAATGATATACACCACACTCAAATCAAACTTTCAACCGATCCTATGCATATGTGGCATCATCTGGATTGTGTATTTTGTTTATCAATTATGTTTTTTTTAAAAAATATATTGATGGATGACACGTATACACAAGTCTGTTAAAAGTCTGATTTGAGTGTGGTGTATATCATTACTCTGCATGCATGCAGCTGTTTAATCTTCATATATTAACAATATGGGAAGGTTGGTAACAATTGGTCGGCTTTCGACCCGATCGAGCTGCATGTGGATCCTTTGCATCTAGCTAGGCTAGCTAACAGTCAACCTCTTCCAACACACATTCTCCAACGTACTATGGGCTCTAAATTCAGCTAATGATCAATTTCGGACAAACTAACTTTTGGCACAAGAAGATCCAATTGGTATATCACTCCCAGCTTCATTATACATATCATATGAAATACGGAAATGTATCAAACAGATAATAAATTCTTAATCCTTGATATAGCTGCCATACATTTCGCCAAAATTCTGGTTTTCTTCTTATTCTAACTATAAAGAAATAACATCATTTTCTCGCCTTCAAATTATTGTCCCGTGGTGGGATTCACACTTTTATTTTCGTCTCAAAAAAAACTTTTAAATTATTAAAATTTATCAATTTTTATCTTTTAGTAAGACTTTACGAATGACATGTGTTAAAATTTATCAATTTCTAACTATAAAGAAATAACATCATTTTCTATATATTCTCATTTGTTAAATACATGTATATAAATCATACGGATGTGGGTTTTACTTGTTCCCTTTTAATTTGTGGGCTTGTACTTTTTCTTCTCTTTTCTTGGTTGTCTAACGGATATGGGTTTGACTTGAAAAGCGCCACAAAACTTAGGGGCTGACAAGTTATCCATAAGTTTCCGGTTGAACTTGGGAGTTACGTTTAGGGGTGTTCAAAATGCGTCAGATTCGACTGCCCGACCAGGATCCGACCCGTCTCGACCCTACCAGGTCGGATTCGGAGTCGGATACATTGTTTAAATAATAATAATAAAAAACGGGTCGGAGTCAGATAACTGAGTATGAATCTGACTTTTCCCGACCTGACCCGATATAAAAGGCTCCGTGAAACGCTCGTTTCATCTCCCCCCATAGTAAAACGCGCGTTTCACGGTTTCAGCCCCTACCTCCTCTCTCTCTTCGAATCTTCGAGATTTCAGCCCCCCCTCCCAAAGCCTCTTCTCTCATTCACACGATTTCACTCTCCAAGCCCCATTTCCCTTCGAAAAAAAACCTAACCCTAAGTTGAGTTACCGCCGCCAGTCTCCCCCCCAGCTGCCATCCCATCACCTGTCGCCAGTCTCCTTGCCCCATACAGAGCTTGAATCCTTCGCAAATTCGCAGCCTCTTGCTCTTTAGTCACGGTCTCAGAGCTCTCTCTCTCTCTCTCTCTCTCTCTCTCTCTCATATGTTATTCCATGTGCCATTGACAGCGGAGTGTGGAGAAGCACCTTAGGTTTCTTCACTGGACATTGGGAATTGGGATCTACACAGACACTCTACAAGGTGCTTTGGCTTTCTCTTGCTTGTATAAAAATGTATAGTTTCCTTGTCATTTTAAGCACGACTGACTTGATGATCTGAAAACTCTCAAAAAAAAAAAAAAAAAAAAAACGAAGTCACCTCTCCTCATCCTTTGCAGCCCCTCAGGTAATTTTTTGATGTTGTTTTTATCATTATAAAATTTATTATTAGATTATAAAATACATGTGTTGCTTGCTGTTGTTGTTCATTCTGAATTCTGATTTGAAGTTATTGTAGATATTGTGTGGTGTGTGTTGCTGTTGGAGTGTTGGTTTTGCGTTGCTGGTCATCGTTGCTCAGGTCAGTGCATATTTTGGTATTTTAGAAATTATTAATGAATTTAATTATGTGGAGATTGGAGGTCAGGGCTTGCTGAATTGGTTTATTGGGTTCTGTTGTGTTGGAGATTGGAGATTGGAGTGTTGGTTTTTGGTTGCTGATTTGCTATATATATATCTTGTTGTTGTTTGTTATGAATTGGTTTATTGGGTTGCTGACTGCTGTATAATGTATTATAAATTTATATGAATTGGTTTCTTGGGTTGGTGTATAATGTATTTATGAATTGGTTTGGGTAGGAGGTACTATTATCATTTTAGAAAATGCTGTTGGCTTGCTGGATCTAAGGAGCAAGGAGATGTGGATTAATATATGCTGTGGAGATAGAGCAGCATTCGAATGAGAGTTAGGTAGACGGTGACAGAAGCGCCACAGGTACGTGCGTAGGACAGTAGACGATTGAGACATCAGAGATATAGCATAGGTCAGATGTCATCCAGATAAGATCACAAAGGATACTTTTAATTTTTTTTTTTTATTCTCTACGGGTTATATAGAAAACAGAAAAAAGACTATATATAGCAAACTCAGCAAAGCTCAACACATTTCTAAAAAATAGCTCCAACAACTCGTGAAGAAACCAATTCATAAATACATTATACACCAACCCAAGAAACCAATTCATATAAATTATAATACATTATATTGCAGTCAGCAACCCAATAAACCAATTCATAAAACAACAACAAGATATATATATAGCAAATTAGCAACCAATAACCAACACTCCAATCTCCAATCACAACACAACAGAATCCAATAACCAATTCAGCAAGCCCTGACCTCCAATCTCCACATAATTAAATTCATTAATAATTTCTAAAATACCAAAATATGCACTGACCTGAGCAACGATGAACAGCAACGCAAAACCAACACTCCAACAGCAACACACACCACACAATATCTACAATAACTTCAAATCAGAATTCAGAATGAACAACAGCAAGCAACACATGTATTTTATAATCTAATAATAAATTTTATAATGATAAAAACAACATCAAAAAATACCTGAGGGGCTGCAAAGGATGAGGAGGGCTGTGACTTGTCGTTTTTTTTTTTTTTTTTTTCCTGAGAGCAGATGATTTTCAGATCATCAAGTCAGTCGTGCTTAACAATAAACAAAATATATTTTTTATAAAAGCAAGGGGCCAAAGCACCTTGTAGAGTGTCTTTGTAGATAATCCCAATTGTGTCCAGTGAAGAAACCTAAGGGCGCTTCTCCACACTCCTGCAAACGTGGGAAGATAACATATGAGAGAGAGAGAGGAGAGAGAGAGAGAGAGAGAGCTCTGAGACCGTGACTAAAGAGCAAGAGGCTGCGAATTTGCGAAGGATTCAAGCTCTGTATGGGGCAAGGAGACTGGCGACAGGTGACTGAGGATGGCAGCTGAGGGGGGGAGACTGGCGGCGGTAACTCAACTTAGGGTTAGGTTTTTTTTCGAAGGGAAATGGGGCTTGGAGAGTGAAATCGTGTGAAGGGGGGCTGAAATCTCGAAGATTCGAAGAGAGAGAGGAGGTAGGGGCTGAAACCGTGAAACGCGCGTTTTACTATGGGGGTCGGGTCCGGAACTCGATTCATATCGGTTCTTCGACCGATTCGTTTTTTTTTAAAAATGTATCCAATGTATCCGACTCCGACCTGGTAGGGTCGAGACGGGTCGGATCCTGGTCGGGCAGTCGAATCTGACGCATTTTGAACACCCCTAAACGTAACTCCCAAGTTCAACCGGAAACTTATGGATAACTTGTCAGCCCCTAAGTTTTGTGGCGCTTTTCAAGTCAAACCCATATCCGTTGGGCAACAAAGAAAAGAGAAGAAAAAGTACAAGCCCACAAATTAAAAGGGAACAAGTAAAACCCACATCCGTATGATTTATATACATGTATTTAACAAATGAGAATATATAGAAAATGATGTTATTTCTTTATAGTTAGAAATTGATAAATTTTAACACATGTCATTCGTAAAGTCTTACTAAAACATAAAAATTGATAAATTTTAATAATTTAAAAGTTTTTTTTGAGACGAAAATAAAAGTGTGAATCCCACCACGGGACAATAATTTGAAGGCGAGAAAATGATGTTATTTCTTTATAGTTAGAATAAGAAGAAAACCAGAATTTTGGCGAAATGTATGGCAGCTATATCAAGGATTAAGAATTTATTATCTGTTTGATACATTTCCGTATTTCATATGATATGTATAATGAAGCTGGGAGTGATATACCAATTGGATCTTCTTGTGCCAAAAGTTAGTTTGTCCGAAATTGATCATTAGCTGAATTTAGAGCCCATAGTACGTTGGAGAATGTGTGTTGGAAGAGGTTGACTGTTAGCTAGCCTAGCTAGATGCAAAGGATCCACATGCAGCTCGATCGGGTCGAAAGCCGACCAATTGTTACCAACCTTCCCATATTGTTAATATATGAAGATTAAACAGCTGCATGCATGCAGAGTAATGATATACACACTCAAATCAGACTTTTAACAGACTTGTGTATACGTGTCATCATCTATATATTTTTTAAAAAAACATAATTGATAAACAAAATACACAATCCAGATGATGCCACATATGCATAGGATCGGTTGAAAGTTTGATTTGAGTGTGGTGTATATCATTACTCATGCATATATATACATTTGCGTGCATTGCGGAGTTTGCAACCCAATACAATTCACCTTTTGCCTTCTACGTTACCACCAAATTTTCCACTCATATTAACAAACAAAACATACACGTAATTCTAATCCTATGAACTTACCCAAAAAAAAAAAATCCATATATATATATATATGTTTAAGAGAACCTATGAGTAAGAACAAACAAATTTTGAAATTTTTTTCACAAACACTATTTTACAAACTCTAACATTTTTTTTTAAACCCCAACAGTTTATCATAAAAAGAGCTGTGTCAAATTATCGTTGTACACTTTTCACAAGCTCTAAAAAATTATACATTGCTCTTAATAAATTTTATGCTTAATTATCATTATGATATTGACTTTTAACAAATCAATCCCTGAGGTACAACTTTGAACAGACCAGTTTATGTGGTTCATTTCAGACATATAGATCATTTTTTCCATTAAAAGTTAGCAGAAGATCCACATGAATTTGGAGTCATGATGGTCAAATAACCTAAGCCCAGATCTAGTTTTTCTAGTAAGTTAACTTTTGGTGAATGGAAAGACTTACATATCTAAAAAATGGACCACATGGTTTGGTGGATTCAAAGTTATATCTCAAGGATTGATTTGTTAAAAGTGAATACCATAAGAACTATATTTAAGCCTAAATTTTAAGTCATCCAAACAAAGCTCCACATGGGAGGTAAAGCCAAATAACCTAATAAGATCATTTTTTCTAATTTTAACTTTAAAAAAGAAGAACAAAATTTATATCCCAAACACATATCCCAACAATCTAAAAAAAAAGACCACGGTGTTCTATAAGCCTAAATAAGAATTTTAAACACAATTTCTTCTTTTTTTTTTAGTCTCATTAGTCTCAAATAATATTGGTAAATCAATAGAAACTATTAAAATTATCTCTCTATTTGGAATTTTATTTTTTCAAAAAAAAAAACAAATTTAAAAAAAAAAAGAACACGAAAAAATTAATTTTCTCTTTTTTAATTTATAAAATTAAAATTTTATTTTTTCTTAAATGCATCTGAAAAAAATTTATTATAATAAAGACGGATATGTCCTTTTATATTATATGCGACGATTCTAATTAAGAGAAATGAGAGTCCTAATTCTTATAGCATAACAAAAAAAGGTTAAAGTAGAAAAACAAGTAAGAAAAGTTTAATTTGAAGAGAGACGTGTCACTGTCTGATAGACCCACTTGTGGGCGTCACCTCTTTTGCGGTCACCAAACCTCAGCCCCTAAAGAATTGGGCAAGAAAGAAAGATTGGTAAAGACCGGTGACCCATCTATTTTCTTTAAATCTTCCCTGAAGCCGCTATAAAAACAGAGCAGAGGCTTTTAATTTCATCCACACCCTGTTCCCCGTTGTCACGGCTTCATACCCCGAAGCAACCTCTTCGGTATCAGCATCTCTCTTTTTTATTCTCTTGGCATCTTCCTCTCTCTACATTAACGAGGAGCAGCTAGTCAACGGAGTTCGCGACCTATTCAGGATCATCAGGTGCGGTAAAGTTCTGTTTCTTGGTGAACTCTTTTTTGTTGTCTTGGTTCTAAACTGGAAAGCCTAGGCGAAGGCCGAAAGATCATTGGCTTGACCAAGGATTTTAATTTTTTCTGAGGAGTTTCTTGCATTTTCATCATCTTCCCAGACATGAAACCTATAGTTTAGCAGCGGAATCGGTATTTGAAGATTATTGAGATGCAAATTAAATATTACATACAAACTGTACAGGGAAACCCCTTTGTTTTTTAATTTACAGATGGATTTCTTTGGTTTAGGATGAGACTTTGTGATTAGTTTGTATATTGATTTGAGTTTGTGATTTACAGGGTGAAACAGAGATTAAAGCAGAGATTGAGGACATGGGGTGTGAGGATGATGGTGGAACCTGTGCTATATGTTTGGATACAGTGCTTCAGGAGATTGCTCTTGTAAAAGGTTGCGAGCATGCTTACTAGTTTGTCTAACCAATCTTCTTGTTCGTCTGTCGTTATCTTTCTAGAAATACTGTCTAATTGCTGGTGCTTATCTTTTATGTGCGTTATGATTCTTATTGTTCATGGGAAATAAGATAAGAATCATAGGAGTTTTTGGACTCTGTATAGGAGTTGTCTGGACTTTGTATTGGAGTTGTGTAAAAATCACTTCACGTTCCTTAATGTCCATCGTTTAATTGATGGCAGGTGGCGTTTTTGGACCCTTTTTTAATTATATCTCTCTCCCCCTCTCTCTGGTGCTGGTTCATTCCGGGAACCGACAAGGGAGACAGCAAAGAGTACTTGTCGACGAGCGAAGAGGGCACTCAAACGGGAGGCAGCTGATAAGGCTGTTGCTGCCAAACATCAACAGCATCTGGCAAGGTTGGGACGGACTTGAGGCTATCTTTGTGTGTACATAAGCTGGGCCTCAAGTGTGATGTCCCATGTAAAGTATTTCCCTGCCTTTAACTTTGTGAAGTAACGTGCAATCCCCTCTTAGAAAAAAAAAATGGTAGACATTTGGAAAATAATGACATAGTAGTTAGTTTGATAACCTGGTGACCAGGTGATGGATCACCGGGTTTATGTAGTCATTCATGATTTAGAAGTTTACAAGCAAAAAAAAAAAAAAAAGAAAAAAATTGCTAGAAAGACCTTAATGGAATAAACCATTATTGTACGCTTTGCAAAATTAAAGTTTATTTTTAGAATGGTTAAGAATTTTTAGATGTAAATATGAATTGTCACAAATTTTTAAGTTTTCACACGTATCAAAGGGTTAAAAGAAAAATCAAAATATCTTTCTATCATAATAAATTTAAAAAATTCATTAAGTAATCTCTCCTTATTTTTCTTTTTATCAATTATCGTAAAATTCTGTTTTTTCATTACATTTTTACAAAATTCAATAAAACTACAAGCTCTATTTTTCACTGGTTTGGATCTGCTAACGCATATCATGTTTTCAGGCAATGGAACTGCTGGTTTATGCAGTCATTGATGACTTCTTAACGATGTTGCTGACATGATTATCTTGCTCTCCTTCTTGTATCATTCTTTTCTAAATTAGATGTTGCTGACATGATTCAACTGAATCAATTAAGAATCATAACGCATATAATAGATCATAGTATTTCCAGAATGGTAACTACAGACGAATAAGAAGATTAGTTAACAAACAGTAAGCATGCTCAAAACCTTTTACAAGAGTAGTCTCCTGAAGCACTATTATAACCAAACATATAGCACAAATCCCATCATGATCCTCATAGGCCCATATCGCACCATGCTCAAAAGAAGAAAAATCATGATACATGTCCTAAACGGCTATAAGCCAACTTATAACGTGTAGCAGCCTCACAATCTCGACGTTCTCAATATCAAAGCAACCGCTCGTTGTGGAGACGTGTAAAGTGTGTACCTCGAGAAACGATGCACAGAATCAAAGTTCCTCGAAAAAAGGGAAACGTGAGGACGGGAGAAAAGGCTATAAAAGCAAAGTGTCATGAAGAAGAAAGGTACGTGATTATGAAGTTTTGGAATATAAAGATTGAAAGATCAAAATACTGACTTAAGCATCGGAGATGCCTTATCCCGGTGTCCAGGGTTATTTTTGTTATTTTGCAGAAGGATTACGCGAAAATCGAAGCGCATTTGCTCCGAAGTGTTGACCATAAATCAACTGATTCGTCAGAAAATAAGATAAGAATCATAGGAATCATAGGAGTTGTCGGACTTTATATAGGAGTTGTCTGTAGTTTGTAACATGGGAAATGATTTGCGAGTAATTCTTAAAATAGTAATTTTTGTGTTATAAATCTGTATTTCTTTAACCTCAAAGCTAATGGTATAAGGTCTTTCTCTTGATTGAATGACTAGGAGCTCACAAAACGTGGTTACTGATATTTTTAATGCTTACAAGGGCAATCATGAATTAGGACATTGATTTTTCCTTACTGAAAGAACAAGTTTGGTTTAAGTACTTGATAATTGAAATTAAGTAATATGATTTGTGATTTGGGATTGGGAGTTTCAGCGTGGCTCCAGAATTTAAGAATGTTCTCCAATCATTGCTGGTTGACATTTTGTAATGTACAAATTTATCATGGTGCTAATCTCATGAGATATGCATGGTCTATAATATCCTATTGTAAAGAAGTGGTTGATAACCTTGTTTAGGTCAGTAATTTTTTTTTTAATCTTTTGCCCTTTTTCTTGATTCTTAATGCCAGAAAATGACTTGAAGCGCTCTAAAAAAGTGTCTGGCTTAAATACACGAAGAATGATGCATATATATACCTTCGCTAGCTCGTGGTCCTCGTTGATCTCCATGACAGATGAAGAGATACGGATAATTTAGACTATGTGTTCTTTAATATTGAAAAGAGCTTGTGTAGAAAAAAAAAAAAAAAAAAAGAACCGCACCTGATGATTCTGATATTTTAAAGATAAGTCGCGAACTCCGTTCACTAGCTCATGTTCCTCGTTGATCTCCGTGACAGATGAAGAGATACGGATAACTTAGGACTGTGAATTCTTTAATATTAAAAAAAGAGGCTACTTGCGTAGAAGAACAAGAAAAAGAAAAAAGAAAAAAAGAGAGGCTACTTATAAAAATAGAAAAAGCGTGAAATCCATCAAACAGGACACCGTTAAGACTTTTAGTCCAACGGCTCCCACTACTTAATTACGTAGATGCCATCAGTGTAAAAATTCCGTTAACACACGTACTTGTGTGTTAGTATTAGTTTATTTGGTCTGGAAGTTTCCCATTGATCAAGTGTATTGTATGCTTCCTTTTCCTTTCCTTGTGTGTGTGTATATATATGTATATGTATGTATTTAGATTAATACTACAATCATTTATACTTTAGTGGTTGGTGGAGAACATTATATTGTAACAGTTATCTTTACTGTTTGGTTAGTTTCGTCCATTATCAACTACAAGTAAACGTGGATACCATAATTACAATGCTGCTTTAGACTTTAGCATGAGAAGTAATGTCACCATCATTTGTTCCCAAAGAAAGAGCATTATATCACAATCACATGAATGTCCTTTTCAACCAACAGTAGCGCATGCTTATTGCATTTTCTGCAGCGTGTGGACAAAATTGCATTTGTATTCGTTCATGATGAACGCACTATGTACTTGTTTCTGCAGCTATATATATTTGTATGGAATTTTTATCCTGCTTTAAATTGTCAGTTCATCATAGTACAGAATATTAATGTTATAGATTGTTTTGAATTTTGTAGGCATTGATGCCGATGTTCATCTGCACTCGTTGCTTACGGTAGTTGATGACTTATGTTGCACTAGTTCCGTGCTTTCACTATAGTAGTTCTTAATTCTTGAATATGCTGAAAGATTTCTTTTTGTGGAATGATTGATTGGTTATTTGTTTATTGTTACCCCCTTCCCTTTATGCCGAACTGCGTTGAAGAACTATACAATGCACTGAATCTTTTTAGAATTTTTTAGTAGGTCTGTTTTTGTGCTTCTTATGATCAAATGCTTTTAAAAATCCTTTGGGCCTTTTTTCATCTGGTACTTACCAGGATAGTTGAATCTTCTTGATTCTTTATTCCTTGAGATGCTGGAGTTTTATGTCGCTGAAACCTTTTGGCTGTGATCTAGCTAGTATGCAAATATTGACTAATCTGGATTAAAGAAAGACGTGTCTCAATTCAATGTTTCCTTGGATTTCCTTTTTGCGTCACATGATGTTCCTGTTTGGTTGTCAGGAGCTTGAATATATGGGGTTTTATCATGTGGATTGCATTGTCATTTGCTTCTTTTATAGCTTTTATACAGTGTTATTAAATTACATATGTTGCATCCCACATAACTTTTCTGTTGAAGTACAGGCTATTATCTTGTACTTGCTGTGTTGCATGCATTGTGCACGTGCTTCTTTACATGTCTTCCATTTAACTTCTTGGATAATGGCATGGAGGATAGTTCTTGAGTCAGGCATAAATGTATTCTCCCGATTGAAATACACATGGACAAATTGCTTTTGTCCAGCAGAAACCTTATAATCAAATTGCTTCTTTCAATTTTAATAATTATAAGTACCAATCGAGCTAAGAATATTGTACAATGACAAACCTTGGACATTTAAACTAACCCTGCAACTCTAGTATTAATTAAGTCAATAACTTGCTTGGAAACGATAAGATTCAAACTCACATTCATTCACTAGATACGGTTGGTCTAAAAGTAGAAGTTCGTCCTTTCAACTACTGAAATATACACATTCGTTCTTTCCATTTGTCATATTAGGAATCAAGTGAGATCTGTGGTATTTTATTTGATTGTGAATCCAGTTACTTGGCTAAGGCAAATTATGTGTCTTTTTTTTTTTCCCCTCTGTTTTCACTTATTTTCACTTATCTAGTGGTCGCCCTTAGGTCATTTTGCTTAGGATTCTTAACATTTTATATGATAAATACATTTTTGCTTTGCGATACTTGACATTTTATACAATAAATAAATTTATCAACTTAATATGAATGTTTTGGAAGGGGTCTTTTTGCATCTAAAGTTTTAATTCTCTTATAACGCCATTTTGCTTAGCGATACTTAACATTTTATACGATAAATACATTTTTTAATTTTTACTATAGGAAGCTTGTCTTTTTACTATCCAAACTATCACTTAACATTTTACCAACCAAGTTGATTTTTGACACTTCACAACGGGTCTGTGGATCAAGATTGATTGTATAGGGCTTTTGGCCCAATTGTTAGTGGCCCCTGAGGCTTGTATGTTGTTGGCCCATCGAGCATATTGGTTCTTAGGCCTTTGAGCCTCTTTCACTGATTTAATAGACTTTATGCCCCTGTACTTTGTAACCGGCCCTAGAGGCCTGACTGTGGTCAGCACCTTGTACTCCCCTTTTATAAAATGAAGTCCGTAATTGTCAAGAAAAAAAAAAAAAGGAACAAACTACTACTCCTGGGTTTCGTTTCATTTTCTATATGTTTAACTGGAAAATAAAGTACAATTTTATATTATTCATACATTAAGGCTACCTATTTGGAATGATGAATAATAATTCAGCAACAGATATCCGATTAGTCAGGAAACAGTAAATTTAGCAACACTAGTTATGTGATGAGCCACAACAAAATTTTCAAATTACCTATAGTTTTTCTTTCTTTTAAAAAAATATATATACAAGAGAAAGTAATAATATTTTTTAGTATAAACACATATAAGTATAAACAAGGACCAGGCACCAAGTCGACCACTATCATAAAAAATGTCCAAAGTGTATTTGCGTTGGTTGAGAAAGATGTCAAAGGATGATAGTGCGAATTCGAGGCCTAGAAAATATTTCAAGAGTCCAAAATCTTAATTTTGAAGCGTTGACTAAGAACCTTCTTGAGGTGTTCAATGCGAGAGAGATCATTGCCTGCTAAAAGAATATCGTCAACATAAATTTCAATGAGAGTGAAAGGACCTTTTGAGCAAGGAAGGAGTAGTGGGTTTGAGATTGTTGAAAATCAATGTTCAAAAGGACAAAATATAATTTGGAGAACCATTTCTGAGACGCTTTCTTAATGCCATAAATTGATTTCTACAAACAAAAAAACTTAGAGACTCCCCCTTATGACAATACCCATCCTCATCGAGATCATCATGGAGAAAAGCTTTGTTGACATCCAGCTGGCAGAGTGTCCAACGATTAGTAGCAGCAATTGCAAGAACACAACGAACAGTAACAACTTTAACGATGGGAGCAAAAGTTTGATGATAATTGAGACCCTCTACCTATGTATAACATTTTGCAACTAGTCGAGCTTTCTAACAACCAATGGGTTACTTGCTTGGAGGTAGAGGTTGAAGAGTCCAAGTATGATTGGATTCCAGAGCATCTAATTCAGATTACATAGCATCACGCCAATGTGCATGATGGATTGCATTAGTATACGTGGAAGATTCAATACGTTGAGATAATGAAGCGATAAAAGATAAATGTTAGGAATTGAAGTGATGATAAGATAAATGAGAGTCAAAGCAATGATAGATATAAGTCTATTTAACTTGGTTTAGTTCGAGAAAAACCACAACTACAAATTGTCACGTTGCCTAGAATTTGACTTACGATGGGCTTGTGAACAGGTAGAGCGCAATGATCAACCTTCCGTAACCTACCTATAGTGATAATTTCTGTAGGATAATTCGAGGGATCCTAGGCCTCTTCACTTGGTTTAATTTGAGAAAAACCATGACTCCTTAATCAACACAAGGTTGAATATAACTCTTGTGAGATGATTTCCATTCATGTCCTCAAGTTATTAAATAGCGGAACACCTCTTACAAAATTAGGCATTATCTCACACTTAAGGAAAGGAAGACTATACTGCATAATTTCGGCCATGATTATTGAAATGCAAAAAACAAATCAGCAGCCATTGGTCGAATAATCCTAGTAATCTATTACCTCAAGATGCCCATTGAGGCAAGCCCAATGAAGAGGTGTATTCTTCTCCTCATTAAAAGCATTAATATCCTGCTCAGACAAAAGTCCCAGAAACTCACAAAGGTTTCATAAAGAATTCAACGGTCATAACATACAGCAAAAGCAGCACACCTCAAAAAGGGCCAAAAATACTCTAGTCAAGGCTGAATGTAGTTATAAATTTAAAAAATTGAACACACAAAATCATACAATACACCTCATTTTGGTTGCAACAAGTCATTAAAGAGAAGAAGAAACTTTTAAGTACACAACAACCATCACAACTCCAATTAGTACAAAAAATTTTGGTCCTCTTGGATATCATACATCATTAAGAAGGACAAAACAAGTGCTTAATCAACAGCAAACTCCGGAAATCAATTTGAGCACATGGTGACACGAGTCACCCTAACACCAAGGTAAGAAATGTTTACTTGAATCCCCCCTCCCCTCCCCTCTCCTTTTCCTAAAAACCTATTTAGATTAGCTGTCATCCATGAATAAAAGACATCAAGCTGATTGCTTTGATAATCAATATCAAAAGCAGAGAGCTGGAAGCAAACGTGTATTGATACTTTAAAGTAAAGAATTGTCCTATCATCAATAATGGAGATCCAACAGATGATAAGTAGCAAAACAATCCAAAGTGGCACGACATGGCTCAGAGTCCAGGGAATCAATCAGACAATTCACTGACTTAACTCTCAGAATGTTGGAAAAGGCAAAATCTTCTGGTATAAATCCAACAAGTTCATGAGGACAAGATCCTGCTGCCTTAGTCTGAACCTAACTGGCCAACCAAGTATAAACACAGATAAGAAGAACTCCAGATAATCCATGGTATGTTCCCATATTTCCAAGCCAAAAAATAAGTTGAAAAAAATCCTTTTGAGGCAAAAAGCATAAAAATCACATCATATGATAAGGCAGCGAAAGACGCAAAGATAGAGTATTGAATCAACCATATTGGCAAATGATAAACAAAAATGAACTCACTGAAAGACAAAACTTGTAATTAGCAAGTATCAAAGATCAGTCAAACGAGGATATTTTTAGATGAAGAAAAATATAAATAGCAAAAGAGTTTGTAAGAATCACTTCCTCACCACTACTCTGTCGATTAGAAATTCTACTACATCAAGATGTCCATTCGCTGCAGCCATATGAAGTGCTGCAATCAAAATATAAGTAGGGCTTAGCTCAAACATTGATGGAACTATAATTAGAAGAATAAAACAGATCAATCATAAATAAGCACACAACAGTTACAGAAGGATCATCTATTACCAGCCAAACCACAAATTTAATAAATCTAGACTTTCCCTGGTAAATAAAATGGCAAAATCTATGTTAGATCGCCAAAAGGGATTACTTCGTCTGCTAATTTCATGTCACCAGACAATTATTCTTCACCCACCACCGCCATGCTCCTTACTTCGCAGATCTCCTACGAAGATCACCACAAGTGTATCTAAAATCTGATGATTTCTCAAACAGGATGCCAAAATCTCATATGCTCACGGTGAGTGGCAGCCGACAATGTGTCAACAAACTCAAGGCTTCAAAAACAGTAATAATTGAAAAAAAAGTAAGCTTACTGAACAATGTTTCTTCAGCTTACTGTGAGACCATTGAAGCTCAAGACTTCAAAAACATGAGTCTCGAAATCAACCCAAGAATGAAATTCTTCAATTTAACTCAAGTGAACGTCAAAACTTAGTCTTGCAAATATATGTTCCCAAACATGATAAATCGCTAGCTTCTGTATAAGACACTTACTCGCTGAACTTAGGAACTGAGGCACGTATGTAAGAAAGGTCCATAGCCGAAATAATGAAACAACTAAGGTGAAGAATTTTAATATGCAACAACGACAACAAGAGAACTAGAATTTATGTAGAACGGTTATAAACCTGTTCGGCCCTGTGAGTCCTTGGAATCAAGAGGAACACCGGCAGATGCTAAGCTGAGGACGTCGTCGAGATCATCGTGTCTAGCAGCCTGTGAAAGAAGTATGGACCAAACAAAAAAAGGTTTGGGGAGAAACGAAGAGCAATTTTAAGGACTAGAAAGAAATTGCAAGAAAAAAAAGGAAAAGAAAAGATGCAAGCAATGGAAGTGGTGTGTACCTCGAGCGAGGTATCCACATGCTCCGGCGTCGTCTCAGTTGGTGCCTGCTCGGTTGTATTTGGCTCAGTCCCCATTTGCCGCTGTCGTCACGCTAGCTCAGACAAACTGAGAGGGGTGGAGAGTGCGGGTTTGGGGAGAAGAAGGGGAAGGAATAATCAGTGGCGGAGCCAAGATCAAAATCTAAGGGGGTCGAAGCTGGTGGCCGTGGGGGGTTGAAGCTGGTGGCCATGGTTCAGAAGCTGGTGGGCGTGGCTCAGTGGCTGGCGCGGGAGAATCAGAAAATGGTGGCTGGTGGCCTGGTGCAGTGGTGCGGCGATGGGCTGAAGGTTGAACGTGTGACAGTGTGAAAAGAGAGAGAGAGAGGGAGAGAAAATTCGGAGAGAGAGAGAGGGTTGCTCTATTTTGTCCATTTATTTACTCTTTTAAATTCATGAGGACCTTCGGAGGCTTGAAGAGTATCTACCATTGCTGGAAAATCTGCTTTCCCATGTAGATTTGGTTAGTAGCAACATCCAGATGGTGAGATGGACTTTAAATCGGAAGATACGTTGGACTAATGCTCTGAGCTCCTCTACTTTCTTTAACCTTATGGTCCAAATTTTTTTAGTTGACAACTTAACGGTTTGAGCTTGGAATGACCCTTTTCCTTTATGGCGCAATCCTTCGTGAGAGGGCTCTGGAAGTTCTGTCGACAGGTATGCCGCAGTCTTTCACCCAGGTTGCTCTGTTTAGTCCATTTAAGTGAGAGAGAGGAAAAGAAATACATGTAGTTTTTTTTTTTTTGGCCGGTCCAATGGGTGGCAGCACTGGGCGACCGCCACTCCCTAGATCCGACACTGCATTCGAAGGTATATATATGCATCCTTCTTTGTGTATTTAAGCCAGACACTTTTTTAGAGCACTTCAAGTCATTTTCTGACATTAAGAATCAAGAAAAATGGCAAAAGATTAAAAAAAAATTACTGACCTAAACAAGATTATCAACCACTTCTTTACAATAGGATATTATACCATGCATATCTCATGAGATTAGCACCATGATAAATTTGTACATTACAACATGTCAACTAGCAATGATTGGAGAACATTCTTAAATTCTAGAGCTACGCTGAAACTCCCAATCCCAAATCCAAATCATATTACTTAATTTCAATTATCAAGTACTTAAACCAAACTTGTTCTTTCAGTAAGGAAAAATCAATGTCCTAATTCATGATTGCCCTTGTAAGCATTAAAAATATTAGTAACCACGTTTTGTGAGCTCCTAGTCATTCAATCAAGAAAAGACCTTATACCATTAGCTTTGAGGTTAAAGAAATACAGATTTATAACACAAAAATTATTGTTTTTTAGAATTACTTACAAATCATTTCCCATGTTACAAACTACAGACAACTTCTATATAAAGTCCGACAACTCCTATGATTCTTATCTTATTTTCTGATGAATCAGTTGATTTATGGTCAACATTTAGGAGCAAATGCGCTTCGATTTCCGCATAATCCCTTCTACAAAATAACAAAAATAACCCTGGACACCGGGATAAGGCATCTTCAATGCTTAAGTCAATATTTTGATCTTTCAATCTTTATATTCCAAAACTTCATAATCACGCACCTTTCTTCTTCATGACACTTTACTTTTATAGTCTTTTTTCCACGTCCTTGCGTTTCCCTTTTTCAAAGAACTTTGATTCTGTGCATCGTTTCCCTATGTGCACACTTTACACGTCTCCACAACGAGCGGTTGCTTTGATATTAAGAACGTCGAGATTGCGAGGCTGCTACACGTTATAAGTTGGCTTATAGCTGTTTAGGACACGTATCATGATTTTTCTTCTTTTGAGCATGGTGCGATATGGGCTTGTGAGGATCATGGTGGAACCTGTGCTATATGTTTGGTTACAATAGTGCTTCAGGAGACTGCTCCTGTAAAAGGTTTTGAGCATGCTTACTGGTTTGTTAACTAATCTTCTTATTCGTCTGTAGTTACCATTCTGGAAATACTATGATCTATTATATGTGTTATGATTCTTAATTGATTCAGTTGAATCATGTCAGCAACATCTAATTTAGAAAAGAACGATATAAGAAGGAGAGCAAGATAATCATGTCGGCAACATCGTTAAGAAGTCATCAATGACTGCATAAACCAGCAGTTCCATTGCCTGAAAACATGATATGCATTAGCAGATCCAAACCAGTGAAAAATAGAGCTTGTAGTTTTATTGAATTTTGTAAAAATGTAATGAAAAAACAGAACTTTACGATAATTGATAAAAAGAAAAATAAAGAGAGATTACTTAATGAATTTTTTAAATTTGTTATGATAGAAAGATAATTTTGATGTTTCTTTTAAATTCATTATTTTCCAAATGTCTACCATTTTTTTTTCCTAAGAGGGGATTGCACGTTACTTCACAAAGTTAGAGACAGAGAAATACTTTACATGGGACATGACACTTGAGGCCTAGCTTATGTAAAAATTATAATATAAAATTTTATAATTTTAGTAAAAAATTATAAAGAATTTTGATCTTCTTTCTTACTCTTCAATTTTATAATAAATTTTTTAACCTCAGAATGCATTTTAATATAGAACAAAAAAAAGTCACATGTGAAAATATAAAATTCCAAATAGACAACCCATCAACCAATTTGTCTTCTTTTCTATTTGTTTTTTTTACCAATAAAATGAGACTAAGAGAGAAGAAGGTTAAAAAAAAGATTTAATCGAGATTGTGTCATAATTAATTACTCTAAAATACTTATATTTTATTTTGTAAAAATCGATTTCTTCCATTTTCTTTTTAATTGTTCTTTGAGATATTTAGTAAAAAAATTTTAATTTTGAACAAAATATGATTAGTCTATTCTCTCTTTTTCTTTATCTTTATTGTTCTTGGCTTTTCATTGTTATAACATCACGTATTAAGAACACGAGTAATGACTTTCTTTTTGGCTTAACATGATCTCATCCTTCCCTGTTTCTCAATTTTATTTTAGCCGTCCTTTTTTTCTCAATTTGATGGCACTGATTAGTAAAATTATAAACGTTCAATTGTACTCGTGAATATTATTGTAATTTTAAAATGAAGATCTGATATTGTGGTCTATATCCACCGTCTCTTTTCACGTCCTTGATTATTATTAAAATTAAAAATTTTATCAATTTTTATCAAAAAAAACTTTAAATTATTAAAATTTATCAATTTTTATCTTTTAGTAAGACTTTACGAATGACATGTGTTAAAAAAGGGTTGTGGCTTGTGTGGTTGACTATTGATTGTTGAATCTTATGATAAGGCAAATATGAATGAATTTATAAGAAGCAGGAACGAAGCTAGGGGTTCAGAACCCTAGCCCCAATCCCAAAACTTAACAGAATTTTGTTTTTTTCTTTTTCCGTATGAACTTGGTGTTTTTTTTCTGTTTTTTTTTAGTACTCTTTACATTTTAGCCATACCCAAATAGTGTGTTTTTATTAACTTGGCCCCTCCTAATCCGGGCTTCTTTCCAGTCTAGAAGAAGTGGATTTTCTATATATTCTCATTTGTTAAATACGCGTATATAAATCATACGGATGTGGGTTTTACTTGTTCCCTTTTAATTCGTGGGCTTGTACTTTTTCTTCTCTTTTCTTGGTTGTCTGACGGATATGGGGTTTTGACTTGAAAAGCGCCACAAAACTAGGGCCTGACAAGTTATCCATAAGTTGAAGGTTGAACTTGGGGGTTACGTTGTTCATATGACTACTAGTATGTCTTTTAATTTGACGCATATTTTTCTACAGGAGCCTCTGACGGGGCTGTGGCAGGGAACGCGCTTGTCACTTCGTAGACACCATTCTATGATGGTGGCACTTGTTAGCCCAAATATTTACACTCTAATATTTCGGACCTGATTAAAAAAATTACAAAATAATCTTCTTCTTATTAAATAATTCTTTTTTTAATATAATATTTATTCAAATTTTTTCTTTCTTCACTTTTTCACCAACTTCTATAAATTATATTCACTTTTTCATCAACTCCAATACCTCAATATTTCCACCACCCTAATTTTTTGACAAACAAATGCCCTAGCGCGCCTAAACTTGAATATATGGCTGGTAGAAAAAACTTAACAACCGCAAGAAGGTATCCGACTTCGTTTCTTTCTAGTCTTTTCACACCATCTCCGTTTTCATAAGATACGATGAAATTTTGATTATCCTATTACGCGGCATTTAATATTCTTTCATCGCAAGGGACGTAATGAGAAATATGTCAAGTTGAACGCAAAAATATGTTTATATATATACACATACGTATGTGCAGTGGCGGATCCAATTGGGGGGCGCCCTGGGCGGCTGCCCCCTTTTGTTCTGCCAAATTAATGTTATGTAGTATTTTTTTTTTTTTTTTTTTTTTTTTCACATATATTTGCCTCAAAGGGCCAGGCCCCCCCCCCCCCCCCTTGGACAAACTAATTTCTTAAACCCAGCCCCTTTTTTTACATCTCCATTTTGCGACTATAGAGGCAAGCAGGAATGCATATCAAAAGTTCTTCTATACCAACAGATTTTCTTCAAAGTTGAATTTTCTAGCATTATACAGGAAAAATGCGTACACTATGCCTATACCCTAAACAACGTCAAATCCCCGAGTACAGTGTCTCACAGGCCGCATGAATTTGAAAATGTAAGCTACGCCCTCCAAAAAGTAAATCAATGACAAGAGGAAAAGACATTAAAGAAAGCTACAATTGGCTCCCAAGGAGCAAACTATCCCCCTATGCAGAGTAGGATAGAAGCTTTCTATGTTATCTAGCAATAGAAAAAAAAAAAAAGTTGAAAAACAAAAAGAAAGATGAACTGGAACTGAAAAAAAAAAGAACTCTGGAAACAAATAGAAAGTTGATTAAGATTTTATCTCTCTCTTCGTAAATACATATCCATATAAGTCTACTTTATACATGCGGATCCGTATGATCCAATTGCCATCTCTTCGTCTCAGCAAATAGTCTGGTACGTCTATTTCAATATTATTAATGTTTTTAGTCTTTAATTTTCGATATCTTAACTTTAAGACACTTTTTACATTACATAGGAAAAAATTTTAAAATGTCATTTCACCTTAAGAATTTGCCCCCACTTAACTTGAATCTTGGTTTCGCCACTATTCACATGCATTGCGGAGTTTGCAACTTGATACAATTCACGTAATTCTAATATATATATATATATCTGTTTAATATAACCAATGTTTAGCAAAAAGAAGCAAACTTTGAATATTTTTTTTACAAACATTATTTTACAAACTTCAACATTAAAAAAATATATTAAATCATTGCTCTCCACTTTTTTCACAAATTTTAACAATTTTTCATAAAAATAAGAGGTAATGACATAATATCTCTAATTATAGGCTAAAATCAATATCACCCCTCTAAGTTTTAAAACTGTGATTTGCGCCCTTTATATTTTGAACATGACAAATTCTCGCCCTCTTATTAGATTTTGGTCTTAAATTAGACAAAAAAAAATATGCAAAATGATTGAAATGCCTTTACAAGTTAATTTTTTTTTTAAAAAAAAAAAGCTTCAAGAAATAATTGAAAAATAAATAGATACTGAAATTGAGTTTTAATAATTTTATTTATATAAAATTACCTTTTTATGCATATTGTTTTTATGATTTTTATCAATTTTATCATAGAGTAGTATTTTGGTCATTTTGCATGTGGTTTAATGTTCATTTCAAATAGAGGGAGAGAATTCATCGTGTTCAAAATATATGAGCTGCAAATTGTTTTTTTTTAACTTAAAAAGGCGAGATTGTTTTTAAGTCATCCAAACATAAGCTCTACATGGGAGGTAAAGAAATATAATTCGAAAAAAACTTAATGACTAAGCAATTATAACCAAGAACGTGGAGAGAGGCGGTCGTACATAGACCTCATCATATCTTGATATAAAATTAAATAATATATATGAGTAAAATTAAACAGTTTATAATAAGAAAGACTTATTTTTAATTTTAGAGAAATTGTCATTTTAGTCATTGGATTTTGGCCACTTTTATTTTTTAGTCCTTGAATTTAATTTTTTCAGATTTTGGTCCTTCAATTTTCTTTTTTTGACGAAATGGTCCTTCCGTCAGGGTTCCATCTCCTCCCTAACGGAAGGGCCATGCCACATCATCTTGTTTTTTTTGGGTTAAATACACTTTGTGCCCCTTATCTTTGGGATCATTTACACTTTGCACCCAGATGTATTATTTTTGACATATTTGACCCTTTAACTTACACATTTTTTCACTTTGGACCCCGTACCCAAATTGTTTGTTAAAATTTTTACACATTGCCCCTTTATCTTTTGGCATATGTACACATTGCCCCCTTATCTTTGGGATATATACACACGGTACCTCACGTTTTGACGGAATCCGTCTAAATTAACGGGCAATTTGGGTACGAGGTCCAAAGTGAAAAAATGTGTAAGTTAAGGAGCCCAATGTGTTAAAAATAATACATTGGAGTGCAATGTGTAAATGACCCGAAAGATAAGGGGGGGAAAGTGTATTTAACCCTTTTTTTTTTTAGGTAATGGGGGTGGGGGAAAGTAGCCAAGCTGCCTATGCTAGGATTCAAACCTGGGATCAAGCCCTCCCCAAAGGGGAGGAGGTGCCAATCGAGCTACAAGCTCGCTGGCGCCACGTCATCTTGTTACCTTGTCAATTCTAAAATTTTACAACTCAGCATTTGACATGATAGAAAAAAAAAACTAAAAGAAATTGTCATTTTAGTAAGCAAACGATGCCGTCTCATTACTCATACAAAAAAAAAAAAAATAATAAATAAATATAAAAAGAAGAACATAGGCATTAAGTGATGTCGTCCCATTAAACATAAAAATAATATAAAATAAAAATAAGTAATAAATAAATAGATAAAGAAAAAACGCACTCAGATTACTCCCATTAAAACCCACAACGAGTACTTGTGGTCCAATTAAAATGCCAAGCAGATTACTCCCATGAAAAAAAGCACAAAACAGTCAATTGACAAAACAATCGATGACATTGGTGGTGCCCCAGCCCCACCCACTGGAGCACTCGTGGACTTTCTGGTTTGACATAGGCTCAAGACGAGGATTGGGCAGAAGAGAATGGAGCTCGGCAACTGGGTTCGGGAGCCTAAAACCCAGATTGGTCTTGCAGCTTCTAATGGTTTCTTCTCTGCTTAAACATTTTCCTTTTTTGAGTCTTTTAATCTAATAGCTATACATGGTTTCCAATAACTGTGCTTCGAGAATCCAAACAAATTGGGAATAAATCCTTCTAAAATGGCTAAATTGGTTTGTATTTTGGCAGTGATTATTTTGCTGGTAAGGAACCGGGGTTTCCAATAGCTGTGCTTCGAGAATCCAAACAAATTGGGAATAAATCCTTCTAAAATGGCTAAATTGGTTTGTATTTTGGCAGTGATTATTTTGCTGGTAAGGAACCGGAATTTCCGGTTTCCGTTTCTGGATAATTCCGGTTCTATTTCGGTATATTCCGGAATGGAACCGCAATAAAAATTATGGTTCTGATGGGTATCGGAACCGGAATGGCATCTACGGAATTAAGTAGTGGGAGTAGTTGGATTAAAAGTCTTATCGGTGTCCTCTTTGATGGATTTCACGCTTTTTCTATTTCTATAAGTAGCCTCTCTTTTCTTTTTCTTGTTCTTCTACACAAGTAGCCTCTCTTTTCAATATTAAAGAATTTACAGTCTTAAGTTATCCATATCTCTTTATCTGTCATGAAGATCAACGAGAAACATGAGCAAGTGAACGGAGTTCGCAACTTATTTCTAAAATATCAAGATCATCAGGTACGGTTCTTTATTATGGTTCTTTTTTTTTCTACACAAGTAGCCTCTCTTTTCAATATTAAAGAATACATAGTCTAAATTATCCATATCTCTTCATCTGTTATAGAGATCAACGAGGACCATGAGTTAGTGAACGGAGTTTGCGATTTATCTCTAAAAGATGAGGATCGATGTTAGGTGCGGTTCTTTTTTATGGTTCTTTTATTCTTCTTTCGATTGGTTCATTGAGTCTTGTGGTTTTCAGAAACCCCAAACTTGTTTTCGTAAAAACAAAAGTTCTTGAACTGATGGGGCATTTATTGCATTTTATTGGGACCAAATGGTGCGATGACTTCGTGTAATGTTTATTGCTTACATGTTTTGGGGGTGGATGCTGGGCTCGATCCCCATAAGCCAACTATTTGTTTAGTCCAAATAAAAGCCTAGGCCCAATCCCCATTGGCCCAGGCCTTTCATCCAAACACAAAAATTGTGAAATTGGACAATATACTACGTACGGAGATGTCGATTATTTAACGACAGCACTACAATTTATTTTCCTCTGACCTGGCTGAGCGCAAGATTAAAATATGTTAGACGCATTAGATTAGTCATTGAAAGCATCAAATCAGTAAGTTTGTTTTAATCTTTTGAAAAAGAATATTCTTTTTTATTAATGCAACGGATCAAGTTCAAAACATTGACTTCTTTTATTACTTGTATTGTTATGAATAATTGTACTGGTGCCAGATTGGTCACGAAAGAGGTCAAGGTTTTGAACTTTATCCCTTCCGTTGCATTAATAAAAAAAAATATTATTTTTCAAAAGATTAAAAAAAAGTTACTGATTTGATGCTTTCAATGACTAATCTAATTCGTCTGACATATTTTAATCTTTGCGCTCAGCCAGGTCAAAGAAAAATAGATTGTAGTGCTGTCGTTAAATAATCGACATCTCCGTACGTACTATATTGTCCAATTTCACAATTTTTGTGTTTGGATGAAAGGCCTGGGCCAATGGGGATTGGGCCTAGGCTTTTATTTGGACTAAACAAATAGTTGGCTTATGGGGATCGGGCCCAACATCCACCCTCAAAACATGCAAGCAATAAGCATTACACGAAGTCATTGCTCCATTTGGTCCCAGTAAAATGCAACAAATGCCCCACCAGTTCAAGAACTTTTTTCTTTACGAAAACAAGCTCGGGGCTTCTGAAAACCGCAAGACTCAATGAACCAATCGAAAGAAGAACAAAATAACTATAAAAAAAGAACCGCACCTGACATCGATCCTCATCTTTTAGAGATAAATCGCGAACTCCGTTCACTAGCTCATGGTCCTCGTTGATCTCCATGACAGATGAAGAGATACGGATAATTTAGACTATGTATTCTTTAATATTGAAAAGAGAGGCTACTTGTGTAGAAAAAAAAAGAACCATAAAAAAGAACCGCACCTGATGATCTTGATATTTAGAGATAAGTCGCAAACTCCGTTCACTATCTCATGTTCCTCGTTGATCTCCATGACAGATGAAGAGATACGGATAATTTAGACTGTGAATTCTTTAATATTGAAAAGAGAGGCTACTTGTGTAGAAGAAAAAGAAAAGAGAGGCTACTTATAGAAATAGAAAAAGCGCGAAATCCATCAAACAAGACACCGTTAAGACTTAGTCCAACGGCTCCCACTACTTAATTACGTAGATGCCATAAGTGTAAAAATTCCGTTAACACACGTACTTGTGTGTTAGTATCGGTTTATTTACATTTAGAAGATTGTACTTGTATTGTTATGAATAATTGAGGTAGACTTATAGAATTTTGTGAAAAAAAATAATGAAAATTTTGTAGTATGTTGACTAGGAAAATTGGGGACTGAGCCAAATATAGTCGAGCAGACACCAACTGAGACGACGCCGGAGCATGTGGGATGCCTTGCTCGAGGCACACACCATTCCATTGCTTGCATCTTTTCTTTTCCCTTTTTTTCTTGCAATTTCTTTCTAATCCTCAAAATTGTTCTTCGTTTCTTCCCAAACCTTTTTTTGTTTGGTCCATACTTCTTTCACAGGCTGCTAGACACGATGATCTCGATGACGTCGTAAGCTTAGCATCTGCCCGTGTTCCTCTTGATTCCAGGGACTCACATGGCCGAACAGGTTTATAACCGTTCTACATAACTTCTAGTTCTCTGGTTGTCTTTGTTGCATATTAAAATTGGTCACCTTAATTGTCTCATTATTTCGGTGATGGACCATTCTTAAATACGTGCCTCAGTTCCTAAGCTCAGTGAGTAAGTGTCTTATAAGAAGCTAGCGATTTATCATGTTTGGGAACAGATATTTGCAAGACCAAATTTTGACGTTCACTTTAGCTAAGTAGAAGATTTCATTCTTGGGTTGATTTCGAAACTCATTTTTTTGAAGTCTTGAGCTTCAATGCTCTCGCAGTAAGCTGAAGAAACATTGTTCAACTATTACTGTTTTTGAAGTTTTGAGCTTCAATGGTCTCGCAGTGAGCTGAAGAAACATTTTTCAATTATTACTGTTTTTGAAGCCTTCAGTTTGTTGACACATTGTTGGCTGCCACTCACCATGAGCATATGAGATTTTGGCATCCTGTTTGAGAAACCATGAGATTTTAGATACACTAGTATTGATCTTCGTAGGAGATCTGCGAAGTAAGAAGCATGGCGGTCGTGGGTGAAGAATAATTGTCTGGTGACATGTAATTAGCAGACGAAGTAATTCATTTTGGCGAACTAACATAGATTTTGCTATTTTAATTAGCAGGGAAAGTCTAGATTTATTAAATTTGTGGTTTGGCTGGTAGTAGGTTTTCCAGAACTGTGTTTTCCATGATCCGTCTCTAACTGTTGTGTGCTTATTTATGATTGATCTGTTTTATTCTTCAAAATATAGTTCCATCAGTGTTTGAGCCAAGTCCTACTTATATTTTGATTGCAGCACTTCATATGGCTGCAGCGAATGGACATCTTGATGTAGTAGAATTTCTAATCGACAGAGTAGTGTGAGGAAGCGATTCTTACAAACTCTTTTGCTATTTATATTTTTCTTCATCTAAAAATATCCTCGTTTGACTGATCTTTGATACTTGCTAATTACAAGTTTTGTCTTTTGGTGAGTTCATTTTTGTTTATTGTTTGCCAGTATGGTTGATTCAATACTCTTATCTTTGCGTCTTTCACTGCCTTATCATATGATGTGATTTTTATGCTTTTTGCCCTCAAAAGGATTTTTTTCAACTTATTTTTTTGGCTTGGAAATATGGGAACATACCATGGATTATCTGGAGTTCTTCTTATCAGTGTTTATACTTGGTTGGCCAGTTAGGTTCAGACTAAGGCAGCAGGATCTTGTCCTCATGAACTTGTTGGATTTATACCAGTAGATTTTGCCTTTTCCACATTCTGAGAGTTAAGTGAGTGAATTGTCCAATTGATTCCCTGGACTCTGAGCCATGTTGTGCTACTTAGGAGTATTTTGCCGCTTATCATCCGTTGGATTTCCATTATTGATGATAGGACAATTCTTTGCTTTAAGTATAAATACACGTTTGCTTCCAGCTCTCTGCTTTCAGATTGATTATCAAAGCAATCAGCTTGATGTCTTTTACTCATGCATGACAGCTAGTCCAAATAGGTTTTTGGGAAAAAGAGAGGGGAGGGGACCAAAAGTTTTTGTACTAATTGGAGTTGTGATGGTTGTTGTGTACATAAATGTTTCTTCTTCTCTCTAATCACTTGTGGCAACCAAGTGAGGTGTTCTGTATGATTTTCTGTGTGTTCAATTTTTTGAATTTATATCTCCATGCAGCCTTGAGTATGAGTATCTTTTGCCCTTTTTCAGGTGTGCTGCTTTTGCTGTGCGTTATGACTGTTGAATCCTTTATGAAAGCTTTATGAGTTTTTGGGACTTTTTGTCCGAGCAGGATCTTAATGCTTTTAATGAGGAGTAGAAGCCATTCCACCTTGTGAAATGAAAGACTAATCAACAGCCATATCACCTGTGTTGATAAGTAGAAGACTAACTCTTAATGCTTTTGGAGGAAGTGGGTTGGAGGCAGAAGTCCAGGGTGTTATGGCTGAAGGAGGGTGATCGTTGTACCAAATACTTCCTTAGAATTGCTAACTCCAATTGAAGGAATAATTGGATTTCTAGTTTGAATGTGGAAGGAGAGGTTGTGGAGGATCCATCTGCGATTTCTGATGTTATTATTAATTATTATTCTTCATTGTATGCAGAGCCATATGAGTGGTGCCCCTCGTTGGATGGGCTGGATTTTGATTCTATTTCTAGAGACGAAGCGGAATGGTTGGAGAGGCCTTTCGAGGAAGAGGAGGTGACTAATGTGGTGAGAGGGTTAAATGGTGACAAGGCCCCGGGTCCGGACGGTTTCTCTCTTGCGTTCTTTCAGTTTTGTTGGTACATGGTGAAGAGGGATGTTTTGTTGATGTTTGATGAGTTTGTTAAGGAGGGGATTTTTGTAAAGAACTTGAATGTTTCCTTTATTGTTCTTATCTCTAAGATCCCGGGGGCTACGGAGCTCAAGGATTTTAGACCTATTAGTCTTGTGGGTGGAGTGTACAAGATTCTTGCTAAAGTTCTTGCGAATAGGCTGAAAGGTGTTCTTGATAAGATCATATCTTCGTCTCAGATTGCTTTTGTGAAGGGTAGACAAATTCTTGATGCAGTGCTTGTTGCGAATGAATGTATTGACTCTAAATTGAGGATGGGTGGCTCGGGTTTGCTCTGTAAGTTAGATGTCCAAAAGGCGCATGATCATGTGAATTGGAACTTCCTAACTACTCCACGTTAGACGGAGTAGTTTGGAGGCTGATGGAGCTTTAGGTGGTATTTTGGTTCTTTGGGATTCCCGTGTGTTGGAGATGATTGAGTCTTGTATCGGTTCCTATTCCATTTTGATGATGTTCAAAAATGTTGATGATGGTTTTTTGTAGATCTTTTCTAGGGTTTATGGGCCAAACGATAATAGTTGTGGGAGGATTCTGTGGGATGAGTTGGTTGGGATATATTCGTTATGGAGTCTTCCGTGGTGTATTGGGGGTGATTTTAATGTCACTCGGTTTGCGAGTGAGAGGTCAGGTCCTAGGGGAAATAGACATGCTATGATGGAGTTTTCTGATTTCATTGCGGAGTGTGGGTTGGTGGATCTTGATATGTCGGGGGGGTTGTTTACGTGGTCTAATGGTAGGAACTTTCAATCGTGGTCTAGAATCGATCGCTTCTTGGTTAGCTCTTGTTGGGAGTCTGTGTATCCTGAGTTGTTTCAAAGAAGGATGCCTAGATTGTTTTCTGACCATTTTCC
Source organism: Morella rubra (assembly GCA_003952965.2). NCBI lineage: Eukaryota > Viridiplantae > Streptophyta > Magnoliopsida > Fagales > Myricaceae > Morella > Morella rubra. The sequence continues at coordinate 16,232,944 of CM025853.1, forward strand.
ACTTTTGTTGGAGGGTGTAAGGTTAGGGGGTGCAAAAAAAGCCTTTTCGGTTTGAGAATATGAGGCTTAAAGTGGAGGGGTTTGTAGAGATGGTTAGGGAGTTGTGGCAGAATTATGTTTTTAGTGGGTCTCCTAGCTTTGTGCTTAGTTCAAACCTCAAAGCTTTGAAAAAGGATCTGAAAATTTGGAACAAGGAGGTTTTTGGGGATTTAAATTTTCATAAAAAGGAATTGATGAATGAGTTTTCTTCTTTGGATGGTCTTGATGAGGGAGGTAATTTGGATGAGGAGGGGCATGAGAAACGTTTGTCCGCGCCAAATAGAGGGGAGGATGATAAAATGGTTTGGGTGGACACGAAGGACGGGGTATTCTTTGTCAAGTCTATGTATGGATTGCTTTTGGGTGGAGTTTCTTTGCTTTTCCCTTGAAGGAGTGTGTGGAGGTCTTTATCTCCATATAGAGTCTCTTTCTTTGTGTGGGAGGCAGCTCATTGGGAGGATCTTAACTATTGATAATCTTCGCAAAAGGGGTTTGTATGTTGCGGAGTGGTGTTTCTTATGTAGAGGTGATGGAGAGATGGTGGACCATGTTTTGCTGCATTGTCCTATTGCGTATAGGCTGTGGTCTCATGTGTTGTGTATTGTGAACTTTAATTGGGTTATGCCTATGACGGTGGTGGATTTCTTGTGAGGCTGGAAGAGGAGGCTTTCTAATCCAATCGCGAAGGCTATTTGGAGGATGATGCCATCGTGCATTTGGTGGTGCATTTGGAGGGAGCGAAATAGTAGATGTTTTGAAGATTGTGCTTTGTCCCTTGATAGATTGAAGGGTGTTTTTATGACTTCTCTGTTCTGCTGGGCTAATTCTGTGCTTGGATGCCCGCTTGTTAGCTTAGACGGTTTTCTTAGTTTTCTTGCTTGTTTGTATTAGTGATTTCGGTATAGCCTTTGTACTGTTTTCACTTTTCTAATGAGATTGGCTTATTTATCAAAAAAAATGAGGAGAAGAATACGCCTCTTCATTGAGCTTGCCTCAATGGGCATCTTGAGGTAATTATCACATTCCTCATCCCCTAGGACTAGCTAACAAAATGCAATTCTGACGTTCTTTGAAATCGGTTGCCATTGCAGGTGGTTAAGAAATTGATCTTGGCAGGAGCAGATGTCAGTGTATTAAACAGGTATATTATTTCTTACTTCTTATGTAGAATCCATGTAATTGCAGAAATTATCAAAATAAAAATTTCATCTTGATACTGGTTTCTGCTTAGCTATGAGAGGACCCCAATGGATGAAGCAATGAGTAGGGGTAAGATGGACGTCATCGACGCAATTAACACGACAGTGGCGCAAGTGGAACTCACTGGTATCAGGGTTTCCTAATTCTGGATTTTCCTCATTGAAGTCATATTCCTGAGAGACTTGCCTCTGTTTGTGACCCAAAAATGTTATTACGTTTTTTTCTCTTGTATACTTTTTAAGAAAAAAACTATAGGTAATTTGAACCCCTCAGTGTCGTAGGTTTTGCATTTGCTTGACATCTTTCTGAGTCACCACTTCCCAAGTTGTTATGCAATAATCCATCAAACAGGAACATGATTTTGAAATTTCTTTAGGCTTTTAGTCCAACAGCATAGTTTCTCCTACTACTTAGTAACCAAAGATGGGGATATAATGGTTATGTCAGGCAAGCCGTCAAGAAGCAAGGCCAGTCTCTCGTTCAAAATGTCAGGACTCTAGTGCTGGTTCATCCCGAGAACTGACAAGAGGGACAGCGAAGAGTACTAGGCGACAGGCGAAGATGTAAAAGTGTGTAAAGTGTCTGACATGAAATCAATAGTATGGAGGGTACAAAGTGTCCGGCTCATCTCGAGAATTTTTGTATAAAGACTTTGAGATAGTATATATATATATATATATATATATATATGTAAACTAGAGAATATCTTCTATTGAATAAGTTATTTGACATATTTGTCCATAAGCTCCTTTAACAATATCATCTTTTAATTTTGTTCGATGGAATCTGTTTATGTATTGATTGGATATACTAGCATTTTGCAATATTCTTTGGACTGAAGCTTGATTCTTTTGACTAATTCAGAGAAGTTCCATTACTGATGTTTAAGGGTATTTTGATTCTTTCAGAAGAAATGTTGTTACAGAAGACATGGAAAAGCTGTTGTGAGAAAATGCTTAAGCATCAGCCAACTAGTGGATTTCCATATTAAATCGTTCATTCTGTTATGGAGATAATGTTTTCTTGTAAACTTTTGAGTTTCCTCGAGATTTTGTACTTGTAAAATGTTATACTAGGAAGATTTTGTACTTGCAAGAAATATTTTGAAAAGCTAAAAAAGTAGTTCCCAACAACATATAAATATCCAATCAAGTTTTACTTGCAACAAGTCAATCTAAGTATTCATTGCTTTGAAATTCTAAAAGTACAAAAGGGTGTAGAACATTGTTTACAACTGGACATATAAATATCCATTAAAACCCTTACGCCCAAGTTCTCCAATTTCAACATTCTTTACAGCAAGATCTCTTAATCCCAAATCACAAATCATATGACTTAATTTCAATTATCAAATGCTTAAACCAAACTAGTGCTTTCAGTAAAGAAAAGATCAATGTCCTAATTCATGACTGCCCTTGTAAGTATTAAAAAATATCAATAAGCTTTGTACCCACATTGTGTGAGCTCCTAGTCATTCGATCAAGATAAAGATCTTGTACCATTATCTTTGAGGTCAAAGAAATCCAAATATGAAACAAAAATTAATGTTTTAAAAATTACTTGCAAATCATTTTCCATGTTCTTAATTATTATTAAAATTAAGGGAAATTGTCATTTTAGTCCTTAAGTTTTGACCACTTTTATTTTTTAGTCCTTGAATTTAATTTTTTCATATTTTAGTCCTTTAGTTTTCTTTTTTTACAAAATGGTCCTTTTGTCAGTGTTCCGTTTCCTCCCTAGCGGAAGGGTCATGCCATGTCATTTTGTTGTCTTATCAATTCTAAACTTTACAACTCAGCATTTGACACGGCAGAGAAAAGAAAAACTAAAAGAAATTTTCATTTTAGTAAGCAAACATGTCGTCCCATTAAGCATATAAAAAGCAGAAAAAAAAAAGAAAAAAAAAAAAAAAAAAAAAAAAAAAAAGCATTAAAAGATGTCGTCCCATTACTCATTAAAAAAAAACAAAAAAAAAAATAAAAAGAAGAACATAGGCATTAAGTGAAGTCGTCCCATTAAGCATACAAAAAAATAAAAATAAATAAATAAATAGATAAAGAAGAAACGCACTCAGATTGCTCCCATTAAAACGTGCGCAGAGTACTTGTGGTCCAATTAAAACGACAAGCAGATTACTCCCATGTGTTTTGAATGCAAGAAACAACTATCAGCAGAAAGCTCACCCCAAGTCACTTCAACAAAGTCATGCAAAGCCTGAACTGTGAAGTACCATACAATTCCTGTACCCTAAACAAACTCAAGAACCTAGTTGGTTTGCAGAAAAGTATCCAGAATGCTTTTATCGTTCCTAAGAGGAAGCTATGAATCCAATGAAACACAATGCTCTTCCCAAACGTACTGCAAACAAAGTATTAGATACCACGAATCCAATTCTCACATTCCTGCGAAACCTAAAACAACTACACACACATCCCGATGTATATAAGCTCATATCCTAGTTTGAGTTCAAAATCCGAAATCCGGTAAATTCATTTCCATTAACACAGTGACAGTAACAAACCACCCCAACTCTAAGGGAGTAAAATTTTGGCTCTCAAAATTTCCATCCTAATAAAATATTTATTACTCTAAAATTTTATCTCTCACATTAATCATCGCTTTTCACTTTAAATAAATATAAAAAATTCATTCCAATCATCTTTTCACTTTTTCACCAATTTTAATACTCTAAAATTTTAAACACTCCAAAATTTTCACTTCCAAACACTACCTAACCACATACTATGCCTTTTCCTCATCTCTCTTGCCGGCAAAAAAGATAATACAAAGTCGGATAGCTTCTAGCAGCTTGTTAAGTTTTTTCTACCGTCCCATATTCAAGTTTCAGCGTGCTTGTTTTTGAGTCGTACGTTCCGGGACGTTGTGGCGGCTCCACGGCTACATTGGGATGGAGTTCTTTTCGTTTGGTGGAGGTTTTTCCTGAAACTTCCTCGAATATGGAGGAGATAATAGAATGGCGTCTACGAACTGACAAGCGCGTTCCTTGTCACAGCCCCGTCAGAGCCTCCTGTAGCAAAACATGCATCAAATTAAAGCTGGCACGTACGACGTAGTCATAAGAACAACGTAACTCCCAAGTTCAACTGCAACTTATGGATAACTTGTCAGCCCTAAGTTTTGTGGCGCCCTTCAAGTCAAACCCACATCCGTATGATTTTTATATACTTATTTAACAAATGAGAATATATAAGAAAATCCACTTCTTCTAGACAGGAAAGAAGCCCGGACTAGGAGGGGCCAAGTTCATCAAAACACACAATTTGGGTATGGCTAAAATGTAAAGAGTACACTCTTACAAAATGAAGAGGAGCGTATACCAGCATTGGGCAGCAGTGGTGCTTCACCTCACGTCTAGAAGGATCTAGAAGGATCTTAGCTAGTTTGTTAGGTTGTTTTTTTGTTATGCTGACGTCAGTAGGTGGTTAGTTGGTTATAAACGCTCAGTCTTCTTCATTTGCCATTCTTTATATACACCAAAAAAAAAAAATATTAGAAAAAAAAAATACCAAGTTCGATTGAAAAAAGAAAAAAAAATTTCTACTAAGTTTTGGGGTTGGGGCCGGGGGCTCTAATCCCCTAGCTTCGTCCATGATTCTAAATTTATTAATATTTGTCTTATCATAAGATTCAATGATTAATATTAAATCACATAACCTTTTTTTAACACGCGTCATTAGTAAAGTCTTATTAAAAGATAAAAATTGTTAAATTTTAATAATTTAAAAACTTTTTTTTGAGACAAAAACAAAAGTGTGAATCCAACCACGTTTGGCCAAGGATTAAGAATTTATACCCTGTATCTTTTTGATGCATGATACATTTCCGTATCTCATATGATATGTATCATGAAGCTGGGAGTGATACCAATTGAATCATCTTTCTTGTGACAGAAGTTAGGTTTATCCGAAATTGATCATTAGCTGAATTTCGAGCCCATAGTATGTCGGAGAATGTGTGTTGGGCGGGGGTTGACTTGTAGGTACCCTGGCTAGATGAAAAGGCTCCACATGCAGCTCGGGTCAAAAAGCCGATCATTTGTTACTGATTGAACAGCTGCATGCATATATATACACGTTCGCATGCATTGCGGAGTTTGTCATCCGATACAATTCACCTTTTGCCTTGTACGTTACCATGACCAACTTTAGCACACAAAACATACACGCAATTCTAATCCTATGAACTTACCAAAAAAAAAAAAAATATATTATGACATATATATATATATCTATAAGATAACCAATGTTCAGCAAGAAGAAACAAATTTTGAATTATTTTTAAAATTACATTATTTTACAAACTCCAACATTAAAGAAATCTATCAAATAATCTCTTTCTCTAATTTTTTTTCACACATGCTAACAATTTTTCATTATAAAAGAGGTGATGTCATAACCACCCCCTAATTATAAGCTAAAATCAATCTCGCCCCTTAAGTTTCAAAATTGCAATTCACACCCATTATGTTTTGAACATGATTAATTTTCGCCCTCCTTTAAATTTGGATGTTAAGTTAGACGGAAAAATATGCAAAATGACCGAAATGCTATTCTAATATTTTTTTTAAAAAAAACTAAAAAATAAAAAAATTCAAGAAATAAATGAAAATAAATAGATGATTTCAATATTTTTATTTAAAAAATATTACTTTTTGTTTATATATATTACTTTTTATTTTTAATAATTTTGTCCTAAGGTGATATTTCAGTCATTTTGAATATGTTTAAAAGTTATTTCAAATAGAGGGCGAGAATTGATCATGTTTAAAACATATGTGACAAACTCCACTAAATATACACTATTCCAAATAAATTTTAAGTTATCCAAACATAAGCTAAAGACATGGGAGGTAAAGAAATATGGTTAGAAAAAAACTTAATGACTAAGCAATAATAACCAAGATGTGGAGAGAGACTCTTGTACATAGACCACATCAGATCTTCATATAAAATTAAAATAATATAGATGAGTAAAATTAAACATCTTATAATAAGGAAGACTTAGTTTTAATTTTAATAATAACCAAGAGTGTGGAGAGAGACGGTCGGATATAGACCACATCAGATCTTCATTTAAAAATACAATAATATATTCATGAGTAAAATTGAACATTGATAATTTATTAATCAGTGCCATTGAATTGAGAAAAAAGGACGGCAAAAAACAAAATTGAGAAATAGGGAAGGATGAGATCATGTTAAGCCAAAAAGAAAGTCATTACTCGCGTTCTTAATATGTGATAACAATGAAAAACCAAGAACAATAAAGATAAAGAAAAAGAGAGAATAGACTAATCATATTTTGTTCAAAATTAAAAAAATTACTAAATATCTCAAAGAACAATTAAAAAGAAAATGGAAGAAATCGATTTTTACAAAATAAAATATAATTATTTTAGAGTAATTAATTATAACACAATCTCAATGAAATCTTTTTTTTAACCTTCTTCTCTCTTAGTCTCATTTTATTGGTAAAAAAAACAAATAGAAAAGAAGACAAAGTTGATGGGTTGTCTATTTGGAATTTTATATTTTCTCATGCTTTTTTTTTTCTATATTAAAACCCATCATGCGGTTAAAAAATTTATTATAAAATTGAAGACCTAACAGTTGCTTAGGAAAGAAGAACAAGATTTTCTATAATTTTCTATTAAAATTATAGAGTTTCTTATAAACAATATTAAATCATATAAAATACATGTCTATACTTCTCGATATTACACGCGAACAGAAAATTACAAACTAACAAAGAAATGAGAGTCTAATTCTTTTTGCATAATAAAAAGGGTTAAAGTGGAAAAACAAGTAAGAAAAGTTTAATTTGAAGAGAGATGTGTCACTGTCTGATAGACCCACTTCTGGGCGTCACCAAACCTCAGCCCCTAAAGAATTGGGAAAGAAAGAGAGATTGATATAAGACCGGTGACCCATCTACTTTCTTTTCCCCGAAGCACACTATAAAAAACAGAGGCTTTTTAATTTCATCCACAACCTGTTCCCTGTTGTCACGGCTTCGATACCCCGAAGCAGTCCTCCCCTCCCCCACCTCTTCGGTATCAGCATATCTCTTTTTTATTCTCTTGGCATCTTCCTCTGTCTACAGCTCTCTTTTTTCTATTTCTATAAGTAGCCTCTATTTTGGCGGAAGTTTCTTGTCGGTGTTTCATTTCTCTCCCTTTTCAATATTCGTTTCGGTTTCAGAAAGAATTTACAGTCTAAATCATCCGTATCATGTCTTCATCGGTCATCGAGATCAACGAGGAGCAGCTAGTCAACGGAGACGACCTATCTCTCCAAGATCAGGATCATCAGGTGCGGTTCTGTTTTATGGTTCTTCTTTAGTTCTTTGTTCGTTGGTTCCTTGAGTCTTGCGATTCTTCAGAAGCCCTTCTTGTTTTCCTAAAGAAGAAAAGTTCTGTTTCTTGTTTTTTTCTGTTTTTTTGAACTCTTTTTTGTTCTGTTACTCTTTGTTTGGTTGGCCAGAAAAGAAAATGAGAGAATCGAATGTATTATGATGATGGGGCATTTGCTGTCTTGGTTCTAAACTGGGAAAGACTAGGCGAAGGCCGAAAGATCATTGGCTTGACCAAGGGTTTTAATTTTTCTGAAAAGTTTCTTGCATTTTCTTGGGGGCCAAATGGTGCGAAAGTTTAAAAAATTCCTTTGACTTCGTGTAATGCTTGCATGTTTAGGTGTAGAAAGTTCATTTTTTCTCTGGGCTTCGTTCAGAAATTTATTGGGGGCTAAATGAGAAAGGAGTCGAGGATTGAGAGTTTTCAGTTTCGTCCTTCATTTTTCTGCATCTTCCCGGACATGAACCAATAGTTTAGCAGCGCAATCTAGACTCGAAGATTATTGAGATGCAAATTAAATATTACGTACAAACTGTACAAGGAAACCCCTTTGCGGTTCTGTTTTATGGTTCTTCTTTAGTTCTTTGTTCGATCGATGTCTTGAGTCTCGCGATTTTCAGAAGCAGATCTTGTTTTGCTAAAGAAGAAAAGTTCTGTTTCTTGGTGAACTTGTTTTTGTTCTGTTGCGCTTTGTTTGGTTGGCCAGAAAAGAAAATGAGAGAATCGAATGTATTCGGATGATGGGGCATTTGCTGTCTTGGTTCTAAACTGGGAAAGACTAGGCGAAGGCCGAAAGATCATTGACCCAATTGTTTTAATTTTTCTGAAAAGTTTCTTGCATTTTCTTGGCGTCCAACTGGTGCGAAAGTTTTAAAAATTCCTTTGTCTTTGTGTAATGCTTGCATGTTTAGGGGTAGAAAGTTCATTTTTTTGCTGGGCTTCGTTCAGAAATTTATTGGGGGCTAAATGAGAAAGGAGTCGAGGATTGAAAGTTTTCAGTTTCGTCCTTTTTTCTGCATCTTCTCGGACATGAACCAATAGTTTAGCAGTGCACTCGATATTCGAAGATTATTGAGATGCAAATTAAATATTACATACAAACTGTACAAGGAAACCCCTTTGTTTTTTAATTTGCAGATGGATTTCTTTGGTTTGGGATGAGACTTTGGTGATTATTTTGTATATTGATTTGGGTTTGGTATTTTCAGGGTGAAACAGAGATTAAAGTAGAGATTGAGGACAAGGGGTGTGAGGATCATGGTGGGATCTGTGCGATATGTTTAGATACGATAGTACTTCAGGAGACTGCTCTTGTAAAAGGTTGCGAGCATGCTTACTGGTTTGTCTAACCAATCTTCTTATTCGTCTGTTGTTATAATTCTGGAAATACTGTCTAATTGCTGGTGCTTATCTTTTATGTGCATTATGATTCTGATTGTTCATGGAAAATAAGATAAAAATCATAGGAGTTGTAGGACTCTGTATGGGAGTTGTCTGGACTTTGTATAGGAGTTGTCTGTAGTTTGTAACATTGAAAATGATTTGCGAGTAATTTTTAAAACAGTAATTTTTGTGTAATTAATCTGGATTTCTTTGACCTCAAAGCTAATGGTATAAGGTCTTTATCTTGATTGAATGACTAGGAGCTCACAAAACGTGGGTACAAAGCTTACTGATAATTAATGCTTACAAGGGCAGTCATGAATTAGGACATTGATCTTTTCCTTACTGAAAGCACAAGTTTGGTTTAAGTATTTGATAATTGAAATCAAGTCATATGATTTGTGATTTGGGATTGGGAGTTTCAGTGTGGCTCCAGAATTTTGAGAATGTTCTCTAGATCATTGCTGGTTGACATGTTGTAATGGACAAATTTATCATGGTTCTAATGTCATGAGATATTCATGGTCTATAATATCCTATTGGAAAGAAGTGGCTGATGACCTTGTTTTGGTTATTAATTTTCTACTTTGTTGCCCTTTCTCTTGCTCCTTAATGCTGGAAAACAATTTGAAGTGCTCTAAAAAAGTGTCTGGCTTAAATACATGAAAGATGTTGTGCTTAAAGCTTCTTACACTGGCAAATATTTGGGATAGACATAGCAGTAGCCTGTTGGTGATTTTATGTGTTGACTTCCTATTTGTAATTCTGCAATTCTTAATGCATGCTGCCCATGCATCTCATATTAAGAACATACTTGTTTAATGCCTTTCTACATGACAGAGGCAGTGTAAATTATATCGTTTCTGTTTCCATCAGCCAGTGGCACACCATCCTTGTACTAACGTGTTCTTCTGCTGATTTTTGTTTTTCAGTGTGACATGCATTCTTCAGTGGGCCACTTATGGTCAGAAACCAACATGCCCTCAGTGTAAAAATCACTTCACGTATCTTAATGTCCATCGTTCAATTGATGGCAGGTAGCGTTTCTGGACCCTTCTTTAATTCTCTCTCTCTCGCTCCCTCTGCAGCTCCTACCCCTTTTATTTTCATTTGTCCTGCTGGTGGGATATGAGGGGGTTCTGTTTTCAGGACGACACCTTTAAAATATTTGTAAGGAAAGGTTTTAAAAAAATGGTGGCAAAAGAAATTTGATGAGAGATAAAAGGTCGATTAATATGTGAGAACAGCTAGTATGGGCATACCGTAGCAGACTTTTTTGGTTTATATTTTCTGTTCTTCTCTTGTGCGCTAGTCTGTGATCAAATAGGGAATCAATATACAATTGGTGACTCATTTCTTATTTACAGCTTAAATGATTACATGTTTGAGGAGAGTGTCTGCCTGCTTCTAAGAGCCCCCTGGTTTAAACCTTTGATTGTGGATGAGCGGGAGGAGGTTTATGACTTCCCTGAGGAGTATTATCCGTACGAATACGAGGATGAGGAAGATGATCTGGATGAAGTATACTTCAGTAGTTCATCGACTATTCGTATTGGAAACAGAAGATGGGGAGATAATGGTTTTGTCAGGGCTGGCCGTCAAGAAGCAAGGCCAGTCTCTCGTTCAAAGTTCCAGGACTCTGGTGCTGGTTCATCCCGAGAACCATCGAGGGGGACAGCAAAGAGTACTGGGCGACGAGCGAAGAGGGCACTCAAACGGGAGGCAGCTGATAAGGCTGCTGCTGCCAAGCATCAGCAGCATCTGGCAAGGTTGGGACGGACTTGAGGCCATCTTCGTGTGTACATAAGCTGGGCCACAAGTGTGATGTCCCAATGTACAGTATTTCCCTGCTTTTAACTTTGTGAAATAATTGACAATCCCCTCTTAGAGAGAAAAAAAAAAGGGTAGACATTTGTGAAGTAATGACATAGTAGTTAGTTTGGTAACCTGGTGACCAGGTGATGGATCATTGGTTTATGTAGTCATTCATGATTTAGAAGTTTAACAAGCAATAAAAAAAAGAAGAAATTGTTAGAAAGACCATAATGGAATAAAACCATTATTGTACGCTTTTGCAAAGTTAAAATTTGTTTTTGGAATGGTTAAGAATTTTTAGATGCAAACATGAATTGTCACAAATTTTAAACTTTTTAAGTTTCAACACCTATCAAAGGGTTTAAAAAAAAAATCAAAATTCTCTCTTTCTATCATAATAAATTTTAAAAAATTATGTAAATAATCACTCTTTACTTTTTTTTTTTTAATCAATTATCATAAAATTCTATTTTTACAAAATTTAATAAAACTCTAATCTCTATTTTTAACCGGTTAGGCTTTGCAAACGCATATCCTGGTTTCCAGGCGATGGAACTGCTGGTTTATGCAGTCATTGATGACTTCTTAACAATGTTGCCGACATGATTCTCTTGCTCTCCCTCTTGGCCTCTTGTATCATTCTTTTCTAAATACGAAGCCTAAAGGAATTTCAAAATCATGTTCCTGTTTGATGGATTGGTGCATAACAACTTAGGAAGCGGTGACTGAGAAAATTGTCAAGCAATTGCAAAACCTACGACACTGATGGGTTCATGCAATTAGAAGTATTTTGGCGGAAGTTTCCTGTCGGTGTTTCAATTCTCTCTTTTCAATTTTCGGTTAGGTTTCAGAAAGAATTACAATCTAAATCATTCGTATCATGTCTTCATCGGTCATCGAGATGAACGAGGAGCAGCTAGCCAACGGAGGGCAAGGGATGTGAGATCATGGCGGGATCTGTGCGATATGTTTGGATACGATAGTGCTTCAGGAGACTGCTCTTGTAAAAGGTTGCGAGCATGCTTACATGGTTTGTCTAACCAATTTTCTTATTCGTCTGTAGCTACCATTTTAGAAATACTGTGATCTATTATATGTGTTATGATTCTTAATTGTTCATAGAAAATGATGATACCGAAACTGAATCAATCCAGCCCAAATCAATCTGAGTTGGACGAATATGATCATAAGAAAGAAAAAGCCCAACAGCGATAACGGGTCCATATCACACCAAGTCTGAAAGAAGGAAAAACTACGACACATGTCTTAAACGGTTATAAGCCAATTTATACTGTGTAGTAGCCCTACGATCCCGACGTTCTCCCTATTAAAGCAACCGCCCGTTATGGAGACGTGTAAAGTGTGCACCCTGGGACACAATGCTGAGAGATCAAAGTTCCTTGAAAAATGGAAATGCGAGGATGTGGAGAAAAAACAAAGTGTCATGAAGAATAAAGGTACGTGATTCTAAAGATTTGGAATAGAAAAATTGAAAAATCAAAATACTGACTCAAGCATCGGAGATGCCTTGCCCTGGTGTCTGGGGTCATTTTTGTTATTTTGCAGAAGGGATTACTCGAAATTTACTCCGAAGTGTTGAATCAACTGATTCAGTCATAGGAGTTGTCGGACTATGTATAGGAGTTGTCTGGACCCTGTCCAACAAGATTTGCGAGTAATTTAAAACAGTCATCTTTCCCGAGGTGGATTGTTTATCTGATTTGACTATGGATAACAACAAGGTCGTGATTCTTAGATTTCTATCAATCTTACTTAAGCATCGGAGATCTTTTCTTACTGAAACTGCACTTATGTTAAGTCTACTTTGTATAAGTTTGTAACATTGAAGTCATAATCTGGGACCTCTAAGGTCTTTATCTTGATTGAATGACTAGGAGCTCACAAAACGTGGGTACAAAGCTTACTAATATTTTTAATGCTTACAAGGGCAGTCATGAATTAGGACATTGATCTTTTCCTTACTGAAAGCACTTTCAAGCGATTCCAACCTGAGAATGTTCTATAATATGCATGGTCTATAATATCCTATAGTGGTTGATAACCTTGTTTAGGTCAGTAATTTTTTTTTTATTTTTCCTTTTCTCTTGATTCTTAATGCCAGAAAACGACTTGAAGTGCTCTAAAAAAATGTCTAGCTTAAATACACGAAGAAATTAGATGTTGTGCTTAAAGCTTCTTATACTGTTGGTGATTTTATGTGTTGACTTCCTATTCTGTAATTCTGCAATTCTTAATGTATGTTGCTGCCCATGCATCTCGTATCTCGTATTGAGTGAATTTAGAACTTCTCTATGTATCCCCTTCTTATTTAGATAAATAATGAAAAAAAATAGTTGATCACTGTTTTGCTATTTTCTGGTTTAGTTATTTACAAATAACTCTCAAGTTTGTCCTCTCCTCACATGTAGAATAAACTTTGGACGGATATCATTGCAACCTTTGGTCTATGCGGGTTGTGAGTCCTAATGTGCTGGCAACTGTATCATAGTTTGACCAGTTCAAACTTAGTCTTTAGATGTAATTTCTCAAAACTCTAGAAATGGCGCCTCTCAAATCTGCGAAGCTCAAGAAAATACTTGTTTAACGCCTTTCGACATGACACAGGCAGTGTGAATTAAATCGTTTATGTTTCCATTAGCGAGTGGCACACCATCCTTGATTGTGGATGAGCAGGAGGAGGTTTATGACTTTCCTGAAGAGTATTATCCATATGAATACGAGGAGGACGAGGAAGATGATCAGGATAGAGTTTACTTCAGTAGTTCATCAAGTATTCGTATTATTCAATCTCCTGCTCATCCACAATCAAAGGTTTAAACCAGGGGCTCTTAGAAGCAGGCAGACACTCTCCTCAAACTTGTAATCATTTAAGCTGTAAATAAGAAATGAGTCACCAATTGTTTATTGATTCCGTATTTGATCACAGACTAGCGCACAAGAGAAGAACAGAAAATCTAAACCAAAAAGGTCTGCTACCGTATGCCCATACTAGCTGTTCTCACATATTAATTGACCTTTTATCTCTCATCAAATGTCTGCCACCATTTTTTTTTAAACCTTTACTTACAAATATTTTAAAATTGTCATCCTGAAAACAGAACCCTCATATCCCACCAGCAGGACAAATGAAAATAAAAAAGCCCCCGTTAGTTTTGGAAGGCCAGGAGCCGCAGAGAGAAAAAGAAAGAGAGAGAGAGAATTAAAGAAGAGTCCAGATACGCTACCTGCCATAAAGTGAACGATGGACATTAAGAGATGCGAAAGGATTTTTACACTGACGGCATCTACGGAATTAAGTAGCGGGAGGAACTATGCTGTTGGCCTAAAAGTCAAAAGAAATTTCAAAATCATGTTCCTGTTTGATGGATTGGTGCATAAGTGGTGACTGAGAAAGATGTCAAGCAAATGCAAAACCTGCGACCCCGATGGGTTCATGTAATTAGAAGTATTTTGGTCGAAGTTTCTTGTCGGGTTTCAATTCTCTCTTTTCAATTTTTGGTTTGGTTTCAGAAAGAATTACAAACGGAGGGCAAGGGATTTGAGCAGTCTCCTGAAGCATTATCGTATCTAAACATATCGCATGTATCATGTCTTCATTGGTCATCGAGATCAACGAGGAGCAGCTAGCCAACGGAGGGCCAGGGATGTGAGAATCAAGGTGGGATCTGTACCATATGTTTGGATACGATAGTGCTTTAGGAGACTGCTCTTGTGAAAGGTTGCGAGCATGCTTACTGGTTTGTCTAACCAATCTTCTTATTCGTCTGTCGTTACCAATCTGGAAATACTATCTATTGGTGCTTATCTATTATGTGAGTAATGTTTCTTAATTGTTCATGGAAAATAAGATAAAAATCACAGGAGTTGTCTGCAGTTCGTAACATGGAAAATGATTTGCGAGTAATTTTTAAAACAGTAATTTTTGTGATATAAATCTAGATTTATTTGACCTCAAAGCTAAAGGTATAAGGTCTTTATCTTGATTTTTTTATTTTTTTTAGGTAATGAGGGAAATCTGAACACCCATTCACATGCATCGAGTTCAGATGGACCTAGCCTAGTATAGACACTCATTCACATGCATCGAGCCGTATAACCCCGAAACCACACATGTCAAGTAAGTCTAATATTGCTGTAGAGGTGGCCCTAAAGAATTGTGCATCTAAGGGGATTCAAACCTGAGACCTTAGGGGGAGCATACCCCTAGGCCCTAGGTCTTGACTACTGGCCAACCCCTTGGAATTATCTTGATTGAATTTCTAGGGGCTCACAAAATGTGGGTATAAAGCTTCCTGATATTTTTAATGCTTACAAGGGCAGTCATGAATTAAGACAATCTTTTCCTTACTGAAAGCACAAGTTTGGTTCAAGTATTTGATAATTGAAATTAAGTCATATAATTTGTGATTTGTGATTGGGAGCTTCAGTGTGGCTCCAGAATTTTGAGAATGTTCACAGGCATATTAGTTGACATGGTGTTGCACATATTTTTTGTGCAAGATCAATCTGTTAAGAGTATACAGAATCTGATAAGCATCCATAAGTTTGTGTGCGACATGTAGAATTCAATGGGGTTTGTTCTAAGTATTAACGACCATTGATGCTAAAGGTGTTATAAAAAAAAAAAGGGAATAACGAGTTTTTTTAGCTTTAAACTTCTGCATTATAGTTTGATTTATTTTGTCCTATCTTTTGGGTCAGTCAAGGTTGCTCCACAAATTAAGGCGTACTGTAGGTTAGCAGAAATGAAAAACATATTCAAAGATTAATATAGACAAAATCTAGAAAGATAAGCATAAATGTTGTTAAAGTTTGAAGCAAACAGATATCTTGATGGCTGGTTTGAAAAGGGTAATTAGTACCTTCTAACTATAGGGTCTAGACAATTTACACCTTCACCTTTTTTTTTTTTTTTTCCATATTCTACCTATCAACTATTGGTTTCAGACACTTAATTTTTATTTGAATAGAAATAATTTTTTGGTGTGCAAAATGACAATTTTATCCCTATATTTTTTTGTGCCGTGATTCTTTATGAGTGTAAAATCGTAATTTTAGGCTAGAAATAATTTTTGACTGACAAAAAAAATTTAATGGAGCATGAAAAATGTCTAAAATTAATAGTAAGTAAGTGCAATGTGATAAAAATAATAAATGTGGTGTAAAGTGTCAAGACCCCATGGTTAGAGGGTGCGAATTAGTGTATATATAATCTAAAAAAAAAACTACAAAACAAGGAAAAAAGAGTTTTTATGGGCAATGAAAAATAGATTGGGAAGAGAGGAAGGTAGAATGCATGCTTAATTTTCACCAAGGTTTTTGTCTTTGGCAAATACTTTTTTTTTTTTTCGTTCTTCGATGTGGTATATCTTTTTGGCCTTCTCCGGATCATGGCTGGCCAGTTGACATGTTATGATGTACAAATTTATCATGGTTCTAATCTCATGAGATATACATGGTCTATAATATCCCATTGGAAAGAAGTGTTTGATAACCTTGTTTAGGTCAGAAATTTTTTTATTTGTTGCCCTTTCTCTTGATTGCGGATAAGCGGGAGGAGGTTTATGACTTTCCTGAAGAGTATTATCCATATGAATACAAGAATTAGGCCGATGAGGAAGATGATCTGGATGAAGTTTGTTCATGGAGTATTCATATTGGTAACCAAAGATTGGGAGGTAACTGGTTATGGTTATGTCAGGGCAGGCCGTCAAGAAGCAAGGCCAGTCTCTCGTTCAAAGTTCCAGGACTCTGGTGCTGGTTCATCCCGAGAACCGACAAGGTCACAAGGGGGACAGCGAAGAGTAGTGGGCGATGGGCGAAGAGGGCACTCAAACGGGAGGCAGCTGCTGCCAGCATCAGGCGAGGTTGGGACGTATTTAGAAGTTTAAAGCATGTAGTTAGTTTGGTATCCTGGCGATGGAACTGCTGGTTTATGCAGCCATTGATGACTTCTGAACAATGTTGCTGACATGATTTTCTTGCTCTCCCTCTTGTATCATTCTTTTCTAAATGCGAAGCTAGTGGCCCTTTCTTTACATGAATTCAATCTCTCTCTCTCTCTCTCTGTCTCTCTCTACTTGTGTTTCTGCATTTCTTTTTTCTCTAGCCAATTTGGAACTTCTGTTTTTTACAATTTTCTCCAAAGCATCTGACCAGCTTCGATCCAACATTTATCGCTAATGGAGGGATGCTTCTCCGTTGTTCTGTCTGGGTATAAACAATCTATTTAATTTGAACTTTTGGCCTTAAACCAGACCACATAAACTGGAATTAGAACATTAAAACATTAAAAGCATGACAAATGGACAAAGTATCGTATCCATCCTTCATCCTTGTTAAGCAGATGACAGTTTTTACTTGTCGCGGAGGAAAACTGAGGTTACAGCTGATCCAACTAACACGACGAACCAAAACCAACAACCAAACAAACACGATATATCAGACCCAAGAAAGAAATTAATTTAAACGATTACGTGGTAATCCTACCTTATGGGTCCTTATAATACCCAATTAGCTCCTTAGGTAGATCTTCAATAGGATCAAAAGTATAAAGACTTAGAAAGACTTGGATGCAACAAAAATGAAGCCCCTAAATGTGGACTAAAGAAGCCAAAACAAGTAAAAGGACCCACCAAATTGGAAAAAAGCGGATACTTCACTCTTTTAGTCTAAACTACTGACTCTCTTAGTCCAAGCTAGTGCCACCAACCCTAAGTTTGCTACCTAACCTTCACTTGGAAAAAGGACGTCACCAAGACTTGCTGCATCAATGGGCAGGTTACGCTTGCAACTTCATTACCTACAATGCCTTAACTTCTTATTTGATTCTTCAACAGCATGGCAAGGTTCTCAAGACCTACTCCAAACGGATTTGCTTTTTCTCCGCACCTAGAGACAACTCATTTTGACCATTTGTACGGATTAGGTAAAATCACGACTTTATCTCTATATTTTTTTGGACCGTGACATTTTTGAGGGTGGTAAAGTTGTCATTTCATTGATTAAAAATATTAATTTATATCCAAATTGAGAGT
Source organism: Morella rubra (assembly GCA_003952965.2). Classification (NCBI taxonomy): domain Eukaryota; kingdom Viridiplantae; phylum Streptophyta; class Magnoliopsida; order Fagales; family Myricaceae; genus Morella; species Morella rubra. The sequence continues at coordinate 16,250,812 of CM025853.1, forward strand.
GGAAGATGGTAAGTGTATAATATTGATAACTGAGGGTCGAATTAATGTAACGAATTAATATATAATTCAAGATGTAAAATGTAAAATCTCAATAAGTGATGGATGAAAAGTGTATTTTACTCTAATTTTTTTTTCTTTATAACTAGGGTTAAATACATTTTGCACCATTCAACTATGAGATTCTTGACACTTTGCAATCAAATCTTTTTTTTTTTGTTACATTGTACCTATCAACTATTGATTTTAAGCACTTTGTACCATCCGTTAAAGTTTTTTGTCAATTTGGATGCAAATTTATTTTTTGGCTTAAAAATTACGCTTTTACCCTCAAACAATGGTCACGATAAAAAAATTATAGGGACAAAATTGCATTTTACATAAAAAAAATTTCTGTCCAAATTAATAAAAAATTTTAATAGATGATGCAAAATGTTTGAAATCAATAGTTGATGGGTGTAATGTCTCTAAATATATATATATATATAAAATATCATACTCTCTAAATCTCGTGATGTAAAATGTAATTAACCCTTATAATTAATGCGTGGATAAAGGCTTATCCGTACTCCTCAAAAGACAATAGAAAGCGGTGTTAGAGATGTCCCTATCTTGGGCATATACGTAATTAAGTAGTGGGAGGAAATATGCTGTTGGACTAAAAGTCTAAAGAAATTTCTAAATCATGTTCTGTTTGATGGATTGGTGCATGACAACTTGCGAAGTGGTGACTGAGTAAGATGTCAAGCAAATGCAAAACCTGCGACACTGATGGGTTCATGCAAATATGAAAAACATTTTCTGACTTGAAATATTTTCGTTTTTTTAGTAGCCACAATTTTAGGCTCTCAAAATTTCTATTCTAATAAATTAACTTTTTAAAATTTTCTCTCTCCATATTAAATCATCACTTTTTACTCTAAATAAATATAAAAAATTTATTCAAATCATCTCTTTTCACTTTTTCACTAACTCCAATACCCTAATATTTTAACAATCAAACACCACCTTGATTCGAAGACGAGGAGAGCTGATATCAAATCCTCATTGATTGTTGGATTGGTCTTGCCTTCCGCATACGCTGAACGCTGAACGCTGAACAACAAGAATAGAAAGAAAAAAAGCTGGGGAAAGTGATTGGTTTTGTCCAATTTTTCAACAAATTAGGCCAATGAGAAGGGCACCTGCTTTATCTACAACTCTTCGATAATAAACGATCCAGATTAGAATTCTCTCTAATTTGTTGTCTAAATTAGATGGTCCAATTCGAAAAGATTGTCTATTTCTAAATTAGACTATTTAATTTGAGCAAAAATTAGAGAGAATCTCTATCCCGTCCGTATACATGTGATTATGAGTTCTCACTTCTCCTAAGAAGGTCTCCGGAAAAAAAAAAAAAACCTGCTCATTATAATGAGTGAGAAACCAAATTCAAGTAGAAGATTCAAGTCAGAACAGGGTAAAATCTCTGGAAACCGACATGGAAAAGAAGTATTTAAACTGTATGACATAAACTACTCATATGGAGTACATTTTAAGTAAGACGTGACTGGTGAAGTAGGACTTATCGAAGGGTGAGTCAGGTACCTATTTTTCTTTGTTTACGTAGAGAGCAAGACTGAAGGATAGGTTCCTCGTATTTTCTCACTTCCTTCCAATGTATGGGAGCTGTTGGGCACTTCTTAACTTGAGCCTCAGAGAGAGAGAGAGAGAAAGATTTTTCTTAAAGCTTTGGACAGCATCTGTGAGAGACAGAGGGGCAGAGTGAGTGGTAATGAAGATGAGGTCACGTGGGACCTTCAATGCCTTCAGTAGAGCAAATAAGTCACTAGAAGTGGAAGTGGAAGCTGCAATGTCAAGCAAAGCAACCCCCCACAAATCTCTATCCCTCACCCACCCCTGAAAAGAAAGAAGCAACATAAAGTGGCATAAAGACGACAATAACATCATCGTCTGTAGAATCATCATCATCATCTCCTTTGATTCTCTTCATTCTACCTCTTCATTTCCACCAACTACCATCCTCACCTCTTCGACTTGGCACAAAAGCAATCACCTTCCTTCTGCTGTAAGTCTTTCCCTGCCCATGTTTTGGTTGAATTTCTTAGCGGAAACTAGTCAAAATTTTCCAAGAGCCCCCGAGTTTAGAGCATGTTGATGAAGGTCTTCAAAATCTAGTTTTAATCACTCCAGAACAGAGGAAATCTGTTCGTGTTCTGTTTGGTTTCAACATACAGACACAATCTCTCTCAACCTCTCCTACTTCTCCTCTGTTTTGAAGCTTTTCCTTGAATTCGTGTACAACTACCAAAAGCAAAGAATATTTTGTCCATGTGTTTGTATTGATTAGCCAGTTTCCCACTTCAACTCTCCTGTTCTGTTTACTGTTTCTGGTAGCTATCTTTCAAACCAAACAGAAGATAGCTGAGCATTATTCTGCTCATTGGAGGATATATTGAGATGGATTCTTTCAGTCAAACCACAGAGTTCCGTTACAACCCGAGTACAAACACAATGAATCATGATGCAGATGGTGATTCCGAATTTTCGGGGATTCTTGACATATATGTTCATCATGCTAGGAATATTCACAATATATGTATCTATGAGAACCAAGATGTCTATGCAAAGTTCTCTCTTACTTATGACCCAGATGAGACTCTCACAACTAGAATCATCAATGGCGGTGGCAAAAACCCAGAATTCAACGAGAACTTGAGGCTGAAAATCACTCAAGTTGATGCAGTCCTAAAATGTGAGATTTGGATGCTTAGCAGGGCTAGAAACTACATGGAGGATCAACTTCTGGGATTTGCTTTGGTCCCACTGTCACAAGTTGCTGGCAAAGGAAAGGTTACACAAGACTACACCCTCTCTTCCACTGATCTCTTCCACTCCCCTGCTGGAACTATCCAATTGTCTCTTTCTTTTGACGCTTCTCTGCCTGTCAATCCTTCTTCGTTGCCTGAGTCAGCTACCAATTCGTCAATATCTTCAGAAGTTGTATTGCTTGACCAAAAGATCTCAGAAGTGATGTTAGATCCAGTCGAGTATTCGAGGATCGAATTCCCAGACATTAACGTGGTTAAAGAAAATCAACAAATGGTGTCCGAGTACTTTGACTTGGCTCGGCATGGTTATGGTTCTAGGCCTAATTCTAGGGCGCTTGTTTCATTTCTCCACCTGGGTGCTTCTCCTCAATCCATTGATGACTATGAAATGATAGTGAATTCTTCAGAGGAAAATCATGGCGGATCTGATTCTCCAAATGGAAGTATTCAAAATTCTGGGTTCTTAAGTTCGACTACAACAAGCTTAAGTGACGACAGAAACTCGGCTGATTCAATTGAGAAAAGAAGTCGTTTATGCGGTGAATCATCAAATTCCATCAATGATTTGATCACTACTGAGGCTAATCAGAGCTCCGGTGCCTGTCCGGACACGCCAACTTCAAAGAAGGAGACTGAAATCAGAGACAAAAAAGAGTCCAAGTTCACAACCAAAGATGAGGAAAACAAAAAGGGTGGTTCTGCCAAATATGGTCAAGTATTTTCTGGTCCACTGGGGCATATCAACCTTGAAGCTGAGCAGACTGCAATGCAGCAGCAAATAGTGGACATGTATATGAGAAGCATGCAGCAGTTTACCGAGTCTTTGGCAAAGATGAAGCTTCCAATGGATCTTGATAAACCAGAAAGTGAAGACCATGGTGATGTGATTCAAAACCGTACCAACAAGTTAGAAACTGATAACAAGAAAAAGGATGGATCGCGGGTGTTTTATGGTAGCCGAGCCTTCTTCTGATTGCTAATTGATGCTTGATACCAGACAGTAGGGAGTTTGTTCTAGCTGGATATGGAGGAGTATAATTTATGGTAACTTTGATTTCCTCTCGGCTTTCTTAAATGTAAGTTATGGCAGATATCAGTTTCTTCTACCTTCTAACGTCCTCCGCCACTTGGTGAGCATTTTTCCTCTATTTTAGAGCCATCTGCCGAATTAACTTGAAGAGCTTAATAACAGTCACATGTTTCTGTGTCTTGAGCTTATGGTAATGTGATTCTCATTGTTGTCTGCTCTAAAGGTCATTTGTGTGATTAATTCCTCGTTCTTAAAGCTTTCGGGAAATTGCTGAGTTGTTCTATCCATAGACCTACATCCACTGTGGGAAGGCTCAACCCATAGGGTACACTTGTATACTCACTGGTATAAAGATAAGATTACAAGTGAGCTTTATTTATAAGCCCTCGATTACAAGAGCCACATAGTTTATCACTAACAGATTCTTAGTGGGAAGACAAACTATTGAAAAGGGTATTCAAAAGCTTAATCCTGAGATCAAGTTCAACTATGATATATCAACAGCAGATTCGTGTGACTATTATCAGTTATAAGAATTTACTGTCCATAATCACACGTTTATACTCTAATATTCTCGCCCTCCATGAGCTGCAAATATCCTGCAGTAGAAATCACCATACACCCCGGGCATAAAGGGAAACTCTCTCTATTGCCATGGAAAGAAAAGAAAGATTGGAGAGAGACTGGGTATTGGTGGGTGGTGGGAGTGAAGGGAGATGAAGAAAATGGTAGGAGACGATGATGATGATGATGTTGTGGATGATGACGATATATTAATGTTTTCTTATGCATGCCTCTTTCGTTTGGGGGATGGGTGACTTTGCTTGACATTGCAGCTTCCACTTGAAGTGACTAATTTGCTCCACTGAGGGTGTTAAAGAGGGCCCACTTGACCCTACCTTCATTATCACTCTCCCCACTCCTCTTTCCCCTCATAGATGCTCTCCAAAGCTTCCAAGACACGATCATCGCTCTCGAGCTTTCAGGCAAGAAAGTGTCTTTACAGTTCTCCAAAGACAATGTGGGAAAGACACGACTTTCAGAAAATATGACTGACCAATCCTCAATCCTTTGTCCTTGACCTACAATCTAATGTGCTCCATGATTGAAACGTAGGCCCAAGAGGTACCCCATGGCTCACCATTGGACTAGTCTGTCTTCCATCTACTTGAATTTTGGTCCATACGAATGAATTCTCTCGTTCAATTTTGTGGTCTCCATTTGCCCCAACTTGAATCTTTAATCTGAATCTGGTTTCCCTTGCCTAGCTTTTAACATATGAATCTGAGTTCATACCCAAAAAGGCTCCGTGATCTTATGATGCATCACTTGTTTAGACAACAAAATCTCAGAGGCCTAATTTAATTAAGATTGCACATTAGCAATCAGTGGCCCTTGCTGGCATCTAATTTAGATTTTTGGTGAAGGTGCCATAATAAAAGAAGTAAAAGATTCATCAGAACTGCCCTGTCAAGAAATCAAATCACAAAAGACAGAAATCGTCAATGGAAAAGTAAATCGATTATTCCACCACTAAAACACCAGGATAATGAACCAACTGCTATCTCATTATTTCAAAAAACTCTTTTTTTTCTCGGGTTTATGGTATATTATCTCAAAAAGGAGCTATATACCAAGTTTGAGGCCAAGCTTGTGTAGGTACTTATGAAATGGCATCATGTCCACCAAAACCTCACGAGGTGCTGTTGATGCTTGCAGCAGCAGCCTTGCTTTTCAGTTGCTTTGTGTTTAAGTTCCTTCTTTGCCTGTAAACCTGCTTTACCTTTTGCAGCAAACTGCTGCATCAGAATCCAAGAAATTTGAGTAGTATACTCGGCACATTTCTTGTCAGCATCCTGCCTTGGCGGATCCATTACCTCCCCATCTCTAATTACCAATCACAAAGACCTGATTAACTACTGAAGTAGACTTGGTCTTGATCTTCTTTCCTCATCCTTATACAGATCTTCTACAGTGAAAGTTCTAAACCAAGTGGCTCTAAGAAGTAGGCAGACACTCCCTGCTCAAACATGTCATAATCATTGACGGTGTTATTAAAGACAACGCCAGTAGTAGTTAGGAAATTAGAAACTCAATCCCAGAGTACTACTGGTACAAAGGACAAGGCGTAGCAGAAAATCAAGCTTCCCAATATGCACCCCTCCCCAAGGGCTCATTTAATTCCACTTTTTCTGATGACTAAAGCATGCATATTTCCATTCAAGACAATATTTGTCATTTTTCTACTATTTTCAACCTTTGTTGCTTAAAATCAGGTACTTCTTTATAAGAAAATCACATTTGATACAGAAAAAGCTTACAAATTGGGGTTGGATAGGACCCCACACAAAATTACAACTAATAGCTGCAGATATGTGTTGGGCAACCTGCCGATTACTCCTATGATTAACATGGGCCCTTTGGACCAAAACATGAGAAATGGCCCATTAAGGTTTACATTTATGCCTAAAGGTTGTGGGAGCGATGACAAGTTTATTTGGATTTCTACACCTTAGAAGTTATAGGCCAAGAAGTCTATTTTGAGGGAATTCTCCATTAGTTGTTTTTTTTTTTTTTTTTTTTTAAAGGGTTGCATTCGGAGTCTGCTACAATAATCTGAGCCATTAAAAGAACTTTTGTCATGAATCATTCTTAAGGCTTTGGAAGAATTTGGAATTGTGTAGCTTCTTAAAGAGAAGGCCTTGATGGTGCACCTGGTTGCCTTTAATCAATATTCTCACCCTAACACGGAGGCTTTGATCGATATCAATTATCAAGGACATATAGAAGCATGTCTCTAGAATCCCCCTCCCGCCCCGCCCTTTCCAGCGGAGCTCCTCTCATCCCCCTCTCCTTCCTATCTTGCCCTCTAGTGGCCAAACCGATCGACGAATAAAGTCCCAGTTTTGCACTTTTTGTGGTGCTTTTTTTTTTGGGCAGATTTGGAGCTTACATGATGTCTATGATGGTTTTTGGTGGACACTACCGGCCTAAAGGGGTTATACATCAACGGACGTCCTTTTCAAGACCGGAGTATGTAACTGAAGTTATTGAACCAAAAAATAAAAAAAGAAATTCAATGTACTTGGTTTTTACCCTTTTTACAAGTTAGTCACTAGGAATTTTTTTTTTTTTTTCAATTTTCAGTTATTGAGTTTATGCCCTTATAAATAATTAGTTATTTTGTCAGTTGACCGTTACATTGACTAACAAAAACCTTGTTCACATCAGCCATGTTGCCCTGTCACTCATGTTTTTTTTTTTCACGTCAATTCTCCTTCATCCTAATACTCTTCAAAACAATAGACTGTTGCTTTGCATATTTTAATCCAATCCGCACCGTTCCTAATGACTAATTCGTAAAAGGAGTTATTACCTAGTGATCAAAAATTGAATTTCTTTAAAAAAACAAGGATATTTTTTTAAAAAACTTAAATACAATAATAGTATACATACTTTAATATTTACCTGCATTCTCTAACACTAATAATTTTAGTTTCTAACTTATAATTAGATGACTCTTAAGCAATCACGAAAGCCTTGTAATTAGGAAAACCAATATTTAACTCCCTAACTGTCACATTATTTGCAATATGCCACATACACTACCATCATTTAAAATTTCCCCCTTAAATTACTATTTTCTAGCGATGTGCCCCCAAAGAGAATATTACTTTACAATGGATGACAAATGGAAACATAACAACATCTCAGCCGCCGCGTGTTCATTGAGGAGATACAACGCAAGAAATTAAATTGTAACTTAGAGGGATTAATTGCCAAGCATGGTAGCTTAGTAACCAAAATATGGTAGTTTGAGGTGGTAAAGTGTAATTTTTCTTTAGAAGAATAATAATGGTAAAAATAGTAGTTAATTAATCGTAATCCAGTAGTTATCATCTTAATATATATATATAATTGGTATGCACAGACTGCTTGATGCAAATAATAATTAGTTTACTTAGTCTAATTTTCTGTATCACTGTCTTTGCTTAATCTTCTTTTCTGTATATACCTGTCCACAGAACAAGCTGAACAACATTCTTTTATGCAATAAGAGTATAAGATCTTGTAATTATGGAGAGGAGATAAGACTGAGCGTCATATATAAAAACTTAAAGACTACTCGCATTATAATCATTTGCCCTAATTATGATTTTTTTTTTTTGCCTATATAGAAGTGCAACCTAGAATGAGGCTTACAAATCAAGCTCCTCTTTAAATTCATATGGAGTAAAATCATAGTTAGCTCCATAAGTATGAGCAAAAATTAAATCGATACTCCTAATTATCAATTCTTCGATTTGAGACCCATAATTTTTGAAAATCATCAATTCACGCCCCTTGTCTAAATTAGGTGTTAAATCCGACAGAAAATCATGCAAAATGCCTGTCCAAGATAAAATTTACTAAAAAATTCATTAAAAATAAAAAATGTTTTTTTTTAAATAAAACTATTGAAGCTCTATTTCAATAATATATTTATTTCTTAAATTTAATTATTTTTATTTATTTTTTAAAATTTAGTCTTGGAAGAGTATTTCGGTCATTTTGCATTGATTTTTTGTCAGATTTAACACCTTATTTAGAAGGGCGAGAATTGATGATTTTCAAAAGTTATGGATCTCAAATTGTTGAATTGATAATTAGGAGTACCGATTTAATTTTTACTCATAATTGTAAAGCTAACTATGACTTTAACCTTTTCTATTTAAATTGTGTAATTTGAAAAAATAGACATAATAAATAAATTCTATTTTAAAATTTATATTATCTGAAATTTTATAAAAATAATATTAAATATTATATAATTTATCTATATATTGTTTCTATCTTTATATCTCCTTTGCTATACAGTTGGAATAAAAAATTGCAAAAGCATCTTTAATTAAAACCCAGGGCAGTTATCGATTTCAATTTTCAAAACTAGTTTTCACGCAAGCCGAGTTCCAGAGGGCAAAGGAAACCACACTGTTTCTCTTTGATCTTTTCCTGCAGTTTCCTTTTCTTTTTCGTGCTCCACTTCATCCCTTTTCTTTTCTGCGGACCTTGAGATGAGAGCTTAATCAGATGTGACCCTACGAAGACAGAGAGGACGAGCATATGGACCCACTCTCCGGATTGTACGAGTTTGAAGTGTATAATATAATAAAAATACGTATTTATGTCTTAACCATTTGCTTAAAAACGCCTGAAAAGTTGAAAATAAAAGCTAATAAGCAGAACATCGCAACAAAATTTGGTCTTCGAAAGACACACTGCGTTCCCGCAGTTTGATCTTCGAAAGAAATTAACAAGTTCTTCTTTGTTTTCTTCTTATAAGTTAACCTTAGGTCACAACTCATGATGCACCAGTGGTTTTAGGCTATTCTCTCCAGCACCACAAGGGTGCGCTCTCTCTCTCTCTCTCTCTCTCTCTAGTGCATAATGATAGTTATGTTTAAATTGATCTCAAAATAGTTTTAAAAATTTTTTACAATCACTTCTTCGTTAATTTTAATATATTTTTACGGATTTTAATAAATTTTTACAAATTTTAATAAATTTTAACAAATCTCTTACCGATCTTAAAAAAATTTATACTAATTCTAAAAAAAATAAACACAGAGAATTGTTTCGAGATTTAATCCAAACATAACTTTTTTACCTTTATCATCTCCGGTGGACCTACTTCAGTGGACCCCACATGTCAAACCCGACTATATAAGGGCCCTCCTACCACGATTTTTCAACCCATTCCATCTCTCCGTCTCCCTCGGTGTCTTTCTCTCTACCTGTGTAGCATCTGAACGATGGCTGACTATGGTGGTGCCATCTCTCTCTTACCAGGCCGAGAGCTCTCCCATACCTCCGATGACGACTCATCAGAGCACAGCCCCCGTAGTGTGCCCACCCTATCTGCCACAACGACTGGACCTGGCTCATCATCACCATCCAAGACCAAGAAAACCAGCGCCACCAGTGCTTGTGGCGCTGAGTTTGGATCAACCCCCGAGATCTCAAAGAAACCTAGAGGCCGACCACCTGGGTCCAAGAACAAGCCCAAACCCCCCATTGTCATAACCAAAGACAGCGACTCCGACATGAAGCCCGTGGTCCTCGAGATATCCGCCGGCTCCGATGTGGTGGATACAGTCATACAGTTTGCATGTAGACGACACGTGGGTATCAGTATCCTTAGTGGGTCAGGGTCCGTGTCCAACGTGACACTCCGACATCCCCTATCCCACGCGCCTAGTCTTACCCTACATGGACCCTTTAGCCTCCTCTCTCTTTCTGGATCATTTCTGGGTTATCCCACAACAACGTGCTCGACTAAACAATCTCCTTCTTCTTCTTGTCCTCCTCATTCTACTGCTTCTTTTCCTTCGTCTTCTTTTGGAATATGCCTTGCAGGTTCACAAGGGCAGGTGTTTGGAGGTATTGTTGGGGGAAAGGTTATTGCGGCTAGTCTTGTGGTTGTAGTGGCTGCAATACATACAAGCCCGGCGTTTCATAGACTTTCCGGTGATACCGACGAAACTGAGCCTAAGACTAACATTGGTTGCACTGGTGCTGGAGGAAATGCGATTGAGTCTTGCACTACCAGTAACGACATGTCCATGTCTGTTTACAACGTTAGTAGTCCCACCCCACTCAACTGTCACATTGCTTCCGATGTTATGCCTTGGTGTCCTACCTCTCGCCCTCCTTACTGAGGTCATTGAAGTCGAGAAAGGAATATAAAGGAAATATTTATGTGCACTATGCAGATTCAAACATACACTCCCTAATTTACGTGGGGAACTGTTTTGGATCAGGGATTGTCTTCGTGTTAGGAAGGAAACCCATTAGCTTTTTCTTCGTAGGCCTTTGATCAAATGGATCTCCTTCATGTTCCTGTAGCTAAAACTACAAATCTAAAGGATATTTACTTTGTTAGTATTATGTAGATGTCAAGTAAACTTTGCTTGTTGGTCAACATTCCAAAGCAACAATATGATTCTGTATAGTTTTCAAAGTTGAGTTCCTGGTCATTAATGCAGTGCTCTTTTCCTTCCTCAAAAGACTTGAACGCTGGCGTTGGTTGGTCTGTCCAAGGATTCGAGCTACTGTTAATGTTGGTTTGTGGTGGCAGAACCGCATATGACACGCTGTCTTCCTCGGGAAGGGCCCATTTGCCATATCCGACGCAAGGATAATTAAGGTTGGGTAAAGAGAGGGTTTGCACATTGCATATGGAATACGTACGCCCAGACGACTAGACTACACAATGGGTTAGCTTATAGCCTTATAAGAGGACGCTTTAATATATATATATATATATATTATTTTTTCATTTAAGGACCATCTAATCATTCGTTATAGAGACCCTTTCTTTGATTTTTTGGGCGTTATAGAGACCCTTTCAATAATTGTCTTAACTGCTCAGCATGGAGTGTACAACCTTAGCTTTCTGTTTCTTCGTGAAAGAGACCATGAGCTAAGAATTTTCCATAGAACATAAGCTAACCATGAGAAGGGTTAAGGCTCAACCTTGTGGTTTGCTGTCTCTAAAGTTTAAAATTTCACTTAGTGTTACTAATTCTTTGGAGAACTTTAAAGTTCTTTTGGTCGGATAACTGTTCGGTTTGTGTGAGATAAGATATTGTATATATTTTGAAATTAGTCGAAGTGAGCATTTAAATTGGTCCAAATACTCAATTAAGAAAGAGAAAAAAAAGTTGTGGCTTATGGAAGCTTGCTACTGCCTTTCCATTCTTATGATTGACATTCTGTTGAATTTTATAAACTCTCTTATAGTAGGGACAATGATCTAGTAAAATATGCAACGCTAAGTGTACAGTTCTCTCAGAGAGGGTTTGCAGTTAATATTTCATTAGAAAGGTATAAAGGCAGTTGTCCTAGTTATAGTAAAAACGCTCAAGGTGCCGCAGAAAACGTGACAATCACAGCGGTCTAACCTCTGCTCTCTTATTTATTGGCTTTTTGTCCGTTTTCAGGACATATCTGAGAGAGAGAGAGAGAGAGAGAGGTGTAACTTTTGGTAGAGAGAAAAATGATGAAAGATGCAGGGGTGAAGCTGAAAACCTGGACATGAACATGGTCATGACGGTCTTCCCTGGAGGTGACTGGAGAAAGACTGCGAAGGGATGAGCCCATATGGGCGCATGCGGGGTCTGTTAAATGCCAGAAGAGCAAGAGCATGCTGGAACTAGTCACGTTTCAGACCTCTATTGGCAGAATCATTTTCACGGGCCTTTTTGACTTCTTTTTTACCCCTGTTGCTGTTAATCCCACTTGGTCGAAGCTCAGAAAAGCATTCCACTGTATTGCTGTTTCCCCGGCAGATTTCTTGTCTTTGAAGAGCTTATTTTGCCACATGAGTGTGGAAAAGGCAATACATGTGTTGGGAATTGCAAGGAATTTGTGGACCTTGTTCAATACTATTGTAGGGCTTTGAGGCCTTTTGTTTTGTAGCTTCAGCAAAGTACGGGGGGTTGAAGTTGGCAGCCCAACCGGGGAGCCTCTGTTTGATAACATTCTCCAATGTTAAAAGGCTAGTAGTACTGTCAGTGATTGGCTACGGTTTTTTATGAATGTGGAAGAGACAATTCTTAGTACGGGAACTCCATCAGTTCTGATTTCCTTTGGTTCCAATATGGCCCAAGAGTCCAACGTATTTTTGGGTCTTTCTCCGTCTCCTTTCTCTCAAAATCTCCTTCCAGATCTACTTTGTACTCAAAGAAGTGTACTAAAGTAACTAAACCTTACACCCAGTCCCCAGACCTCACTGGTGGACAAACTAGAAAAAGCCGACACTCTTTGAAATTGGATCGGTCTTAGTTTGCCTATTTCCCCCAAACAGAAGGCTCTGGACAATTTCATAGATTGCTTTCCAGCTGCCCCAAACCAGAGAGTTTCTTTAGTTACTGGTGGACAAGCGGTGCTTTGGTTACTTTTTCCCCTTTCCCAATTGTTGATTTTGTGTCACTGTTCGCCTCAACCAAATGGTTGACCGTAGGAGAGTGATGGACCAAAATTCTCTAATTTATTGTCAGAATTGTATTATATAATTTAAAAAAAAATAGACATAATAAATATATTATACATTAATACTGTTTAAAAATTTTACATAAACAACATTAAATATATACGGTCTACTTGTTGTATTTATTTTTTTTTAATTATATTATATAATTTAGACAATAAATTACTGGAAATCAGAGTGATAAACTCAAACAGTATTATTGTAATTTTTTATTTTTTATTTTGAGCAAATGGTACTGCACCTAAGATACTACAACTCATACGCAGAGTAACTCCTTACCCCACGAAAGATCTTATAATGTCTCTCTTACAAAAGGGATCGGGTTCTTTTCTCGGTTGGAACATGAGCCCGATTTCTAAGGAATGCGCGAGACAGACATTTAAACGGTCTCCTCGTCGATCGCTAAATCGTGCGGTTTTGAATTTACACTACGATGGATTTTTGTAACTTCCCAAGACGAGAAGGAACTCAACAGGCTTCGAGTCTCACCCTGAGTATGAATTGAGATATCCCATGTCCATGGAGCCACTAATAGGACTAGTTTTACTCCCCCTGTACTTTGGAAGTACTCAGATATATTTGTCCTACGCCTAGGTTAAACTATGTTATTTTGGTGTTCTTCGTTCTCCCATATTTTCGTTCTTTCTATGTTAAATCAACTTTTAGCAAATCAGGTAACTCAGGTTCGAACTCGGAAAAAACAGTCCTATCTCGATCGCCCACTTCCATGATTTGGATTAAGTTGCTCAAGAAAAGAAGAAAAATGGGATTACGTTGAGATTAATATATCTTGTGGTTCAATAAATTCCTACCAAAATCTATTTCTTTCCATTTAGAAGTAATGACCGATGGGACAGGATCTCGCCGAATTCAGCTCAAGGCTCCTGCGAATCAGTTCTTTTACAGTAACAAGTTTCTGTAGGTAAAAGAAGCCAAAGCCAGTTTGGCCGAAGTCCTTATCATTGGTTGGAAGTTAGCTCACAAAGTCTATGCCGTAGTCTTTGAGAGCTCAACGAAGACAACTTCTGTATTATCATTTAAGTCTGAAAAACATCACGTGGTAGCCCAACCAGACCAACTTCAATCTTGAGATAGCAATTAAAAACTACAAACTGCTATAATTGTACTCAAAATATCAGTCCTCATTATGTGTATTTTTATTGATGACAAATGGCTCCAAAAACTAACACCAACAGAGAATATTCGGAGCTTAAGGACTAATTCTAGAATTTGTACCGTCCTTCGTCTCAAAAAATACTTTTTTTTTTCTTTTTTAACCAGGTATTCAGACCAACTTTTTTTTTTAAAAAAATCAAAACACCAACCTTTATTCGAAAGAAACAGTAGAAAAAGAAAATCTATGGGGAATCAGTTCCTGTATAGATCCAAATGAGTTCAGGAAAGTCTTCCCAAACATCGGGTGGCCACCAGACATAAGTGTGGCGGCAGCCCAACAAACAAAGTGATGCGTAATTTTATTGGTATCTCTCGGAACAAAGCAAAAAGAACATTGATCAAAGAATCTAAACCAAAATGAATATCAGCTATACGATTAAAATGCATCCAATTCTCCCTCCTAGGATAGCTGCTGAATGCCTTAATTGCTAATAGCGAGTCACCTTCCACCAAAAGCCGTTTGATGCCTTGTCGCCCAGCCTCTTTGATTCCAATTTCTGCTGCCAAGAGTTCTCCCTCAAGTGATCTGTCGTGGAAAGCTTTTTCACCACAGCACCCATTACATTTCCTTGGTCGTTTCTTAGCACAGCAGCCCCTACAACAAACTCTTCGTGAACAGCCACATCAAAATTTAGTTTTATGAACCCATGGGGAGGAGGTTGCCAATGAACTGGTTGTTGCACACCACTAACTTGCTGCCAAGCTTGTAGATGCTCCACACTTAGCTTTCTAATTTTCCTGAATAGCTCCAGCA
>CM025853.1:16266630-16305807 GCA_003952965.2 Morella rubra
TTGAAACAAGCACCTCGGGCATGGTATGAACGTCTAAGTTCCTTTCTTATTGAAAATGGTTTTTCTCGAGGTAAAATTGATACTACTCTTTTCACTAAAGAAAAAGATAATGAATTGTTAATAGTTCAAATATATGTGGATGACATCATTTTTGGATCTACTAATGAATCTTTATGTCAAGAGTTTTCTCAAGTTATGCAAGGTGAATTCGAGATGAGCCTCATGGGAGAATTGAACTACTTTCTTGGGCTTCAAATCAAACAAAGCAATGAGGGAATTTTCATCAATCAAGCAAAATATACTAAAGATCTTCTCAAGCGTTTTTGTTTGGAAAATTCAAAACCTATGAGCACTCCTATGAGTCCATCCACAAAAATGGAAAAAGATGAGAAAGGTAAAGATGTGGATCAAACCAAATACCGAGGTATGATTGGCTCCCTTCTCTATCTTACTGCTAGTAGACCGGACATAATGTTTAGTGTTTGCATGTGTGCTAGATATCAATCATTGTCCTAAGGAATCTCATCTTCTTACGGTTAAAAGAATTTTTAGATATCTTGTTGGTACTCAAAATCTTGGTCTGTTTTATCCCAAGAGTGTTGAATTTAATTTACAAGGATACTCGGATGCGATTATGCTGGTTGTAAAATTGATAGAAAGAGTACTAGTGGTGCATGCCAATTTCTTGGACCTTCACTAGTCTCTTGGTGTTGTAAGAAACAAAACTCCGTAGCTCTATCAACTACGGAAGCCGAGTATATTGCCGTGGGCAATTGTTGTGCACAAGTATTATGGATGAAACAACAATTGGAAGATTTTAATCTTTATTTCTCCCTCATCCCAATAAAATGTGACAACACCAGTGGATAAATCTTACTAAAAATCCAATTCAGCACTCTAGGACAAAACATATGAGATAAAACATCACTTTATTCGTGATCATGCTCAAAGAGGGGATATTGTTCTTGAGTTTGTAAATACCGACCTTCAATTGGCGGACATTTTCACAAAACCCCTTAATGAGGATAGATTTTGTTTTATTCGCCAAGAGATAGGAATGAGATTTCCTTTGGATTGATTGGTTGATAATGTCTGGTTCTTGATAAAAATTACGTCATTGATTGCTTTGAACATGTTCTGATCTGTAAGTTATAGCGTTCTCAGCTGTTTTTCATATTTAAAATGATGTCACTTTGTAAAATTTTTAAAGGAAATTTCTTTACATGAATGTGTCAACACTTGGTAAACAAGTGTCAACACTTATGGTTTTCATGGCTTTTTGCACCAAGGAAATATGTGTCGACACTTAGAATCAAGTGCCAACACATAAGCCTCCTTTTCAAAGACTCCATTTGAAATGCTCTCGGGTATACGTGCAATGTGCCGACACATTGATCCAATGTGCCGACACATTGTGTCGACACATCTTTCGGGCACAGTGTTTTTAAAAATGGATGCACGTGTGTTCTATTAAATCTCTTTAGAACTAGAGTCAGCACTTTCTTTTCCCCCCATTTCGCAGAACTGCTTCTCTCTCCCAAACGGCGCCATTTTCTCTCTTCCTCACAAATTCCTCTCATCCTTCGCCTGGTTCAACTATTCCACCGCCGATAGTCTGATGTCTTCCAGTCGACCCAAACGTTCCTCTCATCAGCCGTCATCCTCTGCCAGTTCAAGAGCAAGGAAGAAAGGGAAAAGCACTGAGGATGCCGTCCTTCTACAGAGGCCTACATTTACAGGTCAGGGCTTTGTAAGAATCGATTTGTGCAAGATTTTAGAGGTAGAAAGGTTATTGCTGGTCGTTGGGCAGATTTTAAATGGTTCAATGAGAATGGTTTGATTTTAAGGAGATGTTTGACTATCAAGGCTAGGGTGATTTTGTCAATTTGAAAATGGATTGCTTTGTGTATCTTGTGAAACTGGTGTATGCAAATTTTCAGTATTCTACATCTGAGAATGTCTCTAGCTATGTCAATGGGAAAAACTTAGATTTATCTACTGCCTCTCTAAATTCAGTGATCTCTGCCCCCAATAATGGAAAGAAGTTCTTTGATGCCTATAATTGGATGGGGATGTCAGAGGTAGAACCCATTGATATACTTAGGGTTGTGTTGATAATCCAACCCTAAATGAGGTGATTAGACCCCTGCCAATGCTCTCACAATTCATAGACGGATATTGCATCACATGGTTTGCAATATTATTTTACCAAGGACTGGAAAATTTGAGTACATCACTTACTTAGAACTATTTGTTATGTACTGTCTGATCACCCGAAGACCTATGAATTTGGGCCATCTGATGATTAATCATATGAAAGCTGCCACTGAGAAGAAGAGGCAAGGGCTACCCTATGGGATGTTTTTCACTCACTTGTTTTATGCCCTTGAAATTGATGTGACTGGAGAAGTTAAAGAAAAACCCAAAGATTCTCAAGAGTATAACAAGAAAACTCTTAGGTTGATGGGTTTTATGCAAAATGAGGATGGAGAATGGGTGAAGAAAAGTGTGGTGACACCTCAGAAAGATAGTGAAAGGGGTTCCGGGTCTGAAGAACAGAGTGAAGATATGGACGCGGATGACCCAACTGCTAGGACTCCCATGGGGGAATCCACTCCTCTCTCTGCTACTCCTCCACCTTTTGGATATTCCTCACGGAGGGAGGCTGGTACTTCTCATGTGCCCCGGTTGCATTCCCTTGAAGCTTCCATGGCTGTAATCAAGGAAGAACAGAAGAGATTGGGTCAGACTCTAAACACTATGGTTACCCGTATGGAAACGGGGTTTGATGATATTAAACAGCTACTCACCGCTCATACTGAGCGTTTTGGTACTCTGGATAAGGATATGCGCGCTCTCGAGCACCAAGTCAACGATAGTATCCATGTGGCCAGCAATGTGATTCAAGATACTGTCAATGAATTCAAAGCCACATCTGTTGAGCTTCAGACATTTGTGCAAAAATCCGCTGAGGATGTTGTTCAGGCCACAGAAGTGCAGCTGGATTCTGATCGTAATCTTCGTCCTCATGTATGAAGTGGACGTATTGGTTCTCCACGACTTGGATGGAATGGCTGAAGAAATTTGAGATCGAGCATCCTCCTCCTCCTATCAAGAAACCAAAGAATTACCCTTGACCCTACTCCTCCTACCCTTGATCTCCCCTTATTTTTGATGATGCCAAAGGGGGAGAAGTTAGATATTGCTGACTTCCTAGCTCACTTAGAGAACATTTCAATTTTGTTCTTCTTATCATTTGTTCGTTCTCTAATTTGATCTTGTAACTTGTAATTATTACTTTGGCTGAACATTTGTCTTATCCTTCTTCAAATGAGTATATCTCTAATATGTATTTGCCTCAACTGGTCTATTTGATTATGCTTACACATATTGTCTATCTCATTGGTTTCTTTAAGACATTTGGTATCTATATGAAAGTTGAGAAAGTGCCTATCTCTTTGCACTATATATGGAAAATTGAGACTTGCTTCAAAGGTAATATTCTTAACTCTCATCTCTCTCTATTTGAAGTCTTGTGTTCTGATTGAAATTGGAAGTTTGGGAGAATTTGGAGGAAGTTTATAGAAGTGTGTCTCTTGTTTGAAAGTTTTGGGAAACCTCCATTTACAAAGAAACTCTTGCAAAATTTTTGTAAAATCTCAAAGTCCTTTTGCTAAAAAATATCATGAAAAACACTAGCTTGTTCTCAGGGGGAGCTTTTCTATTTGTTAGCAAATTGTTATTCTTAAAATTCTTTTTGTCATCATCAAAAAGGGGGAGATTGTTAGCCCAAGGTTGTTTTTGTAAAACAAATCATTTGATTTTGATGATAACAAAAGTTTCTAAGTTTTGAAGACTTTAGATTTTATTTTGTCAATCCACTATTTCTAAAGTTATATTTCAAGGGATTGAAGTTTTTCCCTCTCTATATATGTATAAGTTGTTTTAAAACATCACTACACAAGTTAATACGATCAATTTCTTCTATGTAGGTGTTTAAATATGTGTTGGAACGGTTTTGAAGCTTCATTTTCACAAAAACTCTCTCCAGTACTCTTTGGTGTCGACACATAGATGACATAGTGTCGACACATTGCACTTACACCCGAGACCTGTTTTTTAGACAAAAGGAAGTGTCGACACATAGAATACATGGTGCCGACACATTGCACTGACTCCCGAGCACCCTTATTTAGTTCAAATTTTGATGTGCCAACACATACCATTCATGTGTCAACACATGCCACTTGGTTGAAGATTTTTCGAAAAATGTCAGAACGTTCAAAATTGGCTCTTTAAATGCTCCTTAAATCACTGGCACCTTTCCAACGGCCATTCTCACCTACCACGATGACCGTTGAAGTCAAGACGCCTTAAATACAAGATTCAAGAAGAAGAAATCTCTCTCGAACGCGCGCATATTGGCAATTACTTCTTGACCTAACTTCTTGAGAGAGAAAGAGCCTTGAAGAAGAGAGAAGCTCGTACCAACCAAGAAAGCCTGCTTTTCCCTGAAATACTTTAGCTTTCTTTTGTGATTTTTGTCTTCTTGCTCTCCTCTGTGCTTCACACTTGTATACTCGGCTTTAAGAGCTATTCCGTGACTTTCTCATTGTACCCATTCATTTTTAAACCTCGTGAGTGTTGGGTAAACACTGGGTCCTACTCGTGTAAGTAGAAGAAATCCTTAGGTTTAAGGATTTGTGAAGAAGAGTTAAAGCGTGAGCTCTAAAAACGCTCTGTAAAGGTTCCTTAGCACCCGAGAAGCTAAGGTGTGTTTGCTATTTGAAGAATAGTGAAAAGAAGCCCAAGGAAGTAAATAGCCTTGGGGTGGACGTAGGCAAGGGTTGCCGAACCACCTAAAATTACGGTGTCATCTCTTTTTCTCTATCTCTTCCGTTTACTTGCTCATATCTCTCCTTGTTGTGTTATAGGCTTTTATCATTATATTGCTTCATTTCTTGAAAAAGTTTTCAAATTTATTAAAACCCAATTCACCCCCCCCTCTTGGGTTGGTATTCTAACTTTCAGGGTGCATTTAAGCCAAAAGATTATTCTATCCTAAAAATTGACCCTAAAAGGGTGTCTCACTCAGATTAGAAGAATATGGTAGAAATAGTTTAGATTGAATTTGTTTACTTAGCTTCAAGATACTCCAATTTGTAATGAAATTAGTTAGCTATCTAAAGTTTAAAATTACCGATTTGTTTCTAAAGTTGAAGTTATTGATAGAAGCAATAGATTTTATTACTTAAATTATTCTCTAACATCAGTAAATGTTGGGTAATTAAATGTCACTATTCTTTTAAAACTAAACCTAATCGTCTTCAAGTAACGAACTTGTATGCAGAATGCAACACGATTGTTATTTACAATGTGGATATTTGCATACCTTTCTCCTTCGACAGGGCAATGGAATAACCCAATGTGCGTAATATTATACAGGCGAACTCATGCTAATTAGCTTTCCCCTTCGACAAGGCAATGATCCTCATGTATATAGTATTAGATAGTTGTGTCTTATACGAGAGGAGAACTCAATAAGTTGAGAAGTATGTGGTAAAAAACTGGGCCTAACGTGGCAGGCAATAAGATTATAATGAGAGTGTTTGCTTGATTGCTTAGGTTAGCTTGGGTTTTATTTGAAGAAGAAAGTGTTTGGGTAGCGTTGGTTCCAAGCCCAGTTCTATTTATCTTTGAAAAGGTCTCTTCTTTCATAGTTACAGAAGAGAAAAGTGAGCCACCCCTGCGGCAACGGCAACAACTAAAGAAGAAGAAGCAGCTGGCAAAGAAAAGGAGATATTAATTGTGGAGAAAGAGAAGAAAGAAGAGGCTGAGAAAAAGGAGGGAGTGGCAGAGGAGGCTGAGAAAGCGGAACCGCTCAGAGGAAAAAATTCTTGGGTTATGTGAAATTCAGGGGCAAAATGGTAATGTAACTAGGTTGTAGGTAACATGTTTGGCATGTTTTGACATTTACCGTTGAAATTAATGCCAATTTAACCACAGCACAGGGTACAAATTGACAGAGCTGATAACATAATGAGCTCAATGTCTTAAAAATAAAACATTGTGGTGCAATGTGTCAACACCCCAAACATAAGCAGTGCAAATGTATTTAACCCTTGAGATATTTAAGTAACGAAAAAGTTTTGAAGGTTAGTGGCTTATTGTTGGTAGTTGTGTTATGGTTTCTTATACGCTTCAATATAGCTTAAAAATATTAAGAACGGAGTTTACTATATTTCCATTTCTGTCTGTTAGTTGGTTTTGTTTGTCCTTTAGTGTTTACTAACTAATGAAGCTCCAAACTTTCACTTTAAAGAATGATGCATATTAACACCCATCAATGCGGTGATATAATCAATGTAGTAGTTAATTAGCATTTTAACTTCGTAGCTTAATGAATTATTGCTTCTTTGCAAGTGTTTGTGTTTATTGGAGTTGGAAGAATATTTGTCTGTACTTGAACAATCCGCCACTTAATCTCAGAACATAATGGCATTGAAAAGAAACCAAACGAAAGAGAATAAAAAAAGAAGAAGTAGAAGAACAAGAACAAGAAGAAGTGAAAGAGTAGGTCTTGCATTTGTATTGTAAAAGTCTTAAAGAACATACTGATCTGTTCTACATAAGATGTTGTAAGGTTTCCTACGATTTATCATATTTCCTTTTTCATGTGACATTCTCAGTACATATTTTGCATTATATTGAAGAAAATAAATTTGAAATTGCTAAGCATTTTGCTTATCTACTTTTCTTGTTTCTTTCTTATGTAATGGTAAATATGGGCTGGTAAATGCATAGCCCTTCAGAAAAGAATACATGCAATTTTCCCAATGAAGAGAATACTCTACACTTAGCCCTTTTACAAGTTATGTTTTCTTGTGATAGAACAAGCTGATGATTGGTCTTTGTTTACAGGGAAATTGTTTACTAGAAAGGTGTTTGTTTTGCTTTCTCCAAGAGAATCGGTTGCAGATAAGAACAAGTTGTTTGGTGTTGGAGCTTGGGCTTATTTAGGTAAAAAGTTTTAGAAAATGATATTAGAAATTTAGAATAGGATATATTAGAGATTGGAGGTCAAGGAATATGTTGGTTATGTTGGTTGATGTTGGTTGATGTTGTAAGGTGGTTTTTGACAATTTGTTAGAGATTGGAGCTCAGGGCTTATGTTGGTTTTGTTGGTTTTGACAAGTTGTTGGTTCTGTTGGGTGATGAAGTGATCTTTTGTAAAATGTGTTTTTGATTATATGTTTGTTTTCAACTTATGAAGAGTTGTTTCTTTTTAAAATATTGTTGGTTCATACGCTTTGTTATGTTTAATGTTTATTAGGGTTTCTATATAGTGACTAATTATCATGTTTGTGGTTTGTTTGTTTGTTTGTTCATTTATTTTAGATTGATACTAATGATTCTTGAGCAAATCAATCCATTCTATCCATTAATATCGATGATTAGACCATAGCTGTGGATGAGGGGCCTTCGACCTTGGGTAATCCTTCTAACAAACGTAAGGGAATAAGAAGAGTCATTAGTTTGGAATCATTTCACAAAATTAGACGGTTATGATCCAAGTGACCCACTTACTAAATGTAACTATTGTAGCAAGCAGTATCATTGCCACTCTCAACGGCATGGAACATCTAATATGTTGAATCATGTACTATTACATACATGTCCTAAGTACCCATTTAGCAATGAATCAGTGGACAAGTATCAATCCGAAGGGATTGGAGATCATGAAGTTGCCAATCTAAGGATTCATAAATACAATTCAAAAAATATATGAAACTTTATATGAGCGAGAAAGTGCAGTTGAAGAAGATATTCAAGTCTATTTGTCTACGTGTTTGTTTGACCACTAATGCATGGACCTTCATGCAAAAGCTCTTGAAGTCGCTCTAAGGCTTAATTTCTTCGTAAAGAATCTTTACTAAAGATGGTGTTTAGAAAGTTTCTATAGTCTTCGTAAAAATGGTGTTTAGAAATTTTCATGGTTTTGCATAAGGACGTTTAGTCTTATAGTTTTCCCTATATGATCAAATTCATGGATTCCATGGATATGGCTTCTAATCCAGTTGCTCCTGGCTTACAAGTGATTGGCAGACCTTTGTTGCACCATTCCCTTTGTATGCCTTGCAAACATAGGATGCAGAATTTTGATAGTCCTGAATTAAGAACGGGAGCAACAACGAGAAAAGAAATGGGCAGGGGGCTTGTGAAAGGCCGCTTAGGAAAAAATATAAGAGGTGGATTGAGATGAGCACTTTTGTCAGCATAATTTTGTACAAGCTGCATTTCAATTTCCTTTTAGAGCTCACAATTCAATGCACAAGGGACAAGGGGTAACTAAAAACTAGCATGATAAGAACTCTAACCAAAAAAGAAGAAGAAAAGAACTGAACCCGACACAACCCGATCGGGTCGGGTTCGGGCGGGCTCAGTTAGCAACTATAATTGGGTCAGATTGGGCCAAATGGGTACGTGCCCAAGTGGACCCGACCAGATCCAACCTGACTCAGCAAATGCACAACCCTACCTTCAATATGCCACCAAATATAAATCCTAAGCTCACTTCCACCACTATATTTTCACCAGATCACGCCAGGGAAATTAAACTGGATAACCAACTTGGGACCACTCCTAGGAGCAAGAAGTCTTTCATTCCGTTTCTCTCTTCTCCCCGTTTCTACTCACCATGTGTCAAATCCTTTTCCGCTTACTGCTAATTCACATGTACCTTTTTTTGGTCAATCCACTAGTCAAATACTTCATTAGCTATCTTTTCTGCTCAGTCCCACTTGAAAGATACACTATCACGCTCCCTATCTAATATTTTGCACATCATATTCCGCGCTTTGAACGCTCTCACCCTCTTTAGAATAAGGTTCTTACTCGCCCAAAAAGAGAACAGAAACCATATAGACTATAGTCCGAGACATAATGAGACATTCTCGCCTCTCACATGCATATGTGTTACATAGTGGGACATCATGTCGAGATATACAGATTAAAAAGAAAAAAAAGGAAACTCCCAGAGAAGAGAAGGTTTTATATTTACTGGATAAATTTCAACCGCAGAAGATGGCCCAACGTTGATAATATTTAGCACCTCAGCCTTTGCATGGTCGTACTTTTTACACCTTTCCAAGAACCCACTGAAATTCTCTCTGGTTTGCTTGCAAGCAGGAGTCTGAGCCAAATAATCATAAACCTAGAGAAAAAAACAAAGGCAATCATGAGCCATCGCCACAAAAGTTCGCACAACTCAATTCCGATATAAGAAAGCCCAATATAAACATGCAAGGACATTTAGAAAAATAAAATCCAACAGAACCCATAAGATCAAAAGGCCTTAACCACATGCTTGACGAGAAATGCACCTAGAATCTCTAGAAGCTAAATCACAAGCCTAGACAATCTCAGACGGCAACAGCGACGGCACTACAAAAAATTTGGTCTTTAGCGGCATTTTTGGACAAATGTCGCTAAAAGAAACTCTGTAGCGGCATTTGTGTAAAAAATGCAGCTCTATATTATCTACAGTGGCGTTTTTCAAAAAATGAAGCTAAAGATCAAACTTTTAGCAGCGCTTTTGGAGAAACGCTGCCAAAAGTTTGACTTCTAGCCGCGTTTTGCAAAAAATGCTGCTAAAAGTTCGATCTTTAGTGGCGCTTTTTGAAAACAATGCTAAGTGTTTGATCTTTAGTAGTGTTTGTAAAAAAACGCTGTGACACATTTGATCTTTAGCGGTGTTTTTCCACAAACACCGCTAAAAGCCGAACTTATAGTAGCGTTTTTCCACAAACGCTGCTAAAAGCCAAACTTATAGTAGCTTTTTTCCACAAACACTACTAGAGGTCGTAAGCCTTAGCACAAACGCTGCTACAGTTCATGTATTTTTAGCGACGATTTTTGTGACTGCTGCTAAAACATGCACCTTTAGCAACACTTGTTTTAAAAAACGCTGCTAAAGGTTAATCTATAGCAGCATTTGTTGATACAAATGCTGCTATAGGTATAAGTAATAATAATAATTTTATTTATTAATTCTAAGTTATTTAATGTTAATAATTATTTTATATATTATTATATTCTTTTTAATATATAATTTTATTTTGTCATGTATTTGAAAATTTTATTTTAAAGGACCTACTTAATAAAATATGAAATTAGAGGGAGTGTTGTGAAAATTGAAGTGGTTATATGATATATTTTAAATTATAATCCATGGTTGTTATGGTAATTGCATATTTATTGACTAAATTTAAGTAGTTCAGAAAACATCTATTATCATACTTTTAATGAGCATATATATTTTGAATAATTAGTAATCTAATACTATTTAACTAGGACATATTATTTAATTTCAAACAAAAAAATATTGTGAGATTAGCTTATGCAATTAAAGTACATAACTTAATATATGGTGTTAAAGGCTATGATTTAGTCATTAGGTAGGTACATACATATAAAGTACTTAGGTTAATTAGCACATATTATGTATATGATATAACATATAACAAATCATGCAATGTTATATAGAAGGCATTATACTTTTAAATTATAAGTATTATATATTATTACTACCAACTATTTTAATTAACATTATTATACTATTTATAAAAAAGAGTGTAAAATAATATGCTATGTATTTAATACTAAGTATAAAGATTTTTAAATATTGTATATATATCTTTATACACAATGCATAGTCAATATAATAGAATAATTGTTTGAAAATTTACAATTTTCATATGATCTATATATTTATCTAATACTCATATAAGATTTATTTAATATATGAGTGCTTTAATTTATTGAAAAAGAGTGTAAAATAATATTCTATGTACTTAATACTACGTACTATGATTTTTAAATACTGTTATTATATGGTCTAAGTATTAAGTATTACTAGTATCAACCCATGCTACAATAAATTATAATATATTGTATTATATGATATATAGTATATGGTACCTTTGTATCATATAAGATATATGACATAGGGCTAAAGTGTTGATGATGGTTGAGAAAAAAATAAGTAAATTAAATATTGGTTACTACAATTGTCCACAAATCATGTATCTTATAGGAAAATTAGCTTATAGGATATTATAACACATTAGAACGTATAGATGTATGTCCCGTTATCTATGTATTAGAATTTATTTAATTAACGAATATATGGTACTCTACCCTATTGAAGTATATTATATTATCACTTTATGATATATAGTGTAGGGTACCTTTGCATCATATCTGCTATATAATATAAAGTTAAAGTATATGTTATGATTGGGAAAATAAATAAGTAAATCAATATTGATTACCGTACTAATCCATAAATTATGCTTCTTTCTGATTGATTGTTTCAGTCTTATATTATTTAATGTATTAATATTTTTAAGAGAATGACACAACCAAATGTTTCGACTATCATCCATTTTAAAATCTAATTGAATAAATAAAATGCCGCGGGAATAGATTTTAGACTTCAAGCGAGTTACCTTTCTAAATTCACTGTCTTATAAGTTTCAAACTTTCAAATAGATTTTAGACTCGTCTTTGTGCTCTCTACCTATGCCATGCTTCTCTCATCTCTGTGCTCTGAGCTCTCTCCCAAAAATAAATAACACATCCTAGAAACTAGCACTGTAAAGTCACTTTTCAAAATAATAGCATCATTCACAATAAATTCTAACATCATTTTTTAAACGTATAGTGGCACACCAATTATGGCTAACTAGATTATTATAAATAGTGTATTGTTCTAACAACATTACAACACAACCTATTTTTTGGCTAAAGCTTCTCATTAATCTCAAAATATTTTCTACTTTTTTGCTAACAATATCTGCAAAACAATCTCTCAATCTCAAAAAGGAGCCCTTCAAAAATTTATTGTTGACAAAAGGGAACCAAAATTCTAATTAAGAGGTAATAGGTGAAGAACCAATTATTAGGGGGACTTAGAAGAAGTTGATAATGTTGATGTGACTCAAAGGGAGAACTTAGAAGATAATATATATGTGACACAACAAAATGAAAATTAAAGGGACTTATTTCTTATTTCAAAAACTACAGAGAAAATAGTTTTAAAATTTTGCTTTAGATTTATCTAAACAAGTTGCAATTGAGATGGATATAGAAGTTTTATTCTTAAAAAGCATGTCATTCATAGGAAAAAAAATTTGATGAAAATGATGATGAGATTATAAAGTCAGTAGAGGAACCTTTCAAAATTGATTATTTTTATTATATTGTAGATCAAGCAATATCTTCCATGTAAAATAGATTTGAATTATTTTCAAAGTATTATTACATATTTGATTTTTTGTTTGTTCTTGAAAGATTAAGATCTTTTGATGATTGTGCTTTAGAAAAAAAATGTAAATTTCTTAAGCATGACATGTGCTCATATATTGATAGTTTGGATTTATTTTCAGAATTAAAAGTTTTAAAAGAAGTTACAAAAACAAAAATTAGTACTCCACTTGAAATACTTAATTTAGTAAAAGAACTAAATTGTTTTCCAAATTGTTTTATTGCATATAGAATACTATTTACCATACAATTACTTCTGTAGAAAGAAGTTTTTCAAAATTAATGATTATAAAAAATTATTTACGAACAACTATCTCTCAAGATAGACTAAGCGTTTAACAATTTAGTTTATATGTGACCGATCGATGGTTTACTGAGCGATTGATCGGTCCATCTAAACTGTGCGTTTATATGTAAGACTGATCGATCGTTTATTTTGACGATCAATCGGTATATTATGTTGTGCGTTTTAGAAGTAGTGATCGATCGATCGCTTACACCTAAGCGATCGATTGGTAAACTTTAATGTGAGGCGCGGCGTTTTATTAACGAGCAATCGATCGTCTTCCTGGCGATTGTTCGTCTGTGTGTTATCGATCGATCCCGGTTTTCATAAACGAACCGTTTTCAATTTTCGATCGATCGGTATATGTTGTGATCGATCGCTTTGGATGGGGATGGATCGCCTTTTTGTTGCATCTTCATTAATACTTTAATTACATTATTGTGATTACTTACTAACACATATTTATATATAATTTTGGCAGCATACATAAAATGTCAGGAGTTAAGCTTGTGCGCACAACGAGGACCGGGACAGGATCGTCGTCCCAAGACCAGGAAGTCGTGATGTGAACCTCGCCAAGAATAACGAGACCCAACAACGAAAGGGAACCAAGATTTCTAGGACTGATTCGAATGGAAGACCTCGACCCGTTGTTTAGGAAAACAAGAACCTCGGTATAGGGAAGACACCACAAACGGTGGTGGAAACTCCGTTTGAAAATTCGAGATGAACGCCACGGGAAATTTCGATAAGTTCGAGAAGTTCTTCAAAGAACCAAAGAGAAATACTCTCACAATTGCATAAAAATTTAAGTCTGCGTTTTTCATTGCTTAGGCACCTATATATAGGTCGTCCAAGACAAGAAAAACCCTAATTACAAATCACCTAATTAAGGGAACAAAAGCTGGTGCCTAAAGCTATCAAGAAAGGAAACAAAAGGGTGCCTAAGACAAGCTCAACTCCTAAGGAAAGAAAAGGCTGGCGCCTAAACATAAAAGGAAACAAAAAATGGCGCCAAACCAGCTACACAATCCGAACCAATAAGGGAAGAAAAAAAGGCGCCTAACTTAACCATTCACACCCTTAAAAAGACAAGCCATAAAAAAGGAAAGAAGGTGGCGTGAAAGGGCTAAATCAAATCCTTTTGTTGATGCTCAATCTTGAGCGGATTCTTCTAGAACGTGAATCAAATTGACAATCCTTTGTGGTTCACGTGGATCTTGTTCAATGGGCCTCCATGAATTTGCTTGAGCCCATGCCTCTTGAATTAGCCCGTTGAGTAACTCTTTAAACTTCTTGGCTTGTGCCCTCGTAACCGGCCCAATGGGAACTTGAACTGGATCCTTTGAGAATGCTCCTTGATTTCCATCAAGTCGCTGATCTGATGATGAGCTTGGAGAGCCGAATGGAGTACCTGAGGGGACGGCCGATGGCAAAATAGCTTCCAGTGACGCTCTCTGATTTTGACCAGCTTATTGTACAAGAGCACTCCCTCTACCAGCTCTTTGAGTACCAGGGATTTTTGCATCAGCTCTCGCCGGTTGAGGGGTTTTGTGTCGACATACTTGTGCACGATTTCTTTTGTGCACTCATCTCGGTAGATAGAGCACATGAGGAGCAGGTGGAGGTGCGAGGCGTGCAGTTCTTATTCTCGGTAGACATCATTGTCAATTTCTTGCACTGCCCTTGGCCCGAGACCCCTGCTTCCCAGTAGTACTCCTGAAGAATGAGCAAAGGACATCAACACAGTACTTGCGGACACTGATGACGGGGAAGAACTCTGCAGTGGTGGGCAACATAATCAAGCAGAGTGAGTTTAGTATGTTTTGGCGGATTTTGGGACGCAGCTGTTGGGACAGCGCTTTGGGACGCCATAAACCATCCTAAAAGCTCTTTTGGGACGGTTTTTGGGGCTTTTGGGACGCTTTTCCTCAGTCCCAAAAGCCCAAATTTCTTGTAGTGAATGTAAGCTGCTTTTGTTTCATCTTCCTTTATTCTGGGGACAAACTAAACCATTAAGCATCCTGCTAGTCTTACCAATTTTTAATGTTTGCATCACACTGATCAGTCTTGGTTCATTATTCTTTGCAGATCTCCACTGCTATGGGAGAGACAACTCAGGAAGAGGGATGGGTGGTGTGCCGTTTATTCAAGAAGAAAAACCACCACAAAACCCTAGACAACCCTATTAGTACATCTAGGACAACAGAAGCAAGAACTCAGAACTACGATTCATTTAGTGGGGGAGCCCTGAAGCCAATACTCCAACACATGGGAAACACTGGCAAGGAAGAGAATGAAGCAAAACATAGCCCAATAGTTCATCTGCTGGTCGACACTTGCACGAAAAATGGCTTCCATGAGGAATTCATGAAACTCCCAAGCCTTGAGAGCTCTAACTCCACTGTCAGCCAAAACTATTATCACCCGATTAATCCAGCAATAATTACAGCAAATGAAGGTTTAGTCACCAACCAGGTGAGTTTCAGTCATGGTCCCAACTCTGGCTATCAAACGGATTCAGCTGCTCTCACCAACTGGGCGGCTCTTGATAGGCTTATAGCCTCTCAGCTAAATGACCCCACTGTCACCTATTTCCCGGATCATGATCTCCAATTACCTACCCTACGATCATCATCATCTTCCAACAGATCCTGCCATCTCACCCAGGACTATAGTACTGAAATCGACCTCTGGAGTTATGCTCAACCGTCGTCTTCATTCTTATCCTCCGACCCAAAATTCCACGTCCCAAACGTCGCAATATAACGGAATAACCTTCTATATATTTGTACTCATATTATATAGTTCATGAAGTCAGAGGCTTATTATTACGCACAATTATTTGTGATAATGCTACAAGCGACATGTTAGAAAAATAAAGGTTATCAAGTTTTAGATGCGATGGCAATGTCAATCATTATATGTGGTGCATCTCTGACTACCCTTATTTTTCAAATTACTATATAGAAGCATAGCGATCAAATAGTGATGTGTTATATTGTCCTTCTAACTACAATGTCCGGCTCACTTTTTCTTCTTCTATGGTGATGAAGATGGTCATGCGGTTAATCATCGATTACCTTTAGGTCACGTGGTTTGTCGTTTTGTTTGAGAGGAAGGTGCTGAGCCAATGGCGCCTGGGCTGGTCTGTGCTCTATGACAAAAGGTGCACGAGATGGGCTCCGCGTAACATGCATGGCTATCGGAGACCCGCAGAGCAGGAAAGAGAGTGGGAGAGAGAGAGAGATTTGCCTTGCATTTTTAGGAAGTCAACAGAGACTCAAAGAGAAGCAAGCCTTTCATATTTGCCTTGCAAAAAGGGAAACAATACTTGCAGTAGATTAATGTTCGGGTTGAAGTGAAAATTCACGAAGTTGGCAGCTCATTGGTCGAGCAGTCAAACTTCAAATGGATGCCTCGATAGATAACAATTACTCAACTTCTACAACTTGGCCACCTATGTTCAATCTGATACAACTTTTTTTTTTTCTAGGCCAATCTGATACAACTTACAAGTGATCTGTTTAGTACCTGTGAGAAGTCAATTTTTACAGTTAGGGAAGATCATTTAATTCCCTATGCCTACCTTATTTTTGGGTACGACAGGTCCGTTTTGTCATATTTGAATATTCATTCAATATCACAGCTCCCAAATACAGGTAATTAGCAAAGTAAAAGTGGTATATTTTGACATGGTACTATTAATTATATGAAATTGATCGTGTTTACCATATCCTTGCATCACTACTAGAAAATTGACTTTTAGTGACGAAATTCTAGGTGACGAATTGAATTTCGTCACTAAAAGTCAATTTTTAGTACAAAATGCTATTTTCGTCACAAAAAAAGGTTTTGCGTGGACGCAGTTGTGCAAGATTTCTTCTGTGCACTCGTCTCGGTCGATAGAGCACTTGAGGTGCAGCTAGAGGTGCGAGGCGTGCAGTTCTTATTCTCGGCAGACGTCATTGCCGATTTCTTAAACTGCCCCCGGCCCGAGAGCCCCTATTTCCCGGCGGTACCCCTGACGGATGAACAAAGGACATCAGAGCAGGATTTGTGGACGCTGATGACTGGGAAGACCTCTGCAGTGGTGGGCAGCATAATCAAGCAGAGTGAGTTCAGTGAGTTTTGGCGGATTTTGCACCTTATCTGGGCGCCGAACGTCGATGGCAGAACTCATTCCACCGACTGCCCGTTCACGAGAGCTCAGTGCATGCTCTTACTGGGTCAGCAGACGCGGATAGATTTTCGTTGTACATGTTCGAGCTGATTATGGATGAGGCTTGGGAAATTAAGGAATATTGCCTCCCATACGGTGTGTTTTTGACTCAGTTCCTCATTTCTCGGGGAGTCGTGATCGCTGCCTCGGATACACGTAAGGAGGTTAAGAGTGCGCTGAATAAGTTCACTCTGTCAGGAGCCGGGGCCAAGAGGGGGCATTGACTCGACGGTTCACTCGTAGAGCGGCCGCAGAGGAGGCATCACGACCTTCAACATTAGCGTCAGAGGCACCTATGGAGACGGGAGCACCTACAGTGCCTCCTCCATGGGTGGCCCAGCTATTTGCGGACCTCGACAGCCGTGTCGGCAAGACTGTGAAGGCCACTCTACAGCCTGTTGAGAGGCAGATGCAGTCATTAGAGGAGCAGTTGAAGGAGCTCCGGACCGCCTTCGATGGGGAGTGCACTGTGACAATGCTGCGCAACAAGTCGGTCGTGGCTCATATGGCGGACGTCAACGAGCAGCTGGAAGAAATTAAAAAGACTCTGGATGATTTCAAGACGGAGGCAGATCCACAGAGGATTCCCGGAGATATTCCTGATGACGTGGCCACTTTCCGTGATGCTGTTCGACGTTGATGAATTTTTATGTTATTTTTTTATATCTATTTGGGACATACATTTTGATTTATGGTTTTATTTATCTATTTGAGACATTTGTGTTTATTTGGATTTGGTTTTTTTATTTACGTATTTGAGACATTTTCTGTTTATCTGTGGATATGCAGAAGAAACTTTGATTACCATTTACGTGTTTTTCTATTTGTATTTCTTTATCGACACTTATATAAGTAAAATGACCAATATACCCTTTGGTCGCAAAAATAACGAAATAAGTGGTTTATCAAATAACTAATATAAAGAATTTAACAAGAAATCATTTTTATTTTTCTGTTTTGCAACTAAATACACCAATCGATCGCTAAGTGCACACCGATCCATCGGTGTTATCCGTCGTCGTTTGGGTGCACTAACCGATCGACGTATATACACCGATCGATCGCTACATTAGTTTTTCATCTAACCCTCATTTTTTTAAATAATGTGAGTTTAAATGATTAGAAACATAGAAATATATATTAACAAAGTATGTTAGGATGTATTTAGATTACATAAAAACATATCAAGTACATATCATTAATTTTAAGAAAGCATGTATAAGTTATACATGTTGCAACATAGATGCATTTTGTTTGTGTTAGTATGAGTAAGTATTAAGATGTTAGAAATTAGTGACATAACGCTTATTTAACACATGATTATAATTCATCAGTATGAGGTATGTATTAATATGATATTATAAGTAAATTAATTTTAATAATTAAGTCATTTGTTAGGCTAAAAACATTTTTAATAATTAGGTTAACCGATCGATCGATTGCATTATTGGCGATCGATCGGTACATAACAGTGTCGTTTAATATTTTGGTACCAATGGATCGTTAATTTGGGGCTTCATGCGACGTCGTTTTAAACGATAACACCGATCGATTGTTCTAAAATCTGGGTGGGAAATTTTATGCTTGATCGCATCGATATATTACCGATCGATCGGTGTTTATCGCGCTTGAAATGCCAGGATGCTCTAAAGCCGTGGGTGAAGCAAAAACACACCCACGGCAAGAGGAGGAAACTAGAGACTCGCGGCAAGAGCTATTTTTTCCTTTAATTTTGTCAAAATACCGTCCTTTTAGTTGTGAGAGTGTTTAGAAGTCCTTAAGGTTAAGCCCAAGCTCAAATTCATTGGTTTTTTAACCGGGTGAGTATTGAAAAATTTGGGCGACATTTGTGAGATTTTGGTGTGAATTTAGTTCGTTTTGGTCTACATTTCGTGCAAAAGGTAATATCCTCAACCTACACTACGATTTATGAATGATTTCGTTGGTTATTTGGTGTTATTTTTATTTTTCTATTCGTGGGTGTTGTGGATTGGATTTGTGTTGATTAGAGCTTCTTAGAGTATTTTTAATATGTATATTAGAATTAGTATTGCATGAGGATGATTTGTGAGTATTTTGGGCGTGGATTTGAGTGTGTGGGAGGCTGGCAAGCTGTTTTGTCGATCTGGGTTAGTCACGATGATTCTGACGATCGATCGTTGTGTAGATGGAGGTTCAGCGATCGATCGTCTATATAATGAGATCGATCGTCTTGACAATCGTCAGTATCGATCAATCACGGGTTAGGGCAGATTGCAAGTTATTGTTGTGTAGCATTTATTCTATTCTCATATTTAATTATTGAATTGTGCTTGAGTTCTGGAAATGAATCATGAAGTTTGAGAAGCCTGGAGGATGATTACAAGTGTTTTTTTTTTATATTAGTGATACGTATAATGTTTGAGCTTTATATTGAATGTTTGATTATTGAAGTGCTTGAGTTCTGGAAATAAATTATGCAGTTTGAGAAGCATGGAGGATGAATATTGGAGTGTTTTTTACTTGTTATGTTTGAGTTTATTTTTGGATATAATGTGTGTACCCGTAGACCCGTTCAAGGGTTAAGACGCGAAAAATATGCGTTTATCGCGTAATAACCCTTGAATTGTCCACAAATATGGACAGTTTGAGATGTGTATTCGTGGTTGGACGAGTTCGGTACTTGGTGTCCTGTCTTGTCTTGGAGGAAATTCGGTATCATCTACCTTTTTGTCTTCTGGTATACTACTAGCATTGTGTATGACGTCATAAACTAACGTTGATGACGTTTGCCTAACTGGTGAGTGCGTGTATTTGGGGACTGGGGGAGATGCTGCCAATTTTTTTCGAGGTATGGATGGACATAAGTTGAACTGATGTTCAACTCTGAATGCACAATCTTGAATGGGATAGGACCTATCAGCTGGGCTTAAAGTCAAGTTACAATGATTGGTGTTTATGAATTACTTAATTCGTGTATTTTTTTAGATTGGTGGCGATGGATAAAAGTTGAGTGTTTACGAGAAAAATCGGTTTGGTGTGAAAAGTATGCGAGGGGGTCCGTGGGTTTGTCGGTATGGCTGCTTATTGTAGACTCTCGGGTCAGATCAGATGTCGTGTCGCGAAAGAAGTGTAGGAAATGTAGTGTTTCAAGTGTTGGATAAAATGGAAGAATATATACATTAATGGGTTTGATGTGAGCTATAAGTCCTGGGTGTTTCACGGGGAAGGTATTCAAGTTACTTCAAAGTTGAGTCAAGAGTCCGGTGCAAGCTTACCATATAGTGATGATGATTTAGAGGGAGATAACTCTATAGAATGGAGGAAATGTTAACCGATGTTCGTGCCGGATTAGATGGTGGGGCGGCAAGGGTTGAAACGGAGAACCCTAATATTAAGGAAACCCCCACTTGGGGACCGAAGGCTTCGACACCACTTAATAAATTATGGGAAGAGGCAGAACATGAATTGTATATCCTGGATGTACCAAGTTTAGTAAGTTGTCATTTATGGTCCGGTTGTTGCATGTGAAGTCGGAGAATAAGTTGTCGGTTAAGGCATTTGATATGGTATTACAGTTGATTAAGGAGGCATTGCCAGAGGGGAGATGTTACCGGGATCGTATTACGAGGCGAAACAATTGCGAAAGGATTTGGGTTTTAGTTATGACAAAATCCATGCATGTCAGAATGATGTGTGTTTTTTTGGAAGGAAAACAGTGAGTTAGACAAATGTCCGATATGTGGGGTGTCCCGTGGAAATTCAAAATGATTTGCGCAATCGAAATTCCCAGAAAAGTGTTGTCATTTCCCTTTAATCCTTAGACTTAAACGTTTGTTACCACAAAAGATGTAGCAATTGACATGAGATGGCATAAGGAAAACGGGTCGATGATGGGGAGAGTTGAGGCATCCTACAGTTCATTGTTGGAAGAATTTTTGATAAGGACTACGATGGGTTTGCTCAAGATGCCCGCAATGTTGTCCGCCTTGGTTTGTTTCTGTGATGGTTTTAATCCGTTCAAAACATGAGCAATGGGTGTACTGTGGGGTTCATTTGGCGTAGTTGTTTGTGGTTTCCAGATAATTTACCCCCATGGAGGTGTATGAAGGTCCCATTTCACTAATGACTCTTTTGATTCCGGGTCGAAAGTCACCGGGAAATGATATTGATGTATATCTTCAACCCTTAGTGGAAGAGTTGAAACAATTATGGGAAGATAGAGTTGAGACACATGACACTTCAGATAGGACGACATTTAAGATGAACATTTGAGCTTTTCGATGAATGGATCTCATAAATGATAAATTTCGAGCATCTATGCCATTATCTGAGATGGAATTACCAAAGGGAGTAGTTGGGCATGCCAACGTGTAAATTTTTAAGGACGAACTGTACTATAAGGGACCCAAACAGAGTTCAGAAAGCACTAAGCTCCAGGTGGTGTCGTTGGGAACAATTGCAAAGGCAATCACAACTACTGTACGTGGTAGTAAAGTTTAAAAATAACAATTTCAATAGGGTTTTCATGGTAATATAATATATACAATGTTGATAACCTTTATCAGTTCAGTGAACACCACCATGGCGCGACGAACTTCATGTGCACAAAGGAGTTCTGAGACATTTCTCGTACGCATGAGGAATAATTTACGGATTAGTTCTTAGGGTGAGTAATTGTTATTGACAAATAATTTAAATTAATTTTGTGTCTTTGTTTTTAATGACTTTCTAATATATTGTTGTAGGTTAAAAATTATGTTCTCAAAATCCATGTACATTGATCGATGAATTGTATTCATTGGCACGTGGGCCTGATACACGAGTGATGCGTTATTCTGCATGTGTTATGAACGGATGTAAATATCATACAGTACAACGGGAAGAACATCGGAGAACGCAGAACAGTGGTATTGTAGTATCGGGATCACATGAGGGAAATCCCATAAATTTTTATTGGAGACTTGTAGGCATTTATGCCATGCAATACTTGTGGGAAATACTGTATATTTGTTTAAGTTTGATTGGTGGGATGTTGGAGATCACCGTGGAATTCGTATCGACGAGAATTTAAGAGCATAAACACTTCCCGACTGTGGTACTTAGAAGATCCATTTGTTTTGGCTAATCAAGCAAGTCAAGTGTTTTATCTAGTTGATAATATGCATGGACCTACATGGCGAGTCGTGCAGAAGTTGTCTTGTAGAAATGCATATGACATTCTCGGCCTGGATCCGGATGGAAGAAATTGATGTAAACATTGAATCGGGAGCAGCCATCGCGAATGAAGCGTATCAAGAGGAGGACGATGCCATTGACTTGTTTATAGACTTTCGACAATTAATCTTAATCCACTACGGAGGGATGACGTTACGCCAAACGTTATCCAAGCTTCTGAGGCAATTGATCGGCGGAAAAGAAGAGGTATAGATAGTAACGATGTTTCAGAAGGGGATGAAGCAGAAATAAAAAGAGAAGTACCGAAGAAAAGTGGGGACGAAGATTCGTTCGAAAGTGATAGCAACTCTACTGAGGATAAGGCATCGGCGATAACGTGCAAGAATCAGATTCTGATTAATAATTTCTTTCATGTATATTTTTCTTTCTAATATTGATGTTTGCTAAACTATTTTTACTGTTACTGTCTCGTTTACCATATCTTTATCGTTTTTTTTTGTTATGTCACAGCTTCTACGGTGAAAAATGAAGCGTGGACGAGAATTTCCTTCAGTTACTTCTAGACAGTTGCATAGTATGAGTCCGATCCCGAGTCCGACGCTGAGCGCTCCTTCTCCGAGAGTGAATGAAGGCATGAGTCAAGGCACGCCAGCTTGTCCTAGTAGTTGTGCATGTAAGAAATTAATTCTAATTATATTTCAATTTCCTTAAGTTAACCGATCGACTCTAACTTTGTTAATTTTATTTTATGTAGCGACATCAGCTTCTAAACGTGGGCGAGGTAGGACACGTGGGGTCAGTTTGGAGAAGAGTCTTGGGTCCAGGTCCGCGAAACTATCGATGCATATCCCGGAGGGAGAGTGTGGAAGTAGTGTTTTCTCCACTGCTGCCACTCTATCGACAAAGATAGGAATGTTGGTCAGAGGGTAATTCCGATCTCAGTTAACAAGTGGGTCATGTTCCTGCAGAAGTGAAGGAGTACATTATGGATTGGGTGTTGGGTATGATTAAATTCGTAAAACATAAAATTTTTAGTGGACGCATTTCGTTGATCATTGTAATATATATATGTTTTGTACTTATGCAGGACCACTTCGACCTTGACTACACCCGTCATGAGGACGTGAGGACAGTGGTCGAGACTATGATGACAGCACGTCGAATGCACCACAACCAAATGCATGCATATTTTAAGAAGTTCTCGAGTAAAGAGCGTTGTGCTGAAGCCGCACCCTGATACCAAGAAGAAAAGTGGAAGGAGTTATGCGATTTGTTCACCAACGAAGCATTTATGGTACATGACTACAAAAACTCGTTGCTTAAATATTACATTCTTTTAATATTTAATTACTTAAAATATCGCAGAAACGAAGCAAGCAAAATAAGAAGAATAGATCAAAGTTGACTGTGAACCACACTGCTGGTTCGCGCTCGTTCCAGCGCACACGAGCTTGCATGGTAAGTTAACAACTAAATCTTAGACTTTATTGATATTGTTTGTCAATAACTTTATGCTATTGTCATTTAGAAAAATCAAGAAAGCGGCAATATCAATCCTGCAGAGCTGTATAAAAAGAATTATACAAACAAAGATGGGATTTGGACCTCAGAAGGAGGGAGAGAAATTTATGTAAGTCGCTTTCATTTTAATCTACTTTATATAATTTATGTATATTTATCTACATTAATTTCTGGTAATTATTGTCATTTTTTCAGGAACGGATGGATGCCTTCCAGCGTCAGTGTGATTTAGAAGGGAAGACTTATACCGAAATTGAAGTATATTCCGAGATATTGGGCAAGAAGTTGGGATATATTCGGGGATTAGGACGGCGGTTAAGCCTCGCCTTCATCAACTTTAACTACACAGTCTTCTAATCTACAGCACCAGCTAGCAAAGGCAAATGATGAGATAGAAGCGATGAGAGCAATCTAGAGAAAAAGACTTGCAAGATTTTATAAAGAAGCAAGCTGAGATGGAGGCCACACTAAGGGACCACCGTGAGGAGCAACGGGTGGAGCAGGAGTGCATCCGGTTGGAGCAAGAGGAGCGCATGAAAAGGGAGCAAGAGCGCATGCGAGTGGAGCACGATGCAAGGAGCGCATGCAAAAGAACAAGAGCGCATGCGAAAGGAGCAAGAGTGCTAACGGGCAGAAATATCGAAGGAACTGGAGAAGAAAATGTCCTCTATAATGGAGAAGAAAATGAGCGACATGTCAAAGCGACTATTTAGCCAGTTTGGGGGTTCAAAAAGTAGATGCATGTATATTGTTAATAACTTTTTAATTATGTATTATTATGATATTATTTTTTGATTTAATTATGATCACTATATGTTATTATTGATGTTTATTAATGTGAGTATTGTATTATTATTATAAAAGTACGTGTTAAATAATATTTTCCATTATTATTTTTAAAAAAAAAAACCATTCTCTCACCACTGTTCGATCGGCATATTCAGCGATCGATCGTTTGTTGTTCAACCGATTATCGTCCAATATCACCGATCGATCGGTTCATACATCAATGTTCCATCTCTGAATTAAACGACGTCGATCGTCCACGGCATACGATCGATCGTGATACTTTATCATCGTTGCTGAAGCGATCGATCGTCTATTTCTTACCGTGCGAGTTTAAATGTGTCGATCAATCACCAATACGTAACCGATCAATCGTCAATATGTACCGATCGATTGCCTTTCCAATCGATCCATCACTTTGTTTTCACCGACCGATCGTGACAAGTACCGATCGATCAGTACATTTAGTGACAAAAAATTTCCGTCACTAAAAACTTTTTTTGACGAAATTTGGGTTTCGTCATAAATACATTTCTGACGCTCATTAGCTGATGGAGCTCATGACAAAAAAAATTTCGTCACTAATACTTTTAGTGACGAAATTTTTTTAGTGACAAATTTTTGTCACTAAAAGTCAATTTTTTTGTAGTGCATTGACATGGTTGCCGTCGTAGAAGCCATGGTGGACGTCACCGCGGTTGCTCCAGATAATGGCATCCTTGATGATGAGCTTCGAGGTCGATCTCCCACTCCTGTATTGCATTTTGGACCATCAGATGATCGGTGAGAGGTTGTTGTTGGGTAATAAGCAGGGCGGAGGGATTATGCTGTGCCTGTACTGTAATCGAAGTGAAGTCAA
Source organism: Morella rubra (assembly GCA_003952965.2). NCBI lineage: Eukaryota > Viridiplantae > Streptophyta > Magnoliopsida > Fagales > Myricaceae > Morella > Morella rubra. The sequence continues at coordinate 16,291,789 of CM025853.1, forward strand.
CGAATGTTGTTAAGGATCGAACAGCTAGCTAAGCTTTGGAAATCTCGGTCAAGGATTATGCTCCTTTGCTATCCCTTTCATACATCTGCTATGCAACAGTAACCAGAGGCGAATCCCCGCCCCCCAAATTTTTTGGAAATTCTTTCAAAGAATATTACGTTAATTTATATATATATTTGATTAAGGAATTTTAGTATTTTTGTAAATTCTGCCCCCAACCCCTCTCCTAAAACTATAGAAACTTGAAATTCGATTAGGAATTTGAAATTTGAAATTATAGTATCTTTGTAAATTGAACACCTATTTTGCCACAAATACATAAAATAAAATTTAAAATTGACGTGTAGCCTTGGATTTTAAAAATAGTTATACTAAAGTAATCGGGCAGCTTTGTTATAAAATTTAAATTTTGAAAGCACTTTCTTCCAAAACAAATATTGAATTGAAATTGAAATTGAAATTTTTAAAGACAGCTTATATTTGAAATTCTGGTGTTCCATTTCAAGGGAAATTTTTGAAAAATAAAATAAAATAAAAGAAAATATTGCCATAGTTTTCTATCTATTATGTCGTCTCTCATCAAAACCAAAACTTTTCTTCTACGCAGCAAATTCTGCTTCAATCCAACAAGTAAGTTTTTTCTTCTTTTGTTGATTTGCAGTAATAAAGTTTTTTTAGTACTCATTGATTATTTGTTTATTTGTGCTGCAAGTTGTATAAACGATCATAACGAATAAAGAATTATTTTTAGGTTATTTACAAAATTGTTGTTTATATTATGGACAAGCCAAAGAAAATTGATGATTTTTTTAAGAAAAAATATGATGCTTCCAAGGTGTCTTCGTAAACTTCTAGTTCTCAAACTTCAGCTCATGAGAAAGAGCAACGTCCTTCAAAGATTGCAAGACATATATTTTTGCTTCAGAACGGGATCCAGGGTTACATCCTCAAATATGGGAGTATCCAGTTCATCAGCAAAATGAAATTAGATGAGCTTGTCTTAAAGCCAAGTCATTTCAATTTACTCCTTCAGGTGGTTGTGAGTACCCATTTTTTGGAGTTAAGAATAATCGTCGACAATTTCAAACATCTTAGTATAAGATCTTCTAATGGTTAGAATGCTATCCTACAAAAGATGCCACATATTGTCTTTATTATTAGCTAAGCTTTGGAGAGAATAACAAAGTCAACGGCTGCGCAGTTTGGAATGATTTCAGATGAGGGAAATGATTTCAGGGACATTCTCGCTGTTCAAGAAGAGAGCATAATCGGTTTTCGAACAAAATTGGTCAAATTTGTTTAATTGGAAATTTAATCTTGATCATTGCTCATAATTGACCATAACACTAGTGCAAAGGACAATAACTGAACCCACTTGGCTATCCCTTTCTTATATCCGCTATGCAAGTAAATACAAACTTGCATTACGCAGGGTTGATTTATCTCTTCTATACACGACTAACGACAGATATTACTAAACTACAAGAATTGCAAAAGGAAGGAAACCAAGGAATCACTCCGCACTATCCCCCTCCTGATCCGGTGCATTGTCCCCGGAGTAGGAAAGGGTGTCCACCCTTGGCTAACATAATTTTTAAATTAATTTCCCATTTCCCCTTCTTCACTAAACTACACGAACTTTAAATTTTGTAACTCTGGCCGAAATGATCGTTGATCTCGTTTTGTAAGCTTAGTTCTCTTTATTTATGTGATGAAACTGGTGCTTGACATTATGAAAAGAGTAATGGTGACAAATCAATGTCAATTGCGAAAGGGAAGAAACCGAGGAAACACTACAAGACGCGGCGCTATCCTGTGTCCTCCTCTGCGTTGTGGGAGATCTCGGTCAGCGGGCAGCTAACTTCTGTCAGGCTGGGTCAGAGTTGACTCCCCGGTAGGTGTCCGTTTAATGCTTAATTAGTTCAATATATAGTTTTTGGGATATATGTTCCGATACGAAACGAATCCTTAATGTTTATTAGGTCTTATATTTGTCTTTAGGAAATCTTTTGTGTTCGGAATGACCATTTCATCACCTCTGTTGATTCCGTTAATTGAATAAATTTCATATTGTTAATAAAGACACATCACCACCAATTACAAACAGTTATATGATTTCAAGTCATTCAGGATACATTATCTTTATAGAAGATCTGTCCAACATGCCTATGTTATGAGATGACATTTGAAATCTAATTTGATGTGAATTTTAAATTAACAGCCATCTATCCAACCTGATAGTTTAAGTGACTTGGGGTATTTGACTGCTTATAATTGATGGTGACGTGTCTCTATTAGTCATATAAAATTTATTCCATTAACAGAGTCAACTGAGTTGACGTAATGGTCACTCCAAAACATGTAGGATTCCTCAACGACTAGTTTCAAACAAAATAAACCTTAAAGATCAGTTTAAAATATAATAATACCTCAAAACCTAGTTGACTAATTAAGCCTTCACTAACTCCAATGGAAAATGAATCTATCTGATGGCTAACTGGGGGAGGATCAATACAAGAAGAAAATGCTTATATAAAGATCCTTTAAAAATAATTGATTGTGACGTTTAGGAATCAATGTGGGTACGTAGCAATACTACGCCAGCGGGTTTTTTCGTGAATGACCAAATTAGATGATAAAGACACACTTCAACAATTTCCGTGCTCTGCTCCCAAAGCATTTTGGTCTCTAAAAATCCACCAGCGACGAAACCTACAATTCCACTAAACAGTACAGAAAAAAAAAAAAAAAAAAACTTTTCTAGCGACGAAACACAAATTTTATCCCGCGAAATTTTTTTTCTCCACAAGTATCGCTGCCAAAAGATGGGCGGGAAAGAAGGAGAATTCCTATTCGAACATAAAACCTCCGTTCGAACCAGTTTGAGTGACGATTCATTTTAGTCAAAATAAGTCGTCGTAAAATACAAGAATTTGAGACGACTCATTCTATTTCATTGCAAATAGGTCGTTGCCAAATACAGCTCTTCAGAATCGGGCAGCTAGCAAAGCTCTGGAGATCTCGGTCAGTGGGCACCTAACATGGGTCAGCTCGGTCAGTGGGCACCTAACTAGGGGGAGGATTATTTGGGACCATCGTCCTAGGTAAGAATCATATTTTAATACGAAAAGAAAATGCTTATCTAAAGTTCCCCTAAAGAATTGTTTGTGACGTTAACTTATATATTGTCCAGCCGTGTGAGTACCTGTATATGCGTGTTCAGAAGAACAACGCCAGGGAGTTGTTTGGTGTATGACCAAAGATGACAAAGACAACATTAATGGATAAGATTACTTATCTAGTAAGTCTTTTTATTTTTTCTTACATCTCCTACCATGTTACATGTTAGATTAACCTCAAATTTCAATAAACACTCAAAATAGATCAAAATTTAAAGATACACCACACTAGTGAGTCAAGACTATTCGTTTGGTTATTACAAAAAAAATCATTTTGGGAAAAATTTTGTCACCCCAAGTGATAATTTTGCAGCTAAAAATATAGGTGTGAAATTCAAGTTGTCATCTGATTTGTCACAGAAAGCCTGTCAACGAAGATTTTAGTTAACTGTTTGCATTTTCCTCATACAAAAATGTCCGCACATAAAAGTAAAACGTGTGGACGGTTTTCTAGTTGCTTGTCGAATATGAAATCTATCACGACTTTGTGGAGCGCGTGCTCTCTTGGACTGGCCAGCTATACACATTCCTAGTCTAAGAGTTCTACACTGCATTGGCAGAGATTGACACTAAGGTTGACGAGTGGGAGGTCGTCATTCGGAGAGTTCATATCAGGATTTCCGTAGACATCCTGGCCAATTATGGGCATGCAAAGGCGACTTCAGGTGTATCCTGCTGTCGCCCTCAGTTGTATTGCCCGCTGAGAAGATCTTCCGGTTGCTAACAAACCGATATGTGTTGGAATGCCCTTAATATTATATAGAATTATATATATTATATATATATTTGTGAAATTGTTTTAGAAAAAAATTAAGAGTTCGATGAGATAGAGATTACGAATTAAAAATTATATGAGTTTGAGACTTAATCGGTGATATTGTTTCGGTCCTATTAGCTCATGTGGAATATAATATTTATATATATATATATATACACTACATTTACGTCATATAGATCAATACTAAGTACTTGTTTCCATTCATGTTTTTATACTGTTAATAACATATAATTGCATATAATTGTACGATTTCTTACACATATTGGTACCAATCAGATTTGCATACTCATATATACTTAAATATGTTTTTATTTTACATTGCGTTTATTATACTTGCACATTGTTAAGTGGTAATAATATTTTCATACTTTTATGCATGAAGTCCAGTCCTACTGACTAAGGCATTGTTCTCTATTTCTTTATGTCCAATGAAAGATGCTAGTTTGAAAAATGTTGGTTCAGTTTTTGTTATTCTTTTTAGTAGTTTCATGTGGATGTTAATATTGTTACAGTGATGCAAATCTATTTTAGACCCTACACCTCAAATTTAAATTTATCGTGCGTAATGCAAAACTTCTAATTTTCCTACAAAAGAACAAGAATTTTGAAAGTGTTCGAACGAGAACATTACATACGGCCGATGTAAACATGTTAAATATAATCCTTCACCTGCATCAACTTTGTTTGAGGCCTCACCTTTTCCTAAGCTGAGATTGGATCACCTTCACCTAAAACAACATCGAGTAGATGTATATATATTTTCATTTTTCCTCTTTTTAATTATGGTTTTTGTTAATTATTTATTGCGTTATATTATTGATTATTTCTGAAGAGGAAGATGAGATGCACGTGGAGTTAAAAAAAGTCTTAAAGCAGTTTACACCCATCGATGGCCAAGATAGATTTTTTTTTTATTGTGTATTATATTTAATTGTTTCAAATATTGTAATTAATTATTTAATAGTACATTTTTTTAATATATTTTTTAATAAATTTGTAGCATTTTTTAATTAAAAAAATGAACAAAAATCCGTTCCAACGTTAATTTTTGCAATCAAAAGACAATGTGTCTCCATACATTCACACGACTCTTTTTTTTTTCTCGCTTTTTATATCGAACGGATTTAACGATATTCATTGGAACATTACACAATATGTTTGAACATTTTTCCTCTAAACGTTTGAAACCGTTCAAACGTTTAAAGCGTATATCGTTGTAACGTGTTAAGAACGGTTACAAACGTTCCATTTGATAGCGTTAGAATGGTATCCGAAACATCGAACGTAAATTTTTTTTGGTGGTTCGAACGTTCATTTTCCTTATCGAACGGTTCTATATTTTTCGTCGGAAGACGTTCAAACATCTTCCTCCACTTTCTGTTCAAAAGGGTTCGATAGATTTGGTTATCTTGGAATGCGACAAAATTTTCATCTCAAAAAGCTTTTTGTAACAAGTTTGTTGGGATAGTTGGCGTGACGGACGGATTTCGTCCCAAACACTTTTTTGGGTCGGAATTGAAATTTTTTGAGACAGAAAAAATATATATAAGGTTGTTCTTACCTTTATTATTTCAATTTTTATTCTCATTACTTGAATTTCTTTGCCTGAAAATGCAAGTTATAGGAACAAAACAAAACAGAGTCTCACCCATAGTATTATATCTTATGAAACTGAAACTCAAATGGGAATACATGTTTAAAAACTAAAAGTTACACAGTTTAAAACCCAAAGTTACATAAAGGATGCCTACGTTGCTTTAATTTCCAACCAGCATTTTCTTGATAACCAAATAGACAATATAATTTGAGACTTACACTAATACACTGTACAATAACCACTAAAAGAAGTCTACAAAAAAAAAAAAAGGAAAAAAAATGTTACGAAACTCGACATTCATTAATCTTACTCACGTATTTGTTGTCGAGAGTGGATATGTGGAAGGCTGCCGACACCACCTGTCGAGACATCTCTCCCCCAAATTGCACTGCTACCAATCAGGAGATTTTGTCCAAACATTAGTTTGAGTTTTCAGGAGATGTTTTGTCTCCAGTACTCTGCCGCACCCTGTTTTTAGATTCATACGCGCAAAAGTTTGAGGGAGTTGTCTCCCACTTTTATCCCGTTTTCAAATTTGTTTTTACTCTTAACGGTGCACAAATTTGGTCACTAGAAGTCTAGAAGTCCCTTATTTTAGAATCCACATGATTTTCGCGTCACTATATAAGGCTATATCTTCGAGAATTGGTTTTTCTATCGGCAATAATAGTTCTTGGTGACCACAACTTTGATCATTAATAATTGTTAAGAGTATTATCCACCACATAAACATTTGGTTGTCAAAAAAATCCATTGCAAAAGTATACTTTTAGCCCCTATCTCTTTTGTTTGGTCACTATAAATTAACTTTTGGGGGCCCTATATGTTTGGTAGCTAAGAATCTCGTGGCTAAAGTCCAATTTTCTTGTAGGTAAGATATTTCAACTCTACGTCGGCACTAATGGCAAGTGCATGAGTGTTGGACATGGAAGTCGAGCCGTAAAGCCTGGCCACTTGCTCGTCGTGCCATGATTGTCTGCATATATATATATATATAAGGTTGTTGTTACCTTTATTATTTAAATTTTTTTAGTAGCTATTCATAGGGGATGACGAAAGTAATCTTTGGCATTATCAAATTTTCAAGAGCTTCACTGAGGACTACTATGGGAACTTCGGGCCATCAGGTGTTAGCTGCCAGTTCGTGCTGCCTATCGAATTAGGCTGGACGGGGCTGTTAGGTCCTCACGGACCGGCCGGTTCAGAATGCTAGCTTGAACCCATGCTCACTCTCGTGTGTAAATATGGAGACAACAATAAGCAAATGAAGCATCCACTTGCGTTATCTCATTGTCATTATTACTTGGTTGATTGAAATAAACAAATCAAACTAAATTGTACCCATCGAGGAATCAGGACAAGCACATGCTGGCGCTATCCCGTACCCAATGCGTTGTCGGATCCACTACCCACAGCCTACTTGATTAATAAAGCTAGTAATATGAATGTTTTTCTTATCTCTTCAGTCTTCACCTTTCTAGCCGATACTTTACCGTCTCTCTCTCTCTCACTGTCACAGTCACGGCGTCCCTTGCTCTAGACTGCTTCCTGCCACCAGTAGACGTTCGTCATTCCCGTCCCTTGCAATGACTTTGCGTGGATGATCACCTGCCTCTCCATCAACGAATCCTCCTCCCCAACGTCTTGGTAACGCTTAATTACTCTCTCTCATCCTCGAGCTCTGTAGCAGTAGCACCCCATGCTGTGTGCATGTGAAGTGGTATAAATTAGGCGCATGCCTTCTTTGTTTTCGAGAACAAATAGTTTTAAGTATACATCAAGCATTAAAACGACCATTTCCTATCAACATTTACTTGTATATGCAGTACATTAAAAGTATTCAATCACTGTTCATGTTAGGATCATGTCCATGTTTGGGAACCGATTTTGATTCTAGTTTCTTTTTCAAATCGGTTGCCAAAGTGACTAGCGTTTTTAAATGCGTTTGTAAGCATTGAGTTCTCAATCTCGGTATGGGAACATTTATCAATCGTATTCCTCTGAACTTTGGAAAACAAAAAACAGTATGGAAGAGGGGGGGAAGGAGAGAGCCATAGGGAGAGGAAAAAGAAAAAACAAACACCTTCCGCTGGAAGAGGCGTGATGGGGTGGTTATCCGGGAGGATCTATGACGGGAAAGGGTCCTTTCTCGTCATGCCTCGTCTATGCAACGCAGGTCTTCCCCCACACACAGGTGTTCCGTGGGTGAAGAAGGATTCGGATTCAATATCTAAAAGTTCTAATGTGTCCCAATAAAGGTAGAGTAAGATCGTTTATCCAGAAAAAAGAAAAAGAAGAGATGCTAACTAGCGTTAAACAGCCCTCGTCACGCCATCGTCTATGCGTGACAAATTCCTCCCCCGCCCCGGCGGTCCCCACGCAGGCGTGGTCTGGAGGCGGGAAGGCCCCTCAATGCAGGGGTCGTAGATCCATCTTGATCTCTTTTCTTGTGCTTCTAGAACAGTATATGGTTTCAAATTATTTTATTAGACTTCTAGAAGACCACAACTAATTCTTTGGTTTTTTTATTTTTTAGTAGATTCGTAAGGCAGATTGCAATTCTTCATTGCTAAGAAGAAAGATTACATGATGACGAGCAATGTCGAGTTGGGCGAAATAATTGAAGCAGAAGAACATATGATGATAAATTCCAATACAAGCAATCAAACGTCTATTGATATTGGAGATGTGAAAGTAATTGCATCTGGGATTCAGAGAAAGCTTTTCCATAAACCTCCAGCATCATCTCAGTGCTCCATATTTAGAGTCCCAAATAAATTACGGAAGCATATGGAAAAGGTTTTTGTTCCAGTAGTAGTTTCGATCGGCCCATTTCATCGTCCTGGAAATAAGAGGCTAGAAGCAATGGAGAAAACTAAGTTGATCGGCCCATTTGATCATCCTGGAAATAAGAGGCTAGAAGCAATGGAGAAAACTAAGTTGTGGTATTTGCATGGTCTCCTAAGTCGAGCACCAACTGAGAGAACAACTTTGGAATACTTTGTACAAGAAATCGGAAGCATGGAGCAACATTGTCGTGAAAGTTATGCAGAAGAAATTCATCTCAGCAAAGAGGAATTCATAGAGATGATGGTGGTTGACGGTTGTTTCATCATTGAATTCCTCCGCAAGTATTTGAAAATGGGACCTGTACCAGATAAGGAAGATCCTGTGTTCAACATGTCATGGATGCCTTGGCAAATAGGAGTCGACTTGCTTCTACTTGAGAATCAGCTTCCATGGTGTGTGCTGGACTGTTTGTTCAATTCGACCAAGTCAAAGAAGGTTGACCACAGATCAGTACTTGATCTTATTGTCAATTGGTTATCTAAATCACGTGGAACTTCCCTTGGTAATGTTCCCGGAGATACAGAAAACAAGCATTTACTCGACTGTTACCGAAACCGCTTAGCTGGATCATACCAGGCTCACCATGTATCGTCTGCGAAATGGGATCTAATTCCTTCAGCAACAGAGCTACAGCAAGCTGGAATCAGATTTGAAGTTGGAGACAAACGCAAGAAGCTTGATGTAACTTTCAAATCCGGTGTGATGAAAATCCCATCAATAAGCATTCAGGAGTACACAGAATCCGACTTCAGAAACATCATCGCATATGAGCAGTGTGATCTGAGGCGGGACCTTAAAGTCACCTCCTATGTTGTGCTCTTGGATAACCTTATCAACACTAGCAAAGATGTGGATCTTCTTAGACGGCAAAAAATTCTACAAATCTCTCAGAGCAACGAAGACGTAGCGAATTATTTGAACAGGCTTTATCAGGATGTTTATATCGATGATTTTCTTTATAAAGACTTGTACGTGGACGTGAATAAATATTACGAGCAAACGTGGAACAGATGGCGAACAATTTTGAAGCGGGATTACTTCAACACTCCATGGATGGCCATGTCAGTCATAGCTGCAATCTTCATTCTTAGTTTTACGTTTTTGCAGACCTTTTATTCTGTAATCTCTTACTATAAAAAGTAACTTCCGTAAGTCAGTTAACCAACTGTACTTATCTCACTGTATGCTTCTCCCAACAAATGGATCAAACATAGTGCGAATCCTGCTGAGGTTGCTTGTTCTTTTGTTTTTTTTTTTGTTTTCTGTTTTTATTTTTTGTTTTGTGTTTGCTCTAACTCCATTTACTAAGTAATTAATCATTTTAATTAGAAATAAGCAAATGCATGCCTACATTATTTAACCACTTCACATGCACACAGCATGGGGTGCTACTGCTACAGAGCTCGTGGATGAGAGATAGTAAGATTTACCAAGAGGTTGGGGAGGAGGATTCGTTGATGGAGAGGAAGGAGATCATCCACTCAAAGTTGTTGCAAGGGACGGGAATGACGAACATCGACTGGTGGCAGGAAGCAGTTTAGATCAAGGGACGCCGTGACTGAGAGACAGAGAGTGAGCGTAAAGTATCAGCTACAAAGGTGAAAAGATTAGAAAAACATTCATATTACTAGCTTTATTAATCAAGTAGGCTGTGGGTAGCGGATCCGAAAACGCACCGGGTACCGGATAGCGCCATGTGCTTGTCGTGATTCCTTGATCGGTGCAATTTACATTGATTTGTTTATTTAAATCAACCAACTAATAATGACAATGAAATAACGCAAGTGGATGGTTTATTTGTTTATTTCAATCAACCAACTAATAATGACAATCAGATAACGCAAGTGGATGCTTCATTTGCTTATTGTTGTCTCGTTATTTACACGCGAGAGTCAAGAGAGTGAGCATGGGTTCAAGCTAGCATTCTGAACCGGCCGGTCCGTGAGGACCTAACAGCCCCGTCCAGCCTAATTCGATAGGCAGCACGAACTGGCAGCTAACACCTGATGGCCCGAAGTTCCCATAGTAGTCCTCAGTGAAGCTCTTGAAATTTGATAATGCCAAAGAGTACTTTCGTCATCGCCTATAATCACTAATTAAGCTACTAAAAAAAACTGAAATAATAAAGGAAAGAACAACCTTATATATATTTTTCCGTCCCAAAAAAGTTTTTGGGACGAAATCCGTCCGTCGCCAGTGGCGGAACCAGGATTGAAATTTATGGGTGTCGAACTTTAAAGGCGAAATGACAAGAAAAAAATTTTCTTTCGTAATGCAAAAAATTATCTTAGAGTTACAATGTCGAAAATTAAGGACTAAAAGTATTTAAAATATTAGAATACATGTACCGTACTATATACTATAACTGAAAAGATGACAAGTGTATCCTACGATTTTGCATTATACTCTGGTGGAAAACCATATACCAGTTGTTCTTTAACAGCACCAATTTTTTCAACTTTCCTTCTCTTCTCGAGTCTATCAGTGTAGACAAGCTTCCTTTTTTACTTGCGTATTTTGTTTAGTAGCATTGATCAAGAAGAAATTGCTTCCCCCAAGTCCCTCAATAACAAATATCTTGATAGTTCATGGGAAATTTAGAAATTATAATACCAATTGAGAGGTGCACTGTGCACAATTATGTCTAACCAGTTGATCACCAAATCTATGTCAAAGATGAGCTAGCACATGCAATATGAACAAAAAAAAAAAAAATCAACTCACCAAGAAAACTTCAAAAATTCACAGCAAAACAATATATTAGCAGAAAAATTGAAATTACAGACCCATCAACCAATAATTCAATAAAAATTAGGATAAATGCAAAATCAGTCCCTGTGCTATACGCGAAAATCGAATTAGTCCTTGTGATAACAAAACCATAAAATTAGTCCCTATGATTTCACTTTCGTTTCCCGTTAATCCCTCCACTAGGGACTAATTTTATGTTTTTGTGAGATCATAGGGACTAATTTTATGGTTTTATTATCACAGGGACTAATTCGATTTTCGCGTATAGCACAGGGACTGATTTTGCATTTATCCCTAAAAATTACAGAAAAATCTATTTTACATAAAAAGCTCAAATAAAAAAACTCTAGTTGAATTCCCTATTGACATCCCCGCCCAAAAAAAAAACTCTAGTTAAAAGAACCCTATTACATCCGCGCCCAATAGAAAACTCTAGTTGGCCTGGCCTGATGGGTATGGCCCAGGCCAAATGGGACCAAAGAGAAAATTTTATGCTTTTGTAATCAGAGGGACTAATCAACGATTTTCGATATATAATTCTACACAAGGACTAATTAGGCTTATCCCTAAAAAAAAATTGTCAGAAAAAATTCTAAAATTATTTATGCATGATAAGCTCATAATAGAATTAAAAAATATAATAGGCTCTTCAGTTTAATTATGTTTTTGAAAACCCTATATGACATCTAATTCCGCACCAAAAGAAAAAATTTTCTCAATTAGTTAAAAATAAGAAAAATCCTATTCAGTTGAATCCCGCCCAATAGAAAACGTTTGCTGGCCTGATGGTATCGGCCCAGATAATGATAAAAAAAATACATAAAAAGTCTTTTGGGCGGACGAATGGGTATTGACCGCCCTGGGTCGATACCCTCTCGTTCAGCCACTATCCGTTGCGCCAACTGTCCCAACAAACCTGTTACAAAAAGTTTTTTGGGACTGAAATTTTGTCACGGTTTTCTCTTGGCTAGTTTTTTCGATCGTTTGGGGTTGTGTGTTCCTGTGAGCTTTAGTTTTCTGGTGAGATTTCTCCAGTAGTCATTGTTTGCTCTACGTTTTTTCTATTTTCGATGGGTTTTTCTCGTTGTTTTAGAATAGAAGCTAAAGAGTTCCAAGTTACGTGAGTGATGGTGGATTGGTTAAAGTATCTGAATGGAGCCGTAAGAGTTATAGTCTGATTTTGTTCGGGAGATTTGGAGCTTTATGGCTGGCTAACTTGGCTAGTAAGTTGATGGCGAAAAATGCTGATCATCCTTTCATCATGAAGTTTAATGAAGCTTCTCAACCCGTGCTGACGTTTATTATTGCTGCATATGAGTAACATGTAGACATGCAGATATTAATGCGTCCAGCCGCTCTAAATTATAATAGGCAATCTTCAAATTTAATTGATTTAATTATGCATTTAATATGAAAAACACTATATTAAATATAAGATAAAATTAATAATGGTCTACAAATATCTAACTGACATAATAGTAGATAAAATACATAATCAAAATCAAGTACATAATATAAAATAATCACAGAAATACCAAACGAGAAACATAATTATAAAGTCTAGTACAAGCTGGAGACTAACAAAGCATAAGTAAATCGAAAATAAATAAACCTACTAGTTTGAATCGAGACGAGGCTCATCGAGATCTTGTCCGATGGCGTCACGAACATGCTCCAACCGCTCCTCCATATTATCCACCGGTTTGATGTGTGTCCAAGTTGTATCAGAAGGTACGGAGAGACTAGTGACTGGGACATGTGTTCTCTACAGAATCAGTTCCATCTGCATAGCATTCAGCTCCTCCCTCAGATCCCTCTTCGTCAGAGCAAAATTATTCTAGAGTGGTCAAGCGGGTATGGAGATCCATGCATAATATATGCGTCAGCTCCACTATCGTCCACATACTCTCCTTCAGCTTCACTACCACATCATCTACTTAAGCTAGTCGCTTAGTCTATACCCTGGCCTTGGTGATACTTTTCCCAGAGCGATCCACGACCAATCTAACAAAAACCGTTCAAACATCAACAAAAACCGATCAATGACCAAATCAACATTTACGTACATTACGGATAGTCTAATCCCAAATTGTCCATAACTTGGACAATTCGGGAATTAAACAAAACAAATATTAAATAAACTTCTTGCAAAACTGTTCGAACGGATTAATAACCGTCCGCACTTCAAAAAAACAAAAAGATGTTGTTTCATGAAGAAACGTTCACACGCCTTGCAAGCCGTCCGAATAGTTTGAATTGCCTAAATACCATTCGGACGTTTACAGTAAATGTCTGAACTGCGATTGTCAAAGAACAGATCCTTCAACAATCACAGCCCATAGACCCATTTCAATCCCAAAAACAGTCGTTTTACATCACCATTTTCGCATCCAATCAACACCAAACATGTTTCTAAGCTACCAAAGCATTAAACAATCAACAATCAAGCAAAACAACACATTTTTACTCAAAACTCACAAAAATTGTAAAACACCATACCTCTCAAAGTTTCCAAATTGCAAAGATGTGCTCCAATCCACTCAAAGTTTGAGCAATCTATGCTTGACCCTCTTCCTCAATGATTTAAATGACTCTTCAAGAAGAAATCCAAGTTAAGATGAATTGGAGAGGATTTTGGGTGTTTTCAGGAGAGTTGCTGAATGAACACCAATTTCTGGGTTTCGGCCTCTTAATTCCTCGAAAAACACGTCCGGACGGTAATAAGTTACGTTGGATGCTGTCCCCTGAAAATTTTGGTGTGAAAACTTACCGCCAACAATTTCGTAGCCATCCAGATTGTTATCCACAATTTCGATAGAGTCCGGACATTTACGAATTAAATACAATAAATTGTTCTAACTAGC
>CM025853.1:16306807-16351164 GCA_003952965.2 Morella rubra
TGTTGGTTAAGGAAATCTTAGAACTATCAAGTCACATCAATATACTTCACAGAAGAGAGGCAAATAAAGGAAATCCTGACATTTCTATGCCAATGAAGCATATTCTTCGTACTCTGACCTTATGTTTCGCCCTTTCTACTGGAGCATTTAGTCTTTCAAGGGTTTATAGGATGAGCATCAGTGTAAGATGATTCTCATATATTGAAAAAATGAATCACAGAATACCAAATAATGCTTCACAACAACCAAAAAGAAAGTTGACAACATGAATGGGCTTAATAGATAACAAAACATAAGTGTTCTAGCAACCCACTCCACAACCCTTTTGGCAGTCTGACCAAATAAGGAAAAACTGTGTTTACAGAAACAAGTGAAAACGCAGAACTATTCAATTTAGCTTTCATAAGCATCAAAACTTACGTTGTTGAAGAAAGAACACCATATCCAAAAAGGATAAAGTTAATCAGCAGCAGAAGATTCGCAGCAGATGACATGAAAGTTCTTCCAGAAAGAAAAAACCAGTAAAATAACAGAACCAGAGCAAGGAAATATGCAAATGTTTTCTTCTCGTCTCTCCACAGCAAAATGTCTGAAACTGCAGAAACACAATTCAAGGTCATGCCAAGGGGAAACTGTATAATCAACATCTTATGATTCAGAAGTCTATGGACACAAGGTCCATGGATGCACTATGAGAAATTGTTAAATGATTCGCATTTTGCATTTTAAATTGTGTGATTGCATGCAGACAATACTTACACTAGTGTTATCTCATGAAACCCATTGCAGGTGGTAACAACAATCACAGATAAAGATGTCCTATTCATCACTTTCTAAGTTGAGACAGACCAGATTATGGATATCCTGCCTATGGTTCCCAAAAAAACTAAATTAACATGCACCAGACAGCAATGGGCTTCTGCCATAAGCAGGCTTAAGGGTGCTGGGGAAATCGGTTGTGGTTCACTGCTATCAAGCCCACACAGAAAGGTTTTTTCTAGCAAGGACAATGCCAATTACACCTAATATGATACGTACAGCCATGCTTATTTGCAGGCTAAGATTAACCAGTCTGGGTGTAAAGCCACAGTCCCACAAAAATTATGAGCTTAGAATTTATCAATCTGGCCCAAATCACTAAAAGCTTCCATCAAAGGGACACTTATAAAATCACTCATACTTATACACTGTTAAGCAGTACAATTATAGAATACAACACAAAAGTGTGAAAAGATTAGATAAGGTCCAAACCTTCCCCACCACCCAGCAGCTTTTCCACTCTCGATTGTTCATTGAAGGTGCAATATCTTGCACAATATGTGTCTATGGTTAATTGGGAAATCGATTCAATTGTTAAAGTGACACCTTCCTGAACAGCAATCAGCAGAAAAAGAAAGGAGTAAAACTTCAAATCTTATAATTCCAATTTTTTTTTTTCTTAATTGACCAGTTATGTACCAGATGGGTCTTCAACCCACAACTCGCCTCATTCTTAATAGGGAGGGGGTGTCATTTGAGCCATGGAACTCATTGGCAACTTTAACATTGTTAAATTAAGCTATTTACAATGAAATGCACATTTTTGGATGTAAAGAGATTTGTGAGGAAATAAAGGAATCAACTTCAAATTAGAATCTGCAAAATGCTGGAATCAATCAAGTTGTGCGTAGATCAAGCATATAATGAGATACTGGCCACAAATATATTCATATTACTAAGAATACTCTTCTTCAACCATCCTAAGAATGCTACAAATTCACAAATCAGACTGACCTGGAACTCAGAAAAGGAGCTGCAACTGAATAACTCATACAAAGAATTTGGACAGCTCAAATTTTCCAAGTAAATTAAAATAACACGATAAATTTCCCAATTTCAGTCGTTAAAAAATAGCAAATATAGAAAATCAAGATAAGTCATGGAAAAATACCAGGCAATGAAATTAATAAATGCAAAGAAAAAACATGAGAGAATGAAAAACACAAAGATAAACTTACTTCCAGGGAAACTACTGGTGAGTATCCAATGTGTTTTTGAGCCGCCGAGCAGTTGAATGTTTTAGTACGTGAGGCTAACTGAATATAATGTGTGGACACAGAATGGTTATAATTTCTGAAGCCCAAGTTTTCATGCATCCATTTGACAAGCAATAGTATATACCAAACCATCCTATATGGAACTTTTAGTAATGGCCTGCAATTAAAATGAGCAGCCACTCAGATGTGGAAAACAAGATGAAAAAAATTTACATAAGCATCAAAAGAAACTGAAAATTTTTCCTTGCTAGAGTACCGCATATGGCAGCACCATGAAAGCATAGAGAGAATGTCGACAAAGGATATATCATATCAACAACCATCAACAGAGGTGACATAGTTTTATGATCTTCAGTTGCAGGACTTCTGCTTAGCCCTCCTAAGCTGTCAGAATGCCTTAATGTTTTAACTCATTTCTTCAAACAAGTTGGAGATTTGGAGGCATGTTATAGATGGAGATTTGGAGGCAGTCTAGACATAAAAGTTTTGGGCTCTTCGGCCCGGCACTCACTTTCACTCCAAGTTCCAGTCACTGTGGTGACAACATGTTCTAAGGTTGTGTTGTTATACATGCCACCAGAAAATAACTACTCCTAATGCAATTACTGCTGAAAAATGAAAGTTCATATAAAAATTGAGATGCTTACTTTACCTTTGATATCCCAAGCCCTCCCATATGAGAGATACAAAGTCCCAGAACTTCATAGGCTCAAGATTAGTGATGAAAAATGCCTACAATCAATTATGAGGGAATATCACTACAGGTGTCTATCACTTGTAAAATATGAACAAAGAACTCTACAACCAACAATATTCACAATTTAGGCCTACCCTTCCGGCTGCAGAGGCCATCCGAATATCTAAGGCTTCTTCTGCACAGATGTGAGCATGAGTAACATTCTCGGTATAGGTGAAGTCGGACATGTTTTCACCACTCCCTACAATAAACTGAAATCAGAGACCCTGTTACTTCAAAGAAAACTACATATTTACACACTTCCTTTGCTCAGAAATACAAATCACCATCAGAAATGTAATCTCCAACATGAGTACAAAAAGTAAAAGTTATGATGAACCCAGCCATCAACAGAAGATGTGGAAATCATTTCTAATTGGATTCTAAATTACATGACCTACAACGCTAAACAATATCACAAAAATAATTAGAGTGGATCCTGAGCATGATGAAAGAACTTTAAAACATAAAGACAGAAGAAAGAAACAAATGGGATCATAAAGGTTCTTATTTCGTGGAGATATTTCAGTTGCAGTTCAAAATGCTGACACACAAACACCCAGTCCATTTGCTAATATAGTGTCACAAACCATTGACAATATTTGGAATGCTAGTGGATTTATACGATGCTTTGCACAAATTGGATCACACCTTTGCCCAACCAGATTTTGCTAAATTAACTAACAATGGCACAAGCTGTGTTTCTCCAGGTCCAAAGACATTGCTAGGACGAAGTGCACATGTTAGGAGGCCATCAATGTTGTTAGCAAACAGGACCAGCGCTTCTGCTTGAGCCTTAAGGTCGCTCATCATGTCCTCAAACTGTAGAACACATCAACACATAGATATTGACGGTTTAAGAAAAAAAGGATAAAGCTTAGAGAAAAGGAAAGGCTGCAGCTCTCAAAATTAAACACATGGAGGAGAAGCGTACTTTCCAAGGGTACATCAAGGATTCATCTTCATTAGTTATATCACGTAAACCATTGAATACTACATCTGCAGTACTGTTATATATCAGTCTTCTTACTTTGCACTCTCGGCAAGCATTAATGACATTTTTTGCACCTGAATGAAAAGTCGCGATGCAAGCAACTATTACGTCAATATTTTTTGGAGCCCAAAAAAAAAGTATCTCGTGAGGTTAAACATCTGAAGTACAGGATGATCCATTACCTTGAACTACAATCAAGTAGCAATTGTAAAAATCATGTCTTTGTAAGTCGCTAACATCCATATAGAATACCACAGACGAACCTTCAATTGCTGCAATCATATATGCAGTTAGTTCTCAATAGTGGCGACCAATGTAACAGCTAGTTTCTTTTTTTTGTCCTATTTAGATGCAGGTAATAAAATTCTATGTTAATTGCTTGAAAACTGCAAGAAAAAGCTATTAGTCCTCTGGATATTTTTTTTTTAACTTTTCTCGGCTAAAAGTTGGAACCAAGATTTTTAGTTCCGTACAAAAATTCGTCATCTCCAGCCTCACATCGTCAAAACACAAAGCCAAGATTTTCAATTGTGAATTTTCTCGTCAACACTTCATTCCAACCCAAACAAAATTCAAAGCGTGAGCGTGAGCGTGTATCAGTTCACTGAGAAATTAACACAAGTGATGAAGCTCCAAGAACTTCAATTTTTGTATCCTTGTCGCATTTTCGTAGCATCCAAAAAGAAGAGAGAGGGAGAGAGAGAGAGTTATCAAATAATCATTGTATATATACGCATTTCATTATTTTTCTTCCAGAGTTCCTCACGTTTTCCTTTCCTTTCACAGCTCCCATTTTCTCAGCAACCAAACAGAGACCGATATAATAGGCAGATTAAAAGGAAAGGCCTACGTATGAAAACTCCGCAACAACATTCGGACACTGGGCTCAGCCGAGCGGACTTTCTCGCATTTGCGTCATCGATCTACTCCGCATCCAAACAGGTGTCCCAAGCATAAATGGATATATAATCGAAATACACACACATACCTCTGAGAATTTGAGAATAATCGCGAACGTCGACGGGCTGGTAGGAAGCACGACCAGAAGAGAGTGCTTGAGAGAGGAGCGAGTCATGGTCGGAGGAGGGATCGAGTTGGAGTGAACGAGCGGAATCAGCAACTCGAACGATCCAATTGTGGAGCCTCAAGAGCCTTAGGACCAGCGATCTTCCGAGGAAGGTTTGGCCGCCCAGGACCACGCACGTCTTCAGCTCCGCGAACCGCTCCTCCATTTGCAACAAGTTGGGACACTTCCTTCTGATTCAGAAAAAGCAAAAAGAAGGACAAAAAAAGAAAGAGAGGTGAGAAAGAGAGAGTGCGGGCGGGCGGGCGGGCGGCAGAAGAAGGGAGAAAAGTTTGATCGAAGCGTGATGTTTATGTACTTTATAGCGCACTCAACGGACTGATGCTTGGCGCGGAAAGGAATTTTAATAATATCGGAGCGGTTTTGTTGGTTAATTATTGTTGACCGAGGCCGCTAGGCCGGCCTCTAAACAATATCCTACCCTCCAAAATAACTTTGGTAATACTAGTTCATAGCTGATTTTATTTAGTTTTGATCATTGGGTAATATATATTAAAAAAATTATATATAACAATTTCGTATTAATTTTAGGGGATAAATACCAATTTTATAGTACTTAAATTTTAAAATCTATCAAACGAATTCCTGAGTTAAAAATCCATCTTACTTTTTCATGAAAGTTTGGGACTAATCAAGTAAAATGGTAAAACACATGAAAATTTTTTAGATTTATCCCTAATTTTAGTCATTCTAATTTGCTTCCATTTAGAGATCTTATTGATGAGGATTTAAAAAATTAAAAATTAAAATAAATTATACAATTTTATGATGGAGTTGATTTGGTAGAAATAAAATGAAAATGGAGGGTACTTTGCTTGGATAGCAATACATTTCAAGCGAGGACTAGCACTTTTGACTCTCTTTTCAACCCATCAATGGAAAGCCTTGTAGACTTATTTTAAAGATTAGATAAAGTGTATTTGTCAACAGAGGTACGATGATGTCAGTTTCTTGTGAAGGAAAAAGGTCAGTATTATTATAACCCACGGAGAGGTACTTTTTGTTTGTGGGTAACGGATCTGGTAGCGTTTGGTAATCCATCAACTCTATTTATAGTGTACTAAACAGTTCCGGTAGTGTTCGGTAAACCTCTCCACCTTGTGGTGCTTGCAAAATTAGAATTTTGGGCCCAAATATTTTTATTAATAAAATAATTATAAAATAATATCTTTCTCATTAAATTATTTATTTTATTACAATAAATATAAAAAAATTCATTAAAATAATTTCTTTCTACTTTTTCACTGATTCCTCAAAATTAAAATTTTGGAGTTTGTGAAACTGTGTAAATAAAATCGGTCATTGTTTAGAGCATACTTTTGGTGTTTTGTTTATGGGTTTTTGTGAAACTTCGTAGTATGACATTATATTTTATAACGTAATGATATAATATTTTGCCTATGAGTTAGCAGAAATCCACAATTGGTATATTAAAATGGATTCTTCTTATTACCTTTAAATCCTCATTTGGGTGTTCATCAAACCGTGTTATACATTCACTATATGCTTTGGTTGCAATACATTAAGGTTACCCCAGTGTCTCAATAGATAGGTATTGTCCTGGATGACCTTTCATTTTTTTATGTGCGACTTTACTACAACTTTTGCATATCAATGCATGCCTACATACGTGAATGCTCCTTGTTCTCACCATTAATGTTGCAGCCATCAACAACAAAACGCATTTCAAACACAAACCGTGGAGTAACTACATTGTTTCCCCTGAGTAGAAGTAATTATACCCTACCAACACCCAGAAAATCATTTCCCTTACGTCTTTTCTTATAATTGCCCCATGTTTGCCAACGCCAATATGATAGACTTATCAGTTTACAAGTCCTACAATTAATGCCTCATCCACTTGCAATAGACTTACCACTCATCCATAGAGATGCAAGAACCCCCAGCTACTAATTCATATACGAACCCATACACTCTTCATGGGAATTGCCACCCCCTATCAGTCGACTCCACCCGAACTGAGGCCATAGCCTCTCCCCACTTTTTAGCTACTCCCACACCAGTTCTAGGCCATTCGTTATCCCTACTCCCCGCTCCAATATTTAGGCATGAGGCATTTGTCATAGTCACTTCTGATTTGCATCCACATGATCTCGTATGACCTTTTCAACGCTCAACCATGAAGCACACCATGCTTGCCCCACCCTCGCCTGATAGGATGCTTGCGAACCAAGTACTCCAACTGCCTCAGCTATCACTGGCAGTAGACAGAAAAGACGAGGCCTATCATTCTCGCTCTCCTAGTCCAAACTACCAGACCATGAAGATCAATTGACGTTGTTCATTGGTATCCCATAGCTTTTGTTGTAAAATATGGTTGTATGAGTACACCTTGATATTCTCCTTCCTATGTCTTTCCTTACCTAATATGTTTTATCCTTTCTTACATTTAATGTTCAATCCTTTCCTTATGCCCTTGATGTTTGACTTGTGGTAAAATGTACACCATCTTAATGGGTGTGTAAATCTTTGCCAAACTTCAAAAGAGGATTGGTCCTTCTAGTTATTACTTTATCTTCGGTCATTCCAAGTAGTACATAGCTTTGGTCATTTTATGCTTAATTACATTAGTGAGTGGTTCTACATATATACTCAACCTACCTTCAAGGATATGCTGCAACTATATATGCATTTGTACCCACAATATACCAACCAATAGATACACAATATACCAACCTGTACTTCTTTCATTTCCTCACCATTTTCAGTTGGGCAAATGCCAATTGTCATACATCACAAAATATGAACAATGTTGAAGAAGCATTTCTAAGAGAATTTCTAAAATCTCACTACATACGCAATGAAAAGTATGTTATTCGATTATAATAGATTAATAATTCATATAACTACTAACATGTATCGATTACGCATGCAATCTCAAAAGTTATCGTATATGCAATGACTCATTGTTGTGCTGACCCTGGTTTACTATGAATCTCGGGCACTGTTCACGAAAGGCAGCGACAGTAACCACCAGCATTGCTACTACTACGATGGTTGATGCCGACAGCACACAACAACAGCAACAATCACCAAATACGTACCACTGCCCCTAGATGTCTTTGTCTTCTCCCATGTTGGATCACCCTAGCAAGAGCGTGCTTATGCTACATTAGGTCGTATGAATCCACCCATATGAAGTTCCTGACATGTTCCTGCATCAAGATCAACTAATTATGAGTTGTGTAAGCCCTATCGTCATGTCCTCCTTCAAACTTTACTCATTAGCTGTGACAACAAACCTTGCCACAAGGGCAATGAAAGAACCACCACCCATAGTTCTTTTGCATCTTGGCCATATATAGTTGCACCCGCCCACCACCTCATATGCAACTCGGTTTCCTTTCCATCAAGTACTTTGCAAACTTTATTTAATATTTGTCCGAAACAAACGAAGATTGCAAAAATAGCTAAAATATGATGGAGTCCCCCATTTTTAAACAATTCAATCAACTTCATGTCGTTCTAAAATTTCTTTGTTGAGTAAAGATCTATGATATATTATAGAAACGAGATGATAAAAATAAAAAAAATAATAATAATAAAAAGACATCAGCTAGAAGAAATGAGGTACTCAAAAATGAAAATCTCTCAAAAATCATAAAGTAGAAGCTCCATGTGAGTCTTAAAACAACCTATGAGGAGGGTGAATTGAGTTTTAATAAAAATTAAAATTTTTCCAAATAATTTAAGCAATAGAACAATAAAGTATAAAGAACCACAAATATGAAAATGAACTGAAAAATAAAAGAGATAGAGTTAGAGAGACAATACCGCAATTTTAGGTGGTTTGGCCAACACTTACCTACATCCACCCCCAATGCTATTGACTTCCTTGGACTTCCTTCACTATTCTTCAAATAGCAAATACACCTTAGCTTCTCGGGTGCTAAATAACCTTTACAAAGCATTTTTCGAGCTCACGCTTTAACTCTCTTCACAAATCCCAAAACCCAAGGGATTTCTTCTACCCACACAAGTAGGACCAAGTATTTACCCAACACTCAAGTGTTTTACAAAAGATGGGTACAAAGTAATAATAAAGAATGACTCTCTAAGCCGAATAAGTAAGTGAAAAGCACAATAATGTGCAAGAAGACATGATTCTCAAAAGAAAGCTAAAGTTTGGCAGGTGGGAGCACAAGCTTTCTTGGTAGGTGCGTTCTTCTCTCTTCTTCAAAGCACTTTTCTCTTTAGAAGTTAGGGCATAGAATAATTGCAAGTGTGTTCTCTTATCTCTCTATCTTCTTCTATTTATATCCCATTTAACTTCAACAATCATCAAAACCCTCAAAAGTACCGTTGGAAGGGTACCCATGTCTTTTTAGAGCATTTTAAATGAGCTGGCATCGTTCCAATTTTTCTGCAAAATCGCAGCATGTGTCAACACATGTGTCGTCAAAAATCAATGTGTCAATGCAATGTGTCGACATTATCAGTGCTGGAGAGAAAAATCAGCACATTAAAAGTGTTCATTCCATTTCAACACTTCTTTAAACACCTACAATTATGAAAAATTGATCTTTCAACTTGTGTAATGGTGTTCAAGTCCACTTAGATATATATTTTAGAAAATAGTGGATTGACAAGGTAAAATCTAAAAGTCTTCAAAGCACCTAGAATTTTTATTATCATTAAAATAAATTACGGATTGTTTACAAAACAATCTTGGACTAACACTTCTTGATTTTGGAGTGTTTGAATTGTGGAACAATTTCAAATTATCTCCATAGGAAAACGAGAGAACATAATTGTAACACTTTATGAGGTGTTTCCATTTATATGATTGTCAAGAAGAGAAAAAGAAGAAGAGGAGCAAAGGACACTTGTCCCACCTTCACATGAATCTTGAGGCTATTCCTATATCATTCTACTGGTTTAAAGAGATGACTATTTTTTCTTTATTGATTCTTCACCCATACCGAGTATGATTAGCTCCCGTGTATGAACTATCACATCATGGGCAGGTCAGCTATTGAGTCACAGTTGTCTATTACCCATGCGGTATACAAGCGCATGTGGCAGTACATTGAACCAGCGTTGCCACAAGGATGCTTATAGTTGCTCTTAGTAGCGTCAGAAAATTACCGTATCATATACTATTATACTATTAACATACAAATAATAACAATTAGCTATATAAGGTCAATAATTTCAACACGCTTTAGTTTTATACAGCACAAAAGTGGTACATTAGTCGTTTGTCCTTACTTGCTTAATACTAGATAACCCAAGTTCTACTATAAACGTTTCAAAAGGTTTAGCATACAACAAAATAACCTATACTGATATGGAGATCTCATTCCCCAGTCAGGTCCACCACAACACGACTACAACAATGTCATCTTTGACGACAACGCGAACCTATGTGGTATGGACAACAGCTTCAATATTTTTCTCATAGTTACGCTTGAGTGATACACTTATTGCCCAACTTTAACTCCCTCTCGAGAGTCTTGCAGGCAGGAACATCGCTCTTGTTTTCTTGCTTACCCAAACGCAGTAATGATATTGCATGACGGCTTTGTAGGGACGTCGTTGGTGGCTTGGTTCATCCATGTTTCCAACTGGGATGACACAAATGCTTCACATATTGGCGCCCTGGTAAATTGCGCTCTAGGTCATCACTGATGAAAATAATTTGTAGACCAGGCTGGGAACTGTTCAAACTACCAAAGTTGTTGTATGTTGTCTTTATAATTGTTGCTTCCTTTTGAAGCCAAATACTTGAATTGTGCTAAATATAGTTGGGATGACATATAACAAACCGGCTCTTATAAGAAGGTAGTCTCAAGGCACCCACATATTTGAATGCGATTACAAAATCTAGAATATTATATATTCAAATTTGAATATATAATGATGCATTTAATGACCCAAATCTTGGAAATTTTAGCAAAATTTCGATGCATTTGCTAAAATAAAGGTGGCGTTGGAATTGGTGAAAAGTGTTAAAATTTTAAGGGTATGTTTAGGTAGATCTTGAATATTTTGGGGTGGTAATGATTGATGGTTATTATTTTGGGATTAGTGTGAACGAGAGAGAATTTGTTATTTTTTTCTTATTTGATAATAAAAAAAATGTTGAACGCGTGAATAGTGAAGTTCGTTTGGTAACAGTTACAAACGATTTGCTACAATTTTAACGATTTCCTCTATTTTTTTTTCCAATTTTCAATTCATTAAAATGAAATGCCTTCCCATATATTTAACGTTAAATTAAATTGATCCTTTTTATTCTAGATTTTGTACTATGCTTTTCATTTTGACCTGTATTTTTGTATATATATACTTACAAGGGCTAATCTTAACAAGCTAATTTTGGGGTCAAAAATTATTTTTCCCAATTCGTTTCCACTCACCCTAGACATCTAAGTAGGATATTTAAACTAATATTTCACAATAATATTCACAATATCTAGGTGGTCCCATATTGTAAGTCAATTCTCAAACATAAACCAATTTCTAAAATGACTTATAAATAAAAGTAATTCACAATAATATTTGAAACTGTTGTAGAGGAAAGCTTAAAAGTTGGAAGAGTAGTTGTGGTCCGATGGAGACTAGATAATGGGGAAGAATAGGAAAAAAAAAAAGTTCATGGTTCAAGTCACAACTAGCGAGCAAGAGCAACCTCAAGAGATGAAAGACTAACCTGGAGGCAGCAATACTGCGGGTGAGCAGCATCGTGGCTTTGGTGGGCAAAAGTGTTCACCTCCGCTTGGAAGAACTGAGAGTGGAGCTTCTGCCACTCCAACTTTTGAATTTTTAAGCCTCGTGCAATGAGGGAACCAGGACCCAATTTGAAGGGGGTGAACTTCGAAGGCGAAATGACAAAAAAAAAATTTACTACGTAATGCAAAAAGTGTCTTAGAGTTAAAATATCGAAAATTAAGGACTAAAAGCATAAAAAATATTAAAATAAATGTACTATACTATTTGCTGAGATTTAGAGATGGCAATTGGATCCTACGGGTCTGCATCTTCTGAAAACGTTGCAAAATAGCTTTATTCTCAATAGTTTCAAAAAATTTCCTCTCAATGCATACTATCATGCTATCATTCATCTACTCATCTCTCATCTTATTATGCAAGTCAGTTTTGATAAGATTCAATTCAGAGAATGTTCTCTCAACAATTGCAGTCGGATAAACCAATGGAAATAAAGTATTCTTTCGTGTCTCAACCATCTTCACAACAAGACCTATAATATCTTAAAGTCCAGAAAAAGCACCATTATTGCTCACATCATGAATGTAAGTGTGAAGTTAATCTTTTAAGTATAATACGATCAGTTGTTGAGAAATCTTCTGGATAAATTCCAGCAAGACGAAATACTTTAACATGATCAAATGCTGAGAATGAGTTCCTTGGATCAAGACATGTTATTCAAAGGAAGTAACTCCGTACTTGCTTCTGTGAAACGACGATCCATCTCTTGAGTGATCAAATTAATAACTCGGCAAAACACTTCCACACGAAAATGATGCAAACACTTGTTTGCCCTCCAAGCCTAGAACGACTGCGAGTTGGTATAATGTCTTCTATATTGGGCACAGTGATAAAATTATCCATAAAAAATGTTTTGACTTTTTTCAAAAATTCATCAATTCTCATCTCCCTCAAAGCCTATAACCAATGCTTCACAACTCCAACCAAACCCTTGATCAAAGAGCGAAAAGTTTTAAGGTTATAAGCTTCATTTTAACATATTTGATAACATCTACAGAAAAACCTTGGCTCAAATTAAGGTCTCTTTTGAATTTTCTGTAGAAAATGCCTAAACCATAAAGCTTGATGGAGTTTTGGACCCTATATTTACTCTTAACTTATGCTTCTTTATATGCTAGGCGTTACTCAATTTGGTTGCATATTTTTTTCTTGCAGGTGAGTGAAACTCCTATGGTACTTTGTGGTTTTTAAATGACATGGGGCATGCCTGGGCTCATAAAAAAAAAATCATTTGTTTAGTTGAACCAAACGGGGCTGGGGCCCCTATTCACCCCGGCCTGGTTCTGCCACTAGCCCCATGGGTGGTGATCGTTGCGGAGCTGTCCGTCAATAGTCGCTTCATACTACACCCTTCAGTCGATCCTCACCTATGGAGACATGGCATGTCTAAAGGATTGGACTTCACGGGCTACAATAGAGGGTTCTGTTCGAGATCCACATGAATGGCACCACCACTTGAAACTTCTTCTACCTGAGGCTCATCTTCACTGATCGTCGATGCTTAGGTTGAAGCATGTGGCGTGGATCCCGCTATAGTGGAAGGAGAAAAAATATTCCCCTTCAGATCGTAATGAAGGCACCCAACATGCTTCTACTTAGCGAGGTTTGGGTTCCTCTATCACAGGAATGCAGAGTGAGCAGTAGTCCATAGAAATTAAAAAGAAAGTATACAAGGGATTAAAAAGCCAATGCCTACAACAAATTATTCCAGGACTCTTCAGTGGCGTCAATGTTGTTCCTAATTGGATCCCAATCGAATTCAATATGGTAAAAAATGAACTTAAAGTCGCTATACTCACGATTCATGGGGTCTCATTTTCCTTTAAATTTCTTCGCGTTAAACTTGCAAGTAGAGTAGTGGGATAAAGCTTTAACAACGCAAGCTTGGGCTTGCATGTCGAATTTTTTAGATACAATCATCCCAATCATGAGGCCCTCGTGTAAGAGATGAAAGAACATGGTCGAGGTTAAAGTGTTCCCTAAGTCCCCTTCTTCTTGATCATCTTTTTTCCTCTAATAAGAACAATTTCATGCAATAATCAAACAAGAAAATGAAGAATATTTACTAAGGGCAAAAACAAGTAACTGTAAATGAAATAGTGCAAGTGTAGGTCATCAATACGGGCTCAGATGGTGGATGTTCCTGAGCAAGTATGGCTGCAGGCATCATTGAAGAATACCAGATAGAGATCTCACTCACTCGGTTAGTGTGAGAATTTGGCCCGTCGTGATTTCTATTGATCACGTGGTTGAGGTAATTATACGATTGAAAATTTTAATGCATATACGATCTCTATCTTTCTCTTCTAAGAATTCACATACAAAGTCTTAGGTCGATGTGGCATAATATGACCCTTTTATTAATAACTCAATGCATGCAATATTTCAACTGTGTCAGAAATGACAATGTAGTTCGTCATATTCGAGTATCTAGGCAATCGCTCAAATTTGTGAGTTTTTATTATATGTTTGATTGAATGTTGCCCAAGAATAAATATGATTAGGTGGTGGTTACTGCCTTGTTCACTCAGTTTGTGGCCAATGATTGACAAACAATAAATTAAGCCATATATAATCCCACTCACTTTCCTTTAATGTGGAAGAATATACAGATAAAAATGGTAAAGAATTAAACTACTATTTATTTATGCGGTTGGAAAGCACTTGCTCATGAACAAGCAGATTGAGTCATTGGATGCTTGTGAACACCTTAATGTAGTAAGTGAGCCTTAGGTTGAAACATGAAGGTGCACATGATGAAGTCCGAGTGCACTTGAGTGGCACTACAATTTAGAATCACCGTGATGACTAGAATGAAAAGTATCATGCGCTCAAATGTGTTTTCCAAAAATATTTGGACATGAAAATGCGCGGAGTATGTGCATAGTAACCGTATGCTGCCATATCTTCTTTTTTTTTCTACACGCCACATCTATTAGTTTAGAAGCACAACATGGCTTATTTTTGGTGGATTGGGGTACAAGAATTGCAACCTAGTAGAGCCGTCAATTTCGCTGCTACTTGTTAGAGTAACAGACTAGCGACCCCATCGTATAAGTTAAACAAATCGGCATAATCCAAATAAATATAGGTCATATATTACCTTTATTACTTGGATAAAACTCCAAAAATGGACTCTAGCCACAGAGCGGCCACTGTGATTGTCTTATACCTGTAAAATTACCTTTGAATATTTGTCACATCTCGTGCCTGTACTTATCCCTTAAGCCCACCTATAGAGATAGTATGCACACAAACGGGGATTATGGCACGAATTATTCCTAGTAAGCATCAACTAATTGACCTCGAGAAGTTTAGTGGAAGTTTTGTTTGAAAATATTGTTGTGATATTAGAAATTAGAAATTCGGAATTAGGAAGATGCATTAAAGATAGATAATGCGATTTAGTAAAAAAATAGTATGCACACAGACAGGGATTATGGCACGAATTATTCCTAGTAAGCATCAACTAGGAAATTAGAAATTACTACCTATAGAGCTATTATGCTCACAGACAGGGATTATGGCATGAATTATTCCTAGTAAACACCAACTAATTGACCTCGAGAAGCTTAGTGAAAGTTTTGTTTGAAAATATTGTTGTGATATTAGAAATTAGAAAGCAAAGATAAACAAATGAATAAGAAACTTATAAATGGATAAACAAAATAAACTAAAGTTATCACACCAGATTTAAAAAGCAAAGATAAACAAATGAATAGCAGAGCATACGAATCCGAGGAAGAAGAAACAAAACAGAGGTGACCTCAGCATGAACCATAACTAAAATAGCTAAATTTCAACAATTTAATCCATAAACTAACCTTTGTTCAGACATCGTGGACCAATCTGATAGTGATGAGTCTAACAGGGGTTGAAGTTGGATCTCGCAGGCTCCCAGTCGTTGACGTTGAAGTCTCAGGTTCCCAATCGCAAAAATGGGGGTGTTGTACAAGAGGAAAATGACAAGTTTGAAAAGGCAGATGTGGGGGTGTTGTGCAAAAGGAGAGGAAGGAGATGATGTTAGGGCATGTAAAATGAAAGGAATGAGAGAATTTTGGGGTATCGGGTGTCTGATATTCTATTAGGTATAAAACGGTGAGTTTTGGAGATTAGGATTAGGGGCCCCAACTGTCTGTCATTTTAGGCTGAATGGGCAATGACGTGGAGAATATTTTAGATGACAAGGCAACGATGCTGACGTGGAGAGAAGTCTCGTTAGTCAATAAATAGTCAACTCATGGAAGGACCAAAAATTTAAAAGGCAATAAACTCAGTGACTAAAAAATTTTAAAAAAAAAATTCTTAGTGACCAATTCGTAAAACAGGTGAACACCTAGTGACCAAAAAGTTCCAAAAAAAAAAATCAAGGGAGAAGTGCTCATGGGAGAGGTCTTTCTCCCATGGCCGAAAGCTATCAATGGCCTTACCTCTCCACTATTTTTCTTTTTCTTTCTTTCTCTCCTCTTCTCCTCCTTCTCTTCTTTTTCTTTCTTTCTCTTCTCTCTCTTCTTCATGGCTTGGTCTAGTTCTTCATGTCCACTCTCTCTTTCTCTCTATTTCCTCTCTAAACTCGGCACTTCCAAGGAGAACAAAGGCCTCCCACGGTAAGTTTTGGTTTTAAATAGCCTAGGTTAACTATGGCTAGTAAATAGGGTTACCTCTAACTTATCACCTAATCTAGAGCGGTAATTATGTAATCTACACTTAACTACAACAAGCAAGCTTCTTAAGTGGCTATCACAGGCGGCAAAGGGCAGAAAATGCCAAGGGGCATCACTTCTCTTTTCTAGGTAATCATTAGAGCTCACCAAATCACTCAAAAATCTCCTAACCAGTCATTGTCGATTGGCCTCCAAGCTTCTAACGTGTGATGCATGCTAATGAAACAAAAATAAAACAATGGCCAATGAGAACTCAAGGGGCAGCCGTGTACCTAGGGAGAAGAAAATATAATGGGGTATTTTACAATGCTTATGCTAATTAATCACATTAAGATAGGTAATAAGTAATGTAGGAATTAATCTAAGTTAGGAGAGGGGTATAGAAAATAAATTAATCAAGGAAGGTACTAGAACTAATGATGGGAAAAATCTAAAATTTGTTTATAAGGCATTAATATAAATTTCAAATGTAAGCTAGAAAATAAGCAAGGAGAAATAATTCAATGAAATATATATTCTATGAGTAATTACAACATTATCATATATGTCCAATTAAAAAGCAAGGTAATAATGAGAATTTTAATAATGAAACTAAATTCTCTACTAATTGATCAATTAAATGCAAGTGAAATGTAATAATATAAGATGCAAGAAATAAAAATGCTCATAAAAAAATTATTCAAATTATCAAGATCCATAATGAAATGCAATTGTCTAACTAAATAATAGGATAAATAAAATATTTAGCAAGAATATTGAAAAACATATAAATTTATCAAGGAAATAATTCTGACTAGAAAATCTCAAACCATTTTCATTAACTAACTTAAATAAGTCAAATAGTTGAAAATAAGGAGGGGGTGTCACAATATTATCTTATTGTATATATCTCTCATATCAAAATATTATCTACAATTTTCGTTGTATCAACCTAACACAAGAGAGGATTTGCACAGTTCCAAAAAGGAAGGATTTGCTTAGAAGCACAGTTTCAAAAGGAAACAACTGTAGAGTAACACAAAATAAGTTTATTTTCAATTTGGTAAGACTAGCAAATTTGGCTCTGTGTCTGTAATGGGAAGTCCAATTTTTGTTAGGATCTAATAAGTACCCAACATACGTCCATGCTCCACGAAGACCTCTGACCATCCCACTTTATGGGGTCTATCCGCTTGCGTGTTATTAGTTTAGGATAAAGTACTGAGAGGGTTACAATGAAAGTTCTATTATAAAATTATCAAAGCTTCGTAAAATTTTTATAATAGTTCAAAAATTAATAAATAAATATTGATCGACTCAAACGTGTATACAGGAAAAAGTGCAAAAGTTGGTGAGGTTCACAATGCAATGTTTTAGTGATAGTAACATACAACGTGTCACAAAAATCAAATAAAGGAGGAGAGGGGCTATCTCCAATTATTTATTTGATGGGCGTCTAATCTCACCGTCTCTTGCTTCAGATGATTCTTTTGAATTATAAAGGTAAATGCTTAGCAAAAAAAAATGACAAATGGGACGAATAAGACGCAAAACTATGATAGATGGGACGAACAATTTTAATTGTAAATGTTTAAGTAATTGTGGGGTCAAAAGATGCTTAGATGTTCCATTTGGCAGCCGAGATCACGATTGAAGGATTTTATTGCCTAAAAAAAATAAAGGAGGTGAGGGATAGTCTACTATGTACTTAGAAAAAATATTGTTATACAACACATATGGGACGAACAATACGTAAAACAAATATAGACCGACCTCACTAATACTTATGCATAGATGGCAAGCAACAGTGATAGATGTGTTCATACTAAACTATATAGACCATCTCTACCGTAATTAAAAAGAATTCAAAGAGACGAGGACTCCACTTTATTCACATGTTTATACTTCCAATCACATGTACACTTGGCTGACCAAAAGGATGTAAGGTAGTGAATTATTCCTCAAGTAGGTTGTCTTTGATTTCCTTATCTAACGTCAATACGCGTGGCAGGTGAGTAGAAGAAAGATCCTCATCTAAAAAAAGGCCGGCAGAGACCCATGGTGATTACCATCTGAGTCCATACGGGTTCGTTCAATATTCACTTTATTTAAAAATTGGATTACTAACAAAATGGGAGAAGGTGCAATCCATACATTAAATACATTTACATCAGTGCAAACAAACAATGGGGTATTAAAGTTATTTTTCTTCCACGTCATGATGTCAGCCAAATAGTACCCTGTTGTGCATGGAGTTCGAGAAGACATGGAGTACGTGAACAAAAATATAAACATAGGATAAACAACATAAGCGGGATAATATTATAAAATATGAGACGTGGATAATGCATGCAGCTAATCAAGAAGGCCAAATCAAAATCAGTCCATCGGTTGTAATTTCACTAAACATAATCGAACCACATTCCATGAGCGATAATGTCTCTTATGTCAACCAAATAGTAATGACCTAATAGATAGAATTGAGCAATAAAGTGGGATGTATAGCGTGCATAAATCTCAAATGTACATGAAACAAAATTAAATTTATCCAATCTATAAGATAACTATATTGAGAGTGGAATATAAGATGCAATTGGGGTGCTAATTTGAGATATACAAATAAGATAATGTGCAAAATAAAATTATATATACCTAGTCTAGGCCATGGGAATGTGTTGTCAAGAACGAGTAAAATAGTGTCCAATTAGTACCTTAGAATCACATTCGCATTGCCCTCCCAACTAGTATACATGAAGATAAACCTCTCATCAAAGTCACATGCCATTAAGTATATTTTGGACAATGGTGCCCATACTAGATTTGTACGCCAGCTCTAGCTCCTTTTAACAAAAATTTGTCCACTATGTGTCTTCCAATGAACCTATGCAATTCTTCACATGCATATATGGTGAAAGAGATTAGAAGAAAAATTCTCTATTTATTCCCAAGGCAAAAGAAATACTATTGAGGCTAAAATATCAATACAACAACCAACATACCATGGCATGCAAGGCTATATGCAACACCTGGCAACAAATGAAGATGACTTGATATGCATTAAGGATAGAAGACAGATTCACAAAAAATGTAGTGGACATTCATGTAGTATGCGTGACGTACCTCCAACTATGAAAAATAAGCTGCATTATTACGCACATATGGGTGGACTCCCTTGATCTAATGGGTACCAAAACTTCTTGCCCTAACCTATACAAAGCATACATAACTCATTTCCCATGTCGACACATGGATTTTATTAAGTGTTGAAATATTTCGATTGATACTCTCATTCGATTTGCATGCCCCACGACCATATAGAAAATAGTCAATGCCTTCTCCACTGTCACATATTGGGTGTTCACCAATAACCTATCTTGTCTCAACTTTTGGCAAAGAGAAATGAAACAATCACATTTTAGCCAAAATAATTATTTACAAGTGCCTGGATGGCAATATAGAACTTTTATGATCCATGCATCCCTGTGCAAAATGGAGGTGCATTGCAGAATCCAAGACCAATGCTTCAGTTGACAAAGGTATTGTTAGAGACACAGAAGGAAGAAGAACGTTTGTTACATAAAGGCAACGTTAAGCTCACTGAATGAAGCACTACTCCTGTTATCGTAGGAGCTACTGGATGACATGGATGTAATGGAGAATGTTTCGCTACCATAATGTTCATCCTCACCATCTGGATTCTTGAGTACTTTGAGAGGAGTTCATGGTGTGGTTCAATTAATGTTTGATTGGAAAAAGGGGTGGTTAACGACTTAAGCAGTTGGAATTTAAAGCAATGGCAAGTTAAGGAAAAAAAAAAACCAGTTGCAAACAAAAACAACGTGATTCAACCATGAAATTCATTAATGCATGCCATAAGTAACTCGATGGTCCATTGTCGTGATCAATGACTAGTCAAAGTGAAGTATTACCTCAAGGTTAAGGTATTAACGACCTAATTACTAGCTCACCCAACTGAAAAACTTTCCAACATGGATCTTCAAGCAAAAGGAGAACACTAAACAAAATAATGATGGCCCACCCACAGGCATCAACCAAACCGTAATGGTAGAGGCAAAATTAAGAGCCCTGACAAGTTCCAAGTCCGGCTGCCGGACGGAGGTCCAACTAACGTTCCCCACCGTCACCGTTCCGAGTTTTTAATATGAAGCATCCACTCTTCCAGGCAACCGGAGTCGAGAGGATCATTTTTGAGAACTGACAGACCCAAGAACACAAACCAGAGAAACCGGAAATTTATACGCCGGTTCGGACGAGACCAAAATCCATCCAGGTTCCAAGCCGTTCCATTTTTTATAAATTCCCCTTTATTGTCTATAAAACCAATAAAACGACGACGATCCCCATTTTCAATAGGACCCTGACGTCGTTGTAGTCACTTTGCACTCCCTCTGCCTAAACCTCACCCTTATCCTCCCTTTCCCCTCCCCCCCTTCCCCTCCCCGAAAAACAACCCAGAAAGCCCCCCCCATCGTGCCGCAGCCACACGCCCAGAGACATTCACACCATCCCCCTACCACGGCCATCCCACCGACCCACAGTCAAGCCCAGCTCTGCCCGCCTACAAATCCCACATCCAACCCCCTCCAAAGGCCTCCCCAACCC
This sequence comes from Morella rubra, assembly GCA_003952965.2. Lineage (NCBI taxonomy): Eukaryota > Viridiplantae > Streptophyta > Magnoliopsida > Fagales > Myricaceae > Morella > Morella rubra. Next base: position 16,327,677 of record CM025853.1, read on the forward strand.
GAGTCCCCCCAGGCTGCAAGGCCAATTTCTCCTCCACCCCCACTCCCAGCCTCCCCAACGATCCCAGAGTCCCCCACCCCTAGCCGGCAAACCAGCCCTGACATGCCGCCCTAATTTCCCCTCCCCTTCCGGCCTCCCCCAACCCCGAGTCCCCCCTAGCTGCAGCCAATTTCTCCCTCCCCCTCCAGCCTCCCCCAACCCCGAGTCCCCCCAGGTTCCGCAGCCCTAAAATTTTTCAACTGTTCCAAAACCGCCAGTGCTAGCCACCCTCTCTGCCTTCCTTCACGTTCTCACTTCAGTCACCTGGCAACACAATTTTTGGCCCCTTCCTTATCGGAACTAAGCAATGATGTAAGCGCAGAAAACGGACGTGTATTGTCTCTCTCTCTCTCTCTCCTCTCTCCAACTTAATGTATGTGGGATATAGCTAACTGCTAATTGTATACCTATAGATCCATTAGAGTGTTGTATTGGCTATGATGGGTTTAGATTAAATTTTTTGTGCAATTTAGCTTTTCAATGGTTTAGATTAAATTGTATAAAGATTAGTGTGTGAAAATGAAGGGATATTGATATGTATGAAAAATATAGTGCGGTTGATGATAATGTTATAAAAAGTTCTATCTAAATTGTGGAAATCAAGGAGATATATGTTTGAATGAGATGCCGGATATTGGTTCGACGCTTGATGAAGTATTTTGTTCTAAATAAAGTTGGAACACTCAAGAAAATTGGTTAATAATATATAGAAAGGAACATATTGGTAATAACGGTTGTAATCTGATTATTCTAATAAAAGTATGCGATTGAATACAAGGGATATTGTTTGGATTTGGCCAGAAATAATTGTATTAGATTAGATTAAATTAAATCATATTAGATTTTTTTGGGAATTGTATTAGATTAGATTAAATTAAATCGTATTAGATTGTTTGGGAGTTGTATTAGTTTAGATTAAATTAAATCGTATTAGATTTTTTTGGGAATTGTATTAGATTAAATTAAATTATAATCGTATTAGATTTTTAGGAATTGTATTAGATTAGATTAAATTAAACTGTATTAGATTTTTTGGGAATTGTATCAGATTAGATTAAATTAAATCGTATTAAATTTTTTAGGAATTGTATTAGATTAGATTAAATTAAATCGTATTAGATTGTTTGGTAATTGTATTATATTAGATTAAATTAAATCGAATTAAATTGTTTGGTAATTGTATTATATTATATTAAATTAAATCGAATTAAATTGTTTGGTTCTCATATATGTTTGATTGAAAGATTTAGTTCTAGTATTTTGTAAGTCGTGAAATATTTCTAAATGCATTGATGTGTATGTTTGATCGAGGTGTATGTTATTTTGTTTCTTTATTTCAGATGGATCATCAAACTACGATTGCATCTTCGCAATCCACAACCCCCAATTTATTTACCCCTGCCTCAACGGCTACACCTACAATTGGTGAGATACCAATTATAGATGTAGAGGCACAAAAATGAGACAATGACCCCATACCCCCCAAAAGAAGAAAAGGTTTCCAATCCCTCCCACCCATATGTGGAACATTTCACTAGAAATACTACCAGTAGTTGACCCAAACAAACATTAGCCAAGTGCAACCATTGTGGTCATAAACTAGGTTCACCAAAGAATCAAGGACTATCGGCTACTTGAAGATCCCACTTAAAAGCATGTAATTATAAGAGACTACAAAGTAAATGGATATTCTAAAGAAATTGACTTTTGATATCAAGGGGCAAGCAAGTAGTGATGATCAGTGGGATGAACAAGATTGACTCATATAATCCAAGGCTATTAGAGCTCTATTGCCAATTTATAATTGTGGAGCTTCCTTTTAGAATAGTAAGCAAGGATGGGTTCAAGGAGATGATTCATACCCTCGAGCCTCGATTTAAAGTACCATCTCGAATCACAATGATTGAAGGATTGTATGAACTATTACTTGAAGAGAAAGAAGTGTAGACTGAAGGCTAGTATCTTACTTAATAGACCCCGAGTTGTTTCACCATGACACATGGACATGTAAGTCCAAAACATGAATTATATTCTGTCACTGCACACTTCATTGATAGTACTTGGAACTTGCACAAAAATATACTTGCTTCTCTAAAGGTGTCAGATCATAAGGGTCGACAGTCGACAATTGGGAATGGAATTAGAGATTGTATGTCGGGAATGGGGAATTGATAAATCCTTACAATAATGTCGATAATCATCCTCTAATGATACAGCCATTGAACATAAAGAGTAGACAATTGCTTTCTGGGGTTTCGCCTGAAAAATAGTTTGTAATCATGATTGTTGCATATGAGATATTGTCACATATCTTGAATTTTAATTGTGCAAGATGGGTTGAAGGAGTGAGATGATTCTGTGGCCAAGAAAGGAACTTGTCAAGTATGTTAAGTCATCTCCTCCCGAATGAATGGATGGGTTTTAAAAAAATTTGTAAGGAAGGAAGTTTCCCATGAAGATTTTGCAGCTTGATGTTCCTACTCGTGGAATTCAACGTATATTATGTTGGATGCAGCTGAGAAATATCAGAGAGTTTTTGAGATATGTTGGCAGAAGATGGAATTCTTATAAGCTTTCTGCGTGAGGAGACTGGCATGGGAAGGGACTGGGCCCCCCTGGATTTGAGGATTGGGAGCGTGTGAGACATTTTACGAAGTTTTTGCAAGCTTCTTCTATGAGGTGACGGTTCGAATATCTGACTTCTAATACGAACGCACGTAACAGCAAACTTATTTTTTGCAGAACTAGCCAAAATTCATATGCATGGGAAAATATGCAGCTAGGGGATTTGTTCTTGGCAGACATGGCAAAAAAAAATGCAAATCAAGTATGATAAATACTGGGGTGATTTGACCAAGGTTAAGAGATTTTTGTTTGTTGCAACGGTACTTGATCCACAATACAAGGTTATATACTTGGACTTTTGGTTCAATAAGACTTTGGGGATGGAGTTAGGTGCAGAGATGACTAGTCTAGTCAGATGGACCTTGGATCAGTTGTTTACAGAGTATAGTAATGTGGATGGGTCATCTAGCAAGTGGGGCGTATCTGCAAGTCAAGGTCAGCTTGAAATGATTGGGTCATCTAGTGCATCCCGTAGATGATCCTCTTTACTTGGAATTCATACAATTTAAGGCACAACAGAATTTGCTGGATAGCAAGTCTGAAGTGGAGAGATATTTAATGGAGGATGTTGAACCTAAAGATCCTAATTTTGATATCCTCAATTGGTGGAGAGTGAATGCACCAAAATTTCCCATTCTTGCACGAATTTCTCGAGATGTTCTTGCCATCCCTATTACTACAGTACCTTCAGAATCTATCTTCAGCACGGGGGGTCGAGTATTAGATTCTTTCCGGAGTTCGTTGGCACTAAAACGGCGGAAGGACTCATTTGTGCTCAAAATTGGTTGACATCCAACATCATATATTCTGCGGATGATGATGAGGATAAGGAACCTGAAGTTATTGATGAGACGAAATATCCCGCTAGTTATATGATGGACATAGGTATATACAAAATTTTACATTTCTACTTTCACTTATTAAATTTTTTTATGAACTAATTGTTGATACATTTGTTTTTTTGCAGAGTTAATTTCTAATGCTGCATCGATCGTGGATGGGTCATACGTGATTGATTGATGTTTGATTATGTTATTAATTTCTTACTTGAGTTGATACTTCTAAGTTGTATTGTAATATTTTGTATTTTCAAGTTAGTTTCAAGTTTGATTTCAGATTATTTAATATGAGATTCTGTGAATTGCATGTTTTTATATTTATTTTTACATTTGTTTGTGAATTACATGTTTTAGGATTTTTATTTGTGAATTGTGATGAATGAGTAAAATTTTCATTTATTGGAAAAAAGCTTAAATGGGCCCGAAAAATATGGCCCAAAAAGTTGTGGAATTCCGCTATCCGCTTCCGCTAAGTCCGCTAAGAGTCGGAAGCGAAAGCGGAAGTCGATTTTGGCCATCCGCTAGTTAACGGACCGGATGTCAGGAATGTTAAATTCCGCTTCCGACTAGTCCGCTATTCACCCCTAGTGCAAATGATGGATAAAGGCTACACCTACTATTAATTTTGCCTGCATGTATTACTTGCTCGCACCAATTGCTCGCATAGCGTATGAGGTCTTTTTTTTTCTCTCCAAACATAAAATAGGAGGTCACCAAATGAACTAAGTGTGTGTAGACTTATAATAAGCTCATATTTGTACAATAAGCTTCCATATGCAGAAGGTCTCAAGTAGGGTTGTAAATGAACCGAGCTGTTCATGAACAGCTCGAACTCAACTCGTATAAGTTCGGTTCAAGCTCGATTCGTTTAATAAACTAGCCGAGTTTGAACACCATTTTTAGCTCGATTATTAAACGAGTCAAACTTGATTAAACTCAACTCAACTCGGTTTAGGCTCGTGAACAAAGCTCGTATAAGCTCAACTCGACTCATTTGAAAGATCGTATTTAAAAAATACGTGTAAATAAAAATATGGAAAAAAGTCATTGTTCGCCCCATAAATTTATGTCAAATGCATTTCACTCCCCCTAACTTTAAAAACTGCGATTTATGTCCTATAAGTATGAAACATTTGCAATGTTCGTCCACAGTCAAAATTTTCGTTATAATTGACGAAATTCGGCATTAAAATGACCAAAATAACCCTCCAAAACAAAATTACTAAAAATATTAAAACAATTAAAAAAAAAAAAAATGATATTAAAAAAGGTAATTTTTTTTAAATAAAATTATTGAAACTCTATTTCAATAATCTATATATATTTTTAATTTATTTCTCCAATATTTATTTATTTTTTGAAAATTGTCTTTGAGGGCATTTAGGTCATTTTAATGCCGAATTCTGTTAAGTTTAATGGAAATTTTGACTGTGGACGAACATTGCAAATGTTTCATACTTAAAGGGACGTAAATCGCAGTTTTGAAAGTTAAGAGATTGCAAATGCAATTGACGCATACTTATGGGGCGAACAATGACATTTCCCCTAAAAATATATTTGCATACTTACAGTTATATATATAACCTATAATATTTGTACCTATAAATAGTACACTTGTGTATATTGTATATCTCTATTATTGTTATGTATATATTTAGGTATACATAATACACTATTACTTTACATTTAGTAATTAATAACATTTATATAGAGAGAGAGCCTATTTACTTATGTTATGTATCCTATGTATATGAATGTTTTATGATTTATATTAAATTATTATGATATTATCATGTTAAGTTACGTTATAAAATATATATATATACGTATGGGTTGTTTTTGTATATATAAGTTATGTTTTGCATCCTCTGTGTATGAATGTTTATGGTTTATATTAAATTTTTTTGATATCATCATGTTATGTTTTGTTATAAAATGTATATATGTATGTGTCACTATTGTATATATAAGCATAAAAATTTACTTATGTTACAAAGTGTTCTCATTGATTATTTGTTTGACGTATGCTCATGACTTGGTAGAAAAATTATTGGCTTGTAGTATGTTTTTGAATGTCCGATTGGTGGTAAGGGTGTTCTCATTACCATGTAATTATGATATTGATATTTTGCAGGCTATATTTTTTTGTGAAAGCATGAATGTATAGAATGGAACACCATATTGTTTTCTAGTACATATTATTGTTTATTTTACAATGCAGTAGATTATATCATTTAGCTATTACTTGTTGTGATTATCACAAATCAAAATTATGTATGGTAATTTCAAATCTTGAAAAAATTCTCCCTAACTTAAAAAATACAAAATGGCTCGAGCTTGAGCTCGAGCTGAGCTAAGCTCATTTGTTTGTTTTGTGTCAAGCTCGAGCTCGAGCTCATTTAAAATTTAGTGAGTCAAGTTCGAACAAGGGTTTTCGAGCTTTATTCGAGCTCGAGCTTGTGTTAAACGAGCCGAGTTCAAACATTCACTACTTAGCTCGACTCAACTCGTTTACAGTCCTAATCTCAAGTTATAGTCAAGGATAAATTTAGGGTCAACCTCCGCTGGGATAGGTATCCAAATATGTGCTGAGTGAAAGTGTAGTGAAGAAGTGTATAAAACTCTTTTTGATATTATGTTTAAAATGTAAAACTGAAATCAAGTCTAGAATAATGACAACAACATATTGAAACTACGGGAAAACAATAACAAAAAACAAAGTGTGATCATATTGCTTGGTTTAGATATGATTTATATGCTCTGCTTATCAGGGGCAGCTCTATGTTAGTTGTGGCATTAGGCAAGACCTTAACTGAGGCCTTTTATAATAAAGTATTGAATATTTTATCTTTAGATATTAATAAAGTTTAGTTAAAAATTATTTTTTAGCTTTCTGCAACATTACTTATGCGTGTATTTTATATTTATTAGCATTTTACTTTCATTTATTAGTGTTGATTTTATAAATCTTTATTTTGATAATTTTATTAATTTATTAATTTTCATTTTTAGAAGCAAAGATTACGGTAATTATTATATAATATTTTATGTTACAAGAAAATAGAAGTGAGATAAGTAGTATTTTTGTGCTTTTGGAAGAGAATAGCTTTTCTGTATTTTTGAATAATGGAAAAAAATAACTCTTTCATCACATTAAGTACATTTAAATATATTTTTAAATTTTTTAGATGCTTTTATATTTAAAACATAGATAGTAAGCACTTAAGTGTAGTTGATAACATACAAATCCCTTCAATTAAGGGTATTGTATAGACTATATTGTTTGAATAAAATGATATAAACTACAAGCAAAAAAATGTAAGCAGTTAATAACTTGCAAAACCCTTAAATGGAGACAATTGCATAGACCATATTTTTTTCAATAAAGAACTAATAAAACCTCCACATAAATCAAGAGATTAGATAGTTTAAATTATTATGTTTTAGTGACTATAGGTATTATAGAATATTTTACAAAATATAACATAATAAGAAAAATACACATTTATGTGTTGTCTCCCTATTTTAACCATCCCAAAATTTTAACAATCTCAACCAGCTTTCGATGGATGGGACAAATTTTGATCATTACAAGCTCTACTTTCTACTAGAAATGCATGACTATTTCATTATCAGCAATAGCTTTCTTTTAAGTGACGTGTATATTAGTCTACCTTTAAGAAATTTCTAACAATTCAGAAGACAAATATTAAGAGAATATGAACGTATATTGACAGAGTCTTCTATGGAGTTCATCTCACGCATGGGTTGGCTTACCTTGTCCTATACACAAAAAAAGAAATAAGCATAAAAAAAACATCTTAAAAATCATCCTTTGCTTGTCGGATGACACGCAGAGCTTCTGCATCATCAGCTGTGTCAGGAATTTTTAATGACCGTCGGATTTCCGTACTTGAAGTGCGAAGGAATGGATTACAAGACTTCTCTATTTTTAGTGTAGTTGGAATCTGCAATCACCAGAATCATGGTCAACTTTTTGAACTAGGAAATTATACAAGGGTAAAGGAGAATATAAATGGTGAACCATTGGAGCCACGAAAGACAAATTAACATGGGAAGCACATGTCCACATCATCTGTTCTGGTAATTGAAGCAAAAATCTAACGAAGTACTCTGTTAGTAGTTGTCAAGGTACACTGACAGGGAGCAAAATCTTCACCTTAGATGTACTATAAGACTAATTATCAAGAAAAGGAAGGTAGAAGTTACCGTTGGCAAGCCTTTGCTGCGAAGATGGGCGATATTGGCTGAATAGGACTTGAGTGCCTCATTTTTTGGTTCAATAGACAAAGCAAACTTAGAATTACTCTGTCAAAATGCGTATCTCATTGTTAGGGCCTCTATACCTTATAAGCTTCTACGGAAGAAAATAAAATAGTAGGGAACACTAAAGACCGACATAAAGATTACTAACCAATGTATACTCATGCCCGCAATATATATTTGTATTGTCTGGCAAGGACGTGATTTTTTTAAGGGAAGACTGCATCTGTAACATCGACAATGAGCTGTTATATTGCATAAATCTTGACAAAAGCATGGAATACTAGCCAGATTTCGCAGAATAACTCAACTTTGATCTACACTGTCAGTATGAAGAACAGTTTCTAGGAATATAACCATTCCTTCACTTTACAGTTACCATCTAACCAATGCGTTGTGTGTAAATATCTGATCAAGCATTTCAAGCATCTTTTGACATCTTAAATTGTGATATTTCCATGAACAGAAAACTTCCAAAAAAGAAAATTGCTAGTGCAATTACTCGACAAAACTCATTCAAGAAGTGATAATCTTATTTACAAAATAAGAGAATAACAATTTCAAATGACATTTTTGTTGGTGATATTTCAAAAGTTCAGTCAACAAATGTCTGTGCAGTTCCCCAAATCTGTAACCAAAGAAACAAAATAACATTTCGTACAGTAAGAGCAATACATTCAAATGATAGGCCACAAAGGACACACAAGCCAAATCCCAATTGTAGAAGAGGGAAAGCAGTACGAATCAAAAGCTCGGGCGTGGATTGTGTGACAACTTTTTCAGCTATAGTTGTTTAATTGCTTTAGATGTTTATGTTGTCAACTGCTAGTTGTTAACTGGTTGATATTAAGCGGTGTAGTCAAATGGTTATTCTCTTTTAGTAAAGTGCGATGGTCCTTGTACCGTGGCTAAATTCCTACCCTAAGTTGAATTATTATTGGCATTTGTGAGTGGGACTTATTCGTGTCGTTCCTCTGCTTCCAACATTAACATGCAAAAAAGCCAACATTCTAGCCACAGTTAAATAGATAACATGTAAACGAATGATTTTACTCCAGATCTGAATCAACCAACCACATAGTCCATGACAGCTTAGTTGCCTGTTGTTTGAGTTTTTCTAACCACAAGGCAGATTCGTTACCTATTAATTCAAGTGTTTCTAATGCTAAAGCCTTTAACATTAATTTGTGGTCATCTTTATGTCCACTGCTCACATACCAATGCATTATGTCCTCTCCAAACACAATAAACGTGTATAAATATTGAATTAGACTATGGAGGGGCAAAAGCACATGGTTTGCAGATATCAAATTTCTGAATAAGAAATATATGCAAGTTACCTGTTCAGGGGTTCCTTCAAAAAGCTTGCCACATGATAAGCTGAACAGGGTGTCTCCTGTAAAAATGGCCCCAGTTCCAGGAAAATAGAAGCTAATGTGGCCTGCAATGAGATAAGTACAAAATTGATAAAAGAAAATAAAGTCAGAAAAAATAGAATCATCAAGAATGAGATCCAGAATATGGGGGTGAGGCGAATCTACTTTGAAATAGGGGCACTTAAATTATAGGTTAAGGACAGGGAAAGCAAAGTAAAGAACTCCTGAGGTACATTTAAATATGCATATAAAAATGGAAATGAATCCATTGGAATTGAAATACACCAAACTCTAATTTCTTTGCAATCCAAGATTTTCCAGAAGGCGCTATAGGATTAAATTTGCCTCCTTTAGTTGGAGTTATAAATAAAACTTATTTCTTGTTAATGTCAGACACACAAATTCCGCCCTGAAGGGAATGTTGGAATATAAATGACAGAGTAAAGCCTTTAACAAGAGATATAATCTCACATGATGCTAGAGCTGGATATGGAGAACTTTTAACTCTAGGTTCAACAATGTAGAAACGGTAACTTATGGTCGTCAAAACACTATGCCACAACCCAACAGCCCACAATCAATTCATCTCAGACTTAATAACGAAAAGGTGTGTGTGTTTGTTTGGGTAAGGTAATCAGGTAATGAGTATGACCTCGAGTATGACCAGGTGTCTCCATTACAAGAACCTCATGGCCTGCAAACATCCACTTGTCTCCGTCATTCAAAACAATATCGATACCAGGAATCCTGTCCCGGTCTTTTGCTGAACCAATCACCTGCACGTAGCAAACAAGGAGCGCAAAGCTTTATGAAAACTGTGAACAATATAAAAATTGAACAGCTTAAAGATCAAGGCAATAGGACTTCCTCAAACTTTGGAGGGAATTTTCTAAACGGATATTATTTGTTCCACTTTCCAAGCAAATATAGAAGATACGAATTAAATTTCCAGAGAATATTTCCTCTATCATAAGATGGATGCCAAGGTCCAACTTCAACAATTTACCAACAATTCTCATTCTGGAAGTGGTAATAAAAAAAAAATAGAAAAGTTATGGTGTCATATAAAACGTTATCAGAGACAAAAAAAATTCGCAGAGTTGTTAGTATTGTGATGAAAATAGAAAGTTTGCACCGTATAGAAAAAGCAGAAAGACAAGTGTGGTCAACCAAAGGTCAAAAGAAAAACAAGTCAAATAACCATCCAGATAAATAGGCTACATTAACCAAGACCAGTGCCCTGTTGAAGGATAACTTGAATGTGATCAGAGTCGTTATGCTAAAACAGAGAGCAGTAATATGTGTTCTATTAAAAAAAAAATTCCCATTATGGATCCTGCTATTGCATAGAAGAGCCATTTCCATCATTGCTTTTTGCGGGTCACCAATGAACAATATCTATAAAAATATAATGTCATACCTCACCTGAAAAAGGAAGAAAAACAAGATCGTACCTTCGCACCGTACCTTTCTTTTAGCTCTGCATTCCCACCAGTGTGATCATAATGATGATGAGTGTTCAATATGTATGTCAAATTTCGATTTTTCCTCCTTAAGGCATCTATAACAGGCACAGCTTCAGAAGGATCAACAACACCTACTGTGCCTGTATCAACATCATGTAAAAGATATGCATAGTTGTCCTTGAGACATGGTACCTGAAAATGTAAACACATCTACAGTCAGTACCAGGGATGGAATAAATAACCTCCTTGTGGACAACGCATTAATCTACAAGCTTGGATGATGGTGCATGCATACAGAAGAAATATCAACAAACACTTCCCTGGTTGCATGGGTGAGGCTTCTAATCAAAGAAGTACATTCAATTTTAACTCTTCACAAACCAGAAGAAATATAATACTTTCAAAATAATGCTTTGAACAGCAAGATGGACATTACACTAAAAATGTGATCTCTTGCTACAGATAACCTATGACCGATCTGGCTAACTCAATATTACCCTTGGCCCTCGAGTAGCTTGAGAGAAAGACAAGGTAGACTACAAGAAATAATTACTTGTGACCGTTTTATATAAGCCAGAGGCCTCTATCTACATGCAAACTTTCAAGAAGGGGGCGTAGAATAAGTATAAGGATATCAACCTATTTACACAGCAAAACTCTATGCTCAAGGCCATATCAATGTAGATTGACATTAATGTTCTTCATAACTTTCCACCCTATCTATCAAATTCTTGGTGCATCATTTCCTATAGGACATCCACTTTTCAATATATAGTTCAGCATAAGGCCCCAACTGTCTTTGCTGATTGACCACAACCTTTTCCTATGAAGCAACTAGGATAAAATAAGGGAGTTATCAACGTGCAGAAAATTATAACGAAGATATAGTACAAAGAGCTCTCATCATTTTCCTGCATTAGATAAAGGTTGCAACCAAGTTAAGCAGTTATTCCCTCATTAGCCAGGAGATGAGGAGGTAGAGCTAATTTACCTCCCACTAGAATAAATTCAGTACTCTTTTTTTCTTCTTTTTTGTATTTGATAAGACACTAGGATTAAGCCAATGCTTACACGAACAAATTTAGAACCCTCGATTTGGAGCTGGCCCAATAGAGGCAAATCCTTAGAATGTATGATTTATTACCAAGGAGAGTAAGGTCAACAATAAGGGTTGGTGTCCAAATACTTCTACAAATTTAAAGGAAGTTTACCGTTGTACCCATCAAGATGAATGGATTGAGGTTCATTGAAGGCAACAACCAATCGTATCTTTTCCCACCTTACTAGTACCAGTAACTCTAACTCTTTAAAGCTAATTAATGGATTTCATAAGTACCCAAAATGGCAGTGATACCTGCAGGGATAGAGAATATCTGAAAAGGGGGGATATGACATAGCATGTATCTGCCAAAGCATATCATTCACACATCGCATCCATTTGTCTCCCAAAAAACAATAATAATCACATTTGCATGATTGATAGCCATATCCAATTCAAGCAGCAGATCATTACACAGGAGCATCACCAAGCCATCAAAAGTAAAAACATAAAGTAGAGAGATTTGCTTACCAATTCAATTTGCAACGTAGAAGATAGATTAACAACACTGCAAAACTGATTGACTCTAAGGGATCGACTAGCCCCCCGCAAGGTTTTCAATGGGGTAGACAAGAATCCGAGGAATCCATACAAAAGGCCTTTTCTGAAGCACATTTGTCTCCTGCCCGGCCATAGACGGAACCCACTCCTCACCTATGGTAAAGAAATCTAAATTCATTAACTACAAATTGAACAATCAATATTTAATGAAACAAAGGCCAATGCTACAATAAAAAAATTGGGTCAGAAGTAATAGATTCTTCTCAACTTTTCTTTTTTTTGTCAATATACTTCAATATAGGAATTTGGACCACAAGCAGATAGTGAGTCCCTTTTCAGGATACAGTTGGCTGCTTAATCTCAGAGATTCTATCAGTACATTAGACAAAAAACAGAGTGAAGAGAATAAGTGGACTTGAGGATTATACATCGATTCACCCTCCATTATCTCAAATGACAATGACAGTATACTGTTGCGTTACCTTTAAGCATATAATTGACAGGAAGGGGAAAATTGTAACAAACTCTATCTGTCTAACAGCGCCAAAACCTTAGAAAAGTTACGGACCTCAAGGACAATTCTTACTGCAGATCCAAGTAGACTTGGAGATAGATACTGTACACTGAGAACCCATTTGCCTGGACTATACTAAAATTGCTATTAAGACCCAAACTATACCCATCCTTTGCCAAAACACTCAGAAGGTCCCGGTTTATTATTTAGAGTGTAAATCCAACTTCCTGATTAAGAACTATCCTCCGTCAAGCTTCTGAAGTACTACGTGACATTACAAAATCAACGCAAGTCTACCTAATTGAATGCTAGGCTAGATCACAGTTTCTAAATAAACATATAGGAAAGCACTATAACAAACATGAATTCCAAAATCATTGATTCTATTTCCAAAAGCAAACACCGCTTCGTCAAGACATTCTCACAGAAAAAAGTAATTAGACTTGTATTAAATTTTCTCGAGAAAAAAATCAAATTGACTCCATGAATTCCTCTTCAGATTGTAATTTTCTCAAAAGTGGGTACAAAAGTTCTCCAACAGAAAGGAAAACCCACAAGTAAAATCAAAACATTTGAACAAAAATGACCAGAACAAAGACTCCAAACTCACAGTTAATCGAAACCAAAAGGAAACAGAAAGGAAAAAAAAAACGAAAAAATTGCGCGCAAATGATAGCTTCCATTATACGTAAATGACAAGCCAAAAAATCACAGAGAAGTACAGAGTGAAAAAGAAAGAGAGAAACGAACCCACCCTTGAGCAAGGAAAGGCAGCCATGGCAGAGGAGGCCTTGCAGATCATCTGCATAGAGAGAGAGAGAGAGAGAGAGATGGAGAGGAAGAGGTAGAGAGAGTGGGTGCGTATGGGTGGGTTGGCACTTTTTTGCTGTTGGCACTTGGCAGGCACCTCTCATTCATTTGTTGGGCTGAAAGGGAAACTCTCCCTTACCACCAACACCACGCGCTTTTAACTTTTCCCCTTTCATTAGTTTGGGAGGTGCTGATTGTTCAGATTCGCACCCCTCTTTGTCTATGGCGTCTTAAATATTACACGTGCTCTTCTCCCTTAGCGTGTCGATGCCAAATTTTTAGTACTATTTTCACAAATATCAAGAATTACAAAGTCAGAGACTTTTTTCGATCAAAATATGTCTTTTATTGGCTCCACCGCTCTCACAAAGCATCCATAAAATCACAGCTCAAGAACTTTATACGATAATTAGAAAATTAGAAAAAGTTAATTTAAACACTATCTATGCCAAAAAAATGTTCTATTGGATATTTTTTTGTTTTATTATAAAAAAAAATAGTTTAAAGAAGCTACCAAATTAGTCTATTCCTTTAAGCATGATCATAAACACTTTCATCTATTATAAATTTGTCCAAATTAAATTATAGCTACTCAGTTGGAAAAGAGAGAGCGTCACAATAGCACCACAATAATGCAGTTAATTTTGGAGGCGAAAGATTCAATCTTCATACCTTTTGCTCTCACACCTGCTATTATATGTCTTTATTTTTAAACCCTTAAATCAATTATGTTATCAATCTCGTAGTAAACAATATTTTAATCAAGATTTTCTCCTCTCTTTATTATTTCTTAAAAATAAAATACAATTAACTTGCAAATTGATTAAGACTAGATTCATGTGCTTGAGACTCTTCATTATTAGATATTTAAGCATATAATATGCTTAAATAACTTACTTTGTTTATATTCCTATTTTTTACAATTTATGCAATTTTTCTAATGTATAAAATTATTTCATACAACTCCCGTCATTTATGTTTTAATAAATCATTATCACAGAAGCCAATGTCGGTATTGGAGTGACAATAATTTCTACCACTAAAGTGGGGCCACCACAGGTGTCACACGCCATCATTAAAGTGACACTCTTTAGTGTACTGTCACCAAATTATATTTATTGTTAATAGTACTATGATCATTATACCTTCTATATTACGCTAAGTTTTTATTTTTTATATATTAACTAACCAAATAAGAGAATTTAGTCATGATCCAAACACAACCTTACGGACAGCCAATGTTATGCAAAATCCACAGATAATTAGACTAAAGCTTTATGTTATAAAAATATCTGGAAAAATTACAATTTGCACCTTTAAATATCCCTCAATTTATAATTTACACTTTAAACTACTAAACTTGACACATTATCTCACAAATTATTAATATTTTACACTATACTCCACATGTGAAGATCTCACCGTTAAAATAAATAAAATAAAATAAAAGGAAACGTGACATAATCTTAATGGTTGAATTACGACAGTAGTTTTTCAGTGCCAAAATTTTGGCCTAATTAAAAAAATTACAAAATAATCTCTATCTTCCTATCAAATCAATTTAATATTCATTTAAATTTTCTCTCTTCACTTTTTCACAATTCTCATAAACTCTCGTACCCTAAAATATTAACAACTAAAATTTTGGCACTCAAGTACTACGGATTTGAGGTGCAATGTCTCTAGTTCGGTAATTTGAGGTGGTACTTGCAAAATACGCGGTAGTTAGAAGGTGCAAAGAGTTTTTTTTTTTTCAAATAAACAACAAGATTAAGCTAATTACTTTTTCTACCCTATAATTATCCTATTAAAACAAAGTCTCCTATAAAATTCAAGTCTCTATATAAATTTGAAAAGAAATAGGCACAACAAATATACACTAGAATATTTAATGTTGCTCATTTGAAGTTTCAAATAGTAGAGGCCTTACAGTATTTAATGCTTATACAACTTATGCAAAAAATTGTAGAAAATCTTAATCCTTGTTGAAATACAATTAGTGCCACGACATTAATACATATTGTATCCATATTTTCATGGATACTTCCATTTAGTTTATATTTAAAAATCAGTTGACTCTAAATTAGACTTATTAAAATACCACCCATGGTATACTTAAAGAAAAAAAAAAAAGTAAAGGAAATAAGGCCCCTATTAAAAATATTTTTTTTTTCATATAAAGTCCATAGTTAAAACCTAATTGGTAACTAATGATTATTGATAGCACTAGGAGTGGTGGCTTAGTGATATGTGAGTTGTGCTTAGGACTCAAGGCTTGCTCTTAATGAATGGTGGAATTTTCGAGTTTAAGTAGTGATGGACTTTGGCCTAACTTTATGATGGTTCATCTTCTGAGGACTTTTTTTATTAACAAAAAAAAAAAAAAAAAACTAATGATACTAGCTACAACATCAATTAAGACAGAGACACCATCCATTGAAATACGCCCATAGTTTGTCGTGGATATTTCCAATTAGTTTATCGAGCAAAATATTTTTTTAGTAGACTTATTTTAAAAAAATACCCATCCGTTTAGATATGTCTATAGTTTTTATCTCAATGAGTATATGTCAGATATTTTTCGGCATACTTAAAATATAAAAGAAGAAAGCAAGTTGCTTGTTTTGTAAAACTATCAACCCTCTAAAATATTCATTATTTTTTTTCGTCAATACATTCCATTTTTCTTATTTTGAACTTTAGGATATTTTTTCCCTGCCTGCTGTTTCTGTTTTGTTTTAAGGGACAAACATTTTACCCTTACAGTAGTCTGTCGTGTTTTTGCACGGCTTATTATTATTTTTATCACATTTTAGTCATTAATTATTAATTTTAAATAATTTGCACTCTCAAAAAAATTGACTATTTTACATATAAAAAAATATTTTTTATTCAAATTAAAATAATAAATTAAAGTGTGAAGTATTAAAAAAAAACCTGATAAAAAAAAGGTGGAACAGCGGTTGCATAAATGCATATGGAGAGGATGTACAAATTTGGGAAACGAGTCCCGCAACGGCATGGACATGGGTGCACCAACTGCCTTTATAAAAACCAGCTACATGACAGTTGGAAAGCACCAGATACATTGTTGTAACGGTCGAATATTCCTTCTTCTTTTTTTCTAAGTTTTTTCCTTATTTTTTTGGGTGGAAAATAATTCCTTCTTTTCCTTAGTTATCAACCTTCGTGGATTTATACTCCTATCTATTCACAATTTTGCTTTCTTAAAACTATCTTTATGAACAAAATTTTATAAAACTTTATTTTCAAAAATTGCCTTTATAGCGGTCATTTTCTTGTTAATTTGCTCAAGGGACCAAACCAGCTTACTGTCTCCATTTTCCATTTAATGATTTTTATTTCACATTATGCTTGTTTTGGGTTTGCTTGTAGAGTCCCCACCCATTCCTATTGGACAAATTTGTCTTTAGTAATAAAGTAGCTCATTTAAAAAAATTAAAGGGATGAAAGTACCAAGCTAGCGAGTGGGGCAATACCTATTGCGTCTAAAGTTACCAAGGGATACAACTTACAATCAATGGCCGAAAACAATTTACAACCATAGGTTGAAGAATTCGAGAGTCTAATTAATGCATACTGCACAAACTTCATCTTCACACACTTGTACCAGACAACTGTCATATATATTAGAAAAAAAAAAAGATTAAATGTATTTTTTTTTACCTCTAAACGATGAGTTCATATACGTTTTGCAACCTAAACTATGTGATAATGTTGAATTTTTGGTCCGGTCTTATAAATGTGTAATGAACCGTGACTAAGCCTTCTTTTGGCTTTGGGAAGGATTGGACCTGCAAGAAAAACGAGGTGAATGGAACTTTCCCGTGAGGTAAGCCTACAATGCTTAAGTTAGTATTGTAAAAAATTAGCCTCATAAGCAGTTTCAATGTGTCTAAGATTTGAGTACCTAGGGGTTATTATAGGAGCGTAGTGGCCAATATTGTGTATCTCCTTGCTACACGTGGAGTTTATGCTGCACGAAAACTTTACTTTTGTAGTTGATAAGACTTAACATGACAGAAAAAATTCTCTGTTCAAAGTGCCTCTCCTTTCATGCTTGCGAGTGAAAAATAGGACCTTTTACAATGATTTTTGAGCAATAGGGTGAATTTCGAGGAGATGCATCATACACGCTAAGGCCTTCCCCAGTGAGCAAGTTGTGGCACTGCATGCCTAAGCCTTTCTAGACATCCTTAGAATCCTGTGGCTGTTTTAGGGCAAGATTTGCTGGGCGAGCATTTCTTTGAGCCCGTAAGTTGATTAGTGTTTTGTTTGGGTCGGATTGGGTCAATATTGCTCATCATTATTAAATTTAAGACATTTCATTCTCAAATTACTAATTGCAGTCAAATTGCATGATTTTCATTAAATTGAATCGAGAATTGGAGGAAAAAAAAGAAAGATCATACCCACTGAATCTGCCCTTTTTTAGACTAAAAATGATGAATTGCGCTAGTAAACTATAAAAAGAAGCCAACATATAGACAAAAAGACAAAATAAAAAAAATCAGAACAAAAGAGAAAAAGTCAAACAGCTCTTTAAAAAAATAATGATAATTTCATCATTTATTGTCTAAAGAAAGTAGATAAAATGCGATTAACTCATTTTTTTTTTGTCCAAATCTTATTCAATTTAACAAAAATCATACATCTAGGTGCAATGTAACCGTAATTGATAGTTTAGTGGTGAAATATCTTAAAATTATAATTTAGAATACAAAGTATAAATAACCCCATTAATTCTTGAAAAAAATTGTAATTAACCCAAAAATATATATAATACTTAAAAACGGATTCTATTGCATCTTCAAGTCTACTATATTTTTCTGCGCCGCAAGAGGCGAAATAAAGCTACCACAAAATGTGACCATTCCGACACTGTGCCCACAACATTCCAGTATATTTTTTAATTTAAGACATAAAATTAAATATTAAAAAAATTGGTATTTTAATCCTTAAGTTTTGACTATTTTAACAGTTTGGTCCTTAGAAACTAAATCCTAACAAAATCATCCTCAAACTATCATCTCTCGACAAAACTATCATTCTGTCGGCATTTCATATGCTTGTTTAACGATAGTTTCCACGCTGGCAAATTTTTCACTTGGCACTGCACAAGCCAAGTCAACTGCCATTTTGTCAATTGGGAAATTGAAACGGTGTCTTGCCTTTTATATTCATCCAGCGAAACTACAATGCAACTAGAGTTATACGCTGTCGTTGCACTTTTTGGAGCTTCGTTTTAATCAAACGGCGACGTGCAAGATAAAGGTTATAGAGAAATCGAATGGCCATTGTCTCCCCCTTCGTCTTCTTCCTCTCCATCTCCTTTCCAAAAACTGAAACCAGCAGCGTATCAGTCCCACCGATCACGGGAACCAAATCCATCGAAGGCTTTTCTTCAAACTACTCTTATATTTCGATAATGAGAGCGGGTCCCCACTCCTCTCATTCTGTAGCGCCCCGAATGATGGCCTTAGATGCTGCAAACTCTCGCGAATGGTGTCAAACGATAACTTTTTTTCCGAGGCCCCACTTAGTATTGGTACCTTTCTCGTCCACCTTCCCAGTAACATTTCGTTTGTAAAGCTCTTGAAACGAGATGTGTTGTGATGATAAGGGGGAGACGGGAGAAGCTGAAGGTGCAGACTGCAGAGGCACACCGATAGCACTTCACCAAACATTACATTTCATTAGGCCTGATAGTTTATGCGGAATTAAACTAAATAAAAAATGTTTTCAACAAAACATCTATCAGGAATATAATCGCAATTTTGGATTCGATTACTTACCTTGATATAGTAATTCGGGAATCCACAAGTTTCAACCCGCTTCACGATCCAATCCAAAGCTCCAGCAATTCAAATAGAATAGCAACATAATAGCAACACAAATGTCTTGCCTCCTAAGGGATTTATGTCACTCTCTCATGTTAGGGATTTCTCTAATAGGTTCTGATGGCCAACCCTTGAATATAACAGTTATATTTATAGGCTTTGGGAAACCCTAGAGAGAGCATGAGACATAGGATCTTTAGGGATCTCAAATTCCAGCCGTAGGATTAAACTGAATAACTCTTCTTCTAATAAAATTAGGGTTTATACTAATTACAATCAAGTCCATAACATATTGTAATTGACCCCTGAAATTTGAGATTATTGCAAATATGCCCCTTTTACATACAATTAATTCCTTCTACCAAACTATATTCCATATGAGATATTAGGACTGGATTACTCATTTGGTTATCGAGGGCACATAATTCTAACAATCTCCCACTTGCCCTCAGAACCAAATATCACCGTCACGTCCCTATCTCATGTAAACCTTGATTTCTTAGTTCACAACTTAGTTGGACCATAAAACAATTTTGAAAATATATAATATACTTTTATGTATTCAAAAATAGTTTTGTAAAACACACCGGCCGGATTTTTTGAACCAAGACTTATATGAACATTAAATGAATAATACTGTCTCATCAAGAGATTGGTGGATTCCTTGTATTGAGCATTCATAGAAGACATCAATCACATTACGCACACACACCAACAAGTCCTAAATATAGTCCTGAATGGACATACCCATTGACAACGTCAAAGTATGTGTACATAATAAATGAATGAAATAAGTAACAATCTTACTCAGGTCTAAGGACAATACGGAATTGTGACAGAACAACCTTTAACCTGACAGTGATCATTTTCCAAAAGGCATTCTTTATCGGATCCTGTTCAGTGTATGTACCTATTACATGACACCCACTTGTCTGCTTAAGGTCATACCTCAATGATGGAATCAATCATCATTCTCCGCATAACAAGTGTAGACTTTATGACACAAAAGTCTAGAACAATTTCAGGCTTACAATGAACTGAAAAATCATTATTCCCTGCCTTTGATTCATTAATCATCTAGCATGATTTTTCTACAATGTTGCCTGAAAAAATTTACATACATAACATCTCATGTTACGTATAAACCCATAACAACAATAATATATGTGAAAAACAAATAAACTTTTATTATCAAATAATAATAAAGGAAAAATATAACGTCAAACCAATCATACATATATCTCAAACCATATCCTTAATATGTTTCTCAAACACTTTCTGAGATAAAGGTTTGTAAATGGATCAGCTAAATTATCAGCTGATGCAACCTTCACCATTGTGATATCACCTCTTGATATGATATCACGTATTAGGTGAAAACGACGTTCTACGTGCTTTGTCCTTTGATGAGACCATGGTTCCACTGCCTGTGCAATTACACCATTGTTATCGCAGTATAAAGAAATAGACGTCTCAATCGAAGGGACAACTTCAAATTCTTGAATGAACTTGCGAATCCACACAACTTCCTTTGCAGCTTCACTTGCAGCAACATATTCTGCCTCAGTTGTAGAATCAGCAGTAGTACTTTGCTTGAAACTTCTCCAACTGAATGCTCCTTTGCCAAGAAGGAACACAAACCCGGATGTCGATCTTCTATCATCAATGTCTGATTGAAAATCCGAATCTGTATATCCCTGGACAGTTAGATCCTCACTACCATACACTAAGAAATAGTGTTTTGTATTTCTCAAATACCTGAGGATATGTTTTACTGCTGACCAATGTTCTGGACCTGGATTGGATTGGTATCTACTCACAACGCTAACTGCGTGACTGATATCAGGTCTAGTACAAAGCATAGCATACATGAGACTCCCTACAGCGAAGCATAATGGCAGTTACTCATCTTCTCTCTTTCTTCAGGTGTTTTTGGACACATCTGCTTAGAGAGATGAATTCCATGTCTAAAGAGTAGAAACCCTTTCTTGGAATTTACCATGCTAAATCTAACCAATATCCTGTCAATATAATTGACCTGTGAGAGACCCAATAACCTCTTCTTTCGGTCTCTAAACACTTTGATCCGAGTATGTAGGATGCTTCCCCAAGGTCTTTCATTGAAAATTGGTTAGACAACCACATTTTCACAGATGACAAAGCCCCTACATCATTCCCAATGAGTAGTATGTCATCTACATAAAGAACTAAAAAGGTGATAGCACTCCCACTAACCTTCTTATAGACACAAGGTTCATCCATGTTTTGTGAGAAACCAAACATTTTGATTGACTCATTAAAACGGATGTTCCAACAACGTGATGCTTGTTTTAGGCCATAAATGGATTTCTCAATTTGCACACTTTTGATTCATTTTCCTGAGATATGAAACCTCTTGGTTGGTCCATATAAATTTCTTCATGGATGTACCCATTCAAGAATGCGGTTTTCACATCCATCTGCCATATCTCATAATCATAATATGCTGCAATTGACAACAGAATCCTTATGGACTTTAGCATAGCTACTGGTGAAAAGGTTTCCTCATAATCAATACCAGCCTTTTGAGTATACCCTTTCGCCAGCCTAGCTTTAAAGGTCTCTACTTTTCCTGTTGGTCCAAGTTTCCTTTTGTAGACCCATTTGCAACCTATAGGCTTAATGCCTTCTGGTTTGTCTACCAAGGTCCATACCTTGTTGGAATACATGGAGTCCATCTCTGATTCCATGGCCACATGCCAATGCTTAGCATCTTTGTCTTTCACAGCCTCTGTATAATCACAAGGATCAATCTCCAGTCCCTCAGAATCTATTTGATAAATCTCATTTAACAAATTGAATTTTACTGGAGGTCTTATAATCCTTTTACTACGACGAGGCTCCTGTGTCTCAACAAGTTCAGTTTGATCATTGGGAATAATCACTTGATCATCATTATTCTCATCCTGCTCAGTCACTGTACTATCTCTTTGCTCATCAAGAGCAACTCTACTCTCAGTTTCATTCAAACTATAATCCTCTTCAAGAAAAGTAGCATTCCTGCTAACAAACATTTTGTTTTCATTTGGATTATAGAAGTAGAAACTAGTAGTCATTTTGGGATAGCCTACAAATAGGCACCTATCAGTCCTTGATCCCAGCTTATCTACATTAAACCTTTTAACATGAGCTGGACAACCCCATATCTTAATATGATTTAGGCTTGGCTTCTTGCCAGTCCATAACTCATATGGGGTATTAGGAACTGATTTTGTAGGGATCCTGTTTAACAAGTAAACAGGGTCTCCAAAGCATGTCCCCAAAATGATATAGGCAACTCAGATATGCTCATCATGGAACGAACCATATCAATAGGGTTCTATTCCTTCTCTCCGCAACACCATTGTGCTATGGTGTGCCTAGTGGTGTGAGTTGAAATATGATTCCATGATCTTTAAGATAAAATTTAAAATCATCCAAGAGGTATTCGCCTCCCCTATCGGAGCGAATCATTTTAATGGACTTTCCAATCTGTTTCTCAACTTCATTGTGGAATTCCTTGAACTTTTCAAAGGATTCCGATTTATGCTCATCAGGTATAGATAACCATACCTAGAATAATCATCAATGAAAGTAATGAAATAAGAAGAAACCTCCTCTTGCCATATGGTTGAAGGGACCACAAACATCAGTATGTATTAATCCTAATACTTCTGTGGCTCTAATTCCTTTTCCTCGTAAAAGGACTTTTTGTCATCTCTTTCCTTGCAAACAGGGCTACGAGATTTTGGATAGGGCTCAATTTTCGGATTGCATGGCCAGTCCCTTAATCCAATCTATTGATCCTAGTCAATATTGGATACCAAGTTAGATGCCACAAGTAGTGGATTAAATTCCCTTTTCTCTAAGGGATAACATGGATCTATTCTCAATATTATTCAAGAATTATCAATATTCAAAAGATAAAGACCATCATAAATAATTCCAAAAGCAACAAATTTATTTTGAAATTTAATAACAAGCTTGGAATTGAAAAGAAATGAATATCCAGATAAAGCAAGTTTTGAAACAAAAATCAAATTTCTACAAACTTCT
>CM025853.1:16352879-16444008 GCA_003952965.2 Morella rubra
GCACTATTCTTGTTCGGTTTTAGTTTGTGTTGGTATCTGCACCTCTATTGAGCTTTAATCTCTCGACTCTTGAATTTAAAGCATTTGTTTTATGATGTATTGGTGAATGTAAGACTGTGAGATTTCATTTGAGTTTAATTATGGTTTGTGTTGTTTTCATTATGACTTAATGACGCATTGATTTTGTTGAGTTTTTTGAGTTTGTGTATATTTTGGACTGAAGATTTGCATTTAAAAAGGGCAGAGATACTCCCTTCGGGGATATGGGAGATTCTATAAACCCGACAGACAGAACATTCAATGGCAGGGGGAGCAGTTCAAAACTAGTTTTTCTATAACATTTACAGAAATATGCGCAACTAAATGCTGAAACAATTTATGGAAACTATTAAGGGAAGTTGGGTGCACTGAATCCCACGCAAAACTTTTGTTGTCCACAGAATAAATGCAAATACATATAATTTCAACTTAAATTCTTTTTTTCTTTTCCTTGGTTCTTAGTAAGCAACACAGACACTCTTTGTTCACGCCTCCATGATGGAAGTTGGGTTTAGACCGTGGCAGCTAGATCAAAAAAAACACAATGGATCGAAGTTGGCACAACAGCAGGTTTTTCCACTTAGACAATGGGCTCACCGGCTCGACACTTTGCAGCCCAAGGACATTCCATAGCAATTTTTAGAACACAATCTTTGTATTTGTCTTGGATGGTTTTTCTCACTTATTTTATCGAGACAGTACAACTGAATTCAAAGAATCAAGATAATACTTGGTGGGAGTATGTTCATTGGGTAAACGCTCAGATCAATTTGAGTAACGGATATAGAATAATGATCTGACCCACGAAGGTACTGTATTTGTATTTACAAAAGTGAGTTGAGGTCGTAGCACAGCTTTTTTTTTTAAATGATGACTACATCTTATGAGCATATCAGTGAATATAAAAGGAATATGCGGTCATAATGTCTAAATTTTTTGCTATCTGCAACGACTTTTGACCAGGAGAAAATATATTCTTTAGAAGTCCGATATTGGGGTATCTTTTTGTATGTGTTTCACTCTTTGGGATGAAGGGGTCTAGAACTTTGTTACTTTTCAATAGAATGCGCAAGTGAACAATCGGAAGCTTGCAACATAACATATAATCTTTGTTCGGCATGGGTGGCAGATTTTTCTATTATTTATCTTAAGGAGGCACAGCTTGCTTTTTTTTTTTCTAATAGTTTTTTATTACAAAATTGATTCTAGACGTAATATTGAACTCTTTTTTGTTACAATTGTTTTAGCCCTTCTTATTCTAAAAGGAGAGTTTTACATAGCTAACCACTTGGGCCTATAATTTTAAGTGACTCTCGTATCTTTCGCACCTACAGCAGCGAAAATTAACTATAGGGCATCATACTGCCGTAAAATGCTAACTCAAGGCAATTGCTGCCAATCTCAACTAAGCTGTTCTTTGGGGTTGGCAATCGGATGGGACAATGGGTTGAAGTTAGTTTACTATTTGCTCATTAAGATAGGGTTATAATCGAGTAGTAATGCCCGAATAAACTATGTGAGTTTGGGTTTCAACATATTGGCCAAGGATATATTCATTTTAACTTTAGTTTTGGGTCCTTGAAAAACTAAGAAATTTGTGCTAAAACTAACTCAAGAATTTGAATTTGCAGCTTTTTTATGGAGATGAAACGGAAAGTTGTAGACAAGGGAATGCAACGTTTGGGATAACAGGGGAATAGGAAACTTTCACTGTGAACATTAAGGTAAGGCCAAAGGATCTTTGCTTGTTTCATTTATACTGGTATTGACAGATCTTATGACTCTCCCCATTATGCTCCAGCAAGTTCCTTTCTTTTTTTTACTATCTCGATCGCACAAATGTGCCAAGTACGACAACAGTCATATATTAGGTTGGATAATTAGATTATTCGGCCGTTAGTCCAATGGTCTGAGATAACTTCGTTAAACAGCAAAAGGAAATAAACTGCTTGTAATTTTGGATCAGGGAAAGAATCTTTATTTTATTTCGATATTCGTGACGATGTTTTCGCTATTACAGATTAGCTATTTTAAAAACGAGCTCAGTATCAAATAAGACAAGTGGCACTTAAGCACCTCTCCGAACATTCCAAAAGGTCCCTCTAGACTCCGTCAAGTATTGAGACCTATATAGGGCGACCTATGAGAGGATAGAACTTTGCATAACTTTTCTCTCCCTACATCATCTCTTTGTGACCAGCTTTCAGAAAGAGAGAGGAACGTTCAAAAAAAAAGGTTGCGCATTTTCCAAGAGATTTGGTTCCATGCTGTTATAATCAATCTGTCTTGTGCCAATTTATTGAGCTTCGTTTGCTGATTTGGCTTTGAAGGTATTGTTTTTCATTTCGGGGCCTATTGAATAGAGTTAACATTGTCAAAAATCTATAAATAAGTAATTCTTGATCCTGAAAATGCCAAAACTTGATTATAAGCTGTTGGATGCAGGTATTTAATTCCAGCTATTTCTGTGACATAGATTCCGCTGCTGGCTAGGAGAAATGCATGAAGAATTCTACAAGAAGAACACTAAATCAATATGTTAGTTTGGAATCTTTGTGAAAAAGAAAGTCGGTATATTGATATGAGTGGGAGAGTGCATAGTATGCGTGAGTCGCTGAAAGTATCAGTCTGAGGTGAAACAAGCAAAAGGTCTTTGTTGTAAACCAGTGTATTTAAACTTGCTTCACAGCTGAATATAGATCATTCCCTGTATCCAACTGGTCAGTAGATAGCTATAATGCATATAAGGCTGTGAACAAATAACAATATCTTGAGTTAAGCACCTAATTATTTTCGTTGATCATAGGTAACAATAAATAGTTAAGGAAGATTCACGCATTGCTCCGCAAATGAGAAGAGAAACCGCGCAAGAACTAATAAGCCTCATCAGAGGTGAGGGTATACGTGACATCACTAAGCTAGGGAATAACGCTTGTCTACTCTGCCAGTGGCACCAAAGGATTACCTTATAATTGAAGATAATTGATGCAGTGCTGGCCTCTGGTTGTCAGGATTCAATCCACAAATAGGTATCCGTTAATACCGTTCATGGATATATTGCTCTTCATTTTTGCTTCTTTGGGCAGGTATAGTTTTTACTTAAGACTGTTGATATAACATTCTCTCACTCTGCAAAATTAAATATGCAAGTCTGTATTCCTATTCACATTGTTGATAGAACTAGTATCCAACCTTCTGCTGTGGTATCAATTGATGGCATGAATACAAGCATTTTATCTTGGCAGTGTGTCAAAAGCAAGATATCAGTTTGCAATTTTTTAATATGAATAATTCTGCACTTTATAAAAAACACACAGAAACGCAATGTAACTATATCTATGATGGTCATATTTTACAAGAGCATCATTTCACTGAGATTTATTTTTACTATCTGAGCACATGTCATAGAAATAGAAACAGAAAAAACAAAAGATTTTTTTTCTGATGCAGGAGCATTGAAAATGCTTGCATGATCTTGTTTTAGTTCTTACTTCAGTCATGGAAAAGGGGTTAAATTTTAGTTTTGGATTTGGTTTGAGATCTTAATTTGAAATTTTAGTTGTAAAACTAGTTTTGAGTCTTGAGTCTGGGTTTTAAAATCGGTTCCCTTTTTTATTCAAATAACACATCAAATCTAAAAAATCAAATTAATAAATAAAAAACTAAAAACTTGAAAATTACAGTTCAAAAAAAAAAAAGCTATGGGGAAGGAGATCCCCTCACCGCAGCCCCATCTTGGAGAGGAGGGCAGGGGGGTGGATCAGCCTTTGCCATCGTCGCCAAGTGGTGGAGGAGGGGAGCCTCTTCCTTCTCCTGCAGATCTGCTATGACCTGCAAGGGAGGATGTTCCTCCCCATGCGCGGGCTGGAGGACCTCAATCTTCCCATTGAGAACAACAATGCAGCCTGTGCAGGGGAGAAGCCTCCTCCCCCTCACAATCCCCCTCAGGGGTGGAGCGACAAGATGGGGGGGGGAGACCTCCTCCCCACCTGCAGATCACAGGACGATCCGTGATCTGTCCGCAGCATCCCTCAGCGCTATCCCCAAGGTAGTGAGGGAATGCACCTCGCAAGATGGTGATGCCACCCCCGAGTTCCCACCGCACCACCACCACTAATGGCCCTCTAATCAACAGTTTTTTCATTATTTTTTATCCTGTGCTTACATTAAGTTTTGATTTTTTTATTGTCAAAAAAAACTTCAATTTACGTGTCAGGAACCAGTTTCAAAACATGTCTTGAGTTTTAATTCATACCAAACCAAAATTTTCAAATGGGTCTTAGTACTGGTTTCAAGAACTGAAACCAGTTCTGAGGCCCATGCCAAACATAGCCTTAATGTCCACAAATTCAGTGTTCTGCTTCTAGGCTTTGGGAAGCTATTTATAGCAGAAAGCAAGGCACTGCTCTAAGTCAAGGATGGATAGTCACATTTTTCAATGAGAATCTTATAAACAAATTTAGAAGGTAGGTGTTATACGATGTAGAATTCTAGACATTAATGTGAGACCATTGATAGCATCAGTTGTAAGATCAGATTGTATAGTATGTTTCAAGGTCTTAGGTAAAGCACTTCGTAAAATAAATTAAAATTAGTATAAATCTTAAGAGATTGCAAGCCATCGCCGTCCGAAATAAAAGAAGAGATAAATCTTGGCATGCATGGGAAGGGTTTCTAGGCTGGGTTTTGGTTTCACACCATCTTAAAAACTCCAAAAAAACCCAAAATGTGTTTGGCTCCCTTCAGGATTCCAAACTGATCAGAAAACTAATTTGGAAACATGAATCCTGAGGCCCTAGACAAAAAACACAAAACCCTGTGGGAGAAAGGGAGACAAGAAGCTGAATGTCTGGAAAGGCCTTTTCAGGCGGAGGAGGTGTATGGGGTGGTTAGTGGTTTAAATGGGGATAAAGCACCGGGCCCGGACGGTTTCTCTATGTCTTTTTATCAAACTTGTTGGGATGTCATTAAGGAGGATGTGCTCTCTGTATTCAATGAGTTTGCTAGATGTGGCCAGTTTGTCCGAAGTATGAATTCATCTTTCATTGTTCTTATACCTAAGAAGCCGGAAGCTGTTGAGCTGAAAGATTTCCGTCCTATTAGTCTAGTGGGAGGTGTTTACAAAATTTTGTCTAAAGGTGTTGGCTAATCGGCTGAAACTTGTGTTATCTAAAATTATCTCCTCCACTCATAATGCTTTTGTGAGGGGCCGACAGATTTTGGACTCGGTGTTGATTGCGAATGAATGTCTTGATTCTTGGTTGAGGTCCAATGAGCCGGGTATGCTGTGTAAATTGGACATCCAGAAAGCTTATGACCATGTGAATTGGCAGTTTTTGCTCTATATGTTGCGGCGTTGTGGTTTTGGGAAAAAATGGTGTCGTTGGATACAATTTTGCATCTCTTCTATTAAATTTTCGGGACGTTTTGATAATGAATCGACCTGAGTGAGAGTGGTCGAATAATAGATCTTTTGTTAGTTACTTCGTGTGCTTTTACCGCCTAGGCAGAACATTGTACTACTTCCAATTTTTAGTTTTGTCTGGTTGTGTCATGGGAAGGCCGTAGAGAGTACTTTGCATGATATGGAAAAAATTAGTGTATGCTAATATGGGAATCATGGGTTAAGACGAGTGGAGAGGTGTATAGTGGGATTAGGAAGGTAATTGAGATGGTTTCCCTATTTTATTTGGTGAATGGATCGTATACTCTCTTGTAATGTTGTAGGGCGGCATGTGGGGCATATTTAGAAACTATGTTACGATGTTGTACTTTTGTTGCCCTTGTTCGCATGTAAGGTTTGCGGGCTGTGAAAGAGTAATTACAATATCTCTTGCTTAACGTCGGGGTATGAAGGTGATGAGACGAGTTGAGGGGATCATTATTACTAATGTGCCGAATTGGGCTTGGAATTTTCGGGATGTGAATGAATTTTTTTGACAATTCCAATTACGTATGTTTGGAGGTACTTCTATTTGAGGATAAGGATCTAAAGCAATAGTTGTGCTATATGTTGGATGAGGTATCTTTCTTAAGAAAAATAGATTGTTTGGTATAAATAACTTAACACAAATAAATAGATAAAAATTAATGAAAGACAAGATTGAGAAATACAACACCGAAATTTTAGGTTGGTCGGCTAAAACCAAGCCTACATCTACCACCAAGGATCCTTCCTTGGATTTTTCACTATTCACAAATAGTACATTCTTGTTTATGGGTGCTAGAGTACCTACAAGTATTTTTTCGTACTCAATACTTATAACCCAAGTATTTTTGCGAGCTCTAGTCTCACAACCTAAACCAAGGCTATCCTCACTAAGGTTTCCCTTAACCTCACGTTTAGTTACAAGTGTTTTTCCCAACACTCAAAGATCTCAAGATTTATAATACTTGAGAAACCTTACAATGATTGAAAGTTAAATCTTCACAATAAATAAATCTATAATAGTCGAATATGCCATTGAAGTGCACTCGTGGTGGAAAATATTTTCCTCTAAAAGCTCACACTAACCTAAGAAAGATAATCTTCAAGATAAGAGAGGACTTGAGTTTGAGAGGGAGATTTCAAATTTAATGTGCAAGTCTCGTTCATCAAGCTCCCCTTTGCTTTCTTTTATCAACATAAAGCTTTTTTGGCAGTTGGGAAAAATTAAATGGGCAATTAGCAATTTGAAATTTAAAATGATGAGCTGTCCGAAAGTTGTCTCACTCAGGATAGTCGAAACTTTGTCACCGTGCAGTCAACTCCTTATGAAGCAAACTCAAAGCTCCTCTTTTTAACTGACGAGGAATAATTGACTCATCTTTCTATATGGTCGACACCAATCATGATCTTGACTTTCACAGATTTTAAGGTTTGATTTTGACCTTTTTGGGTTTGACTTTCACGGCGTGTAGTCGACTCATATGGGATCTACAGTTGGCACTTTTTTTACTTTGACTTTTGGCTTCTGTGAAATTTAACTATTAACTTTTCTGTGCTTGACCTTTTCAACATGTAGCCGACACCTTCAGTGGTGTAGTTGTCTTAGTCAACATAAAGCCACGCAGATGTTTCTATTCAAGCCTTTTGTATTTTGGATTAATTTTTTATGATAGAGGTACCTTCAATGTAAGACATATACATAAAATTAATATTGATAAATCAATAAAGTGGCATCAGATTATAGTGTGATTCATCAAGATCCAAACGGTAGAAATTATTTGCATGAAAAGCAAACTTTTAGAGGAAGATAATCTCTTTAGAAAATTGTACATCGTTTGTTATCATCAAAATCAATTTAACTGAGGTTATCATCTAACCTTGGGGTGCTATAGCTTGTTCACGAAATTTGATGCTAATTCTTTTACAACACTCTTAGTCTATGTTGATGACATTGTAGTGACCAGCTCTTACATGGATTCTATTGCTTCTCTTCAAGTTTTCCTCGAGGAAAGATTCAAGATCAAATCTCTCGAGATACTCGAGTATTTTTTATGTATAGAAGTGGCAAGATAAGAAAAAGGTGTTGACATATGCTAGTGCAAATATGCACTCGACATTCTAGCAGATTCTAGTTTCCTTGGAATTCGACCTTTGAAGCTTCCAAGGCAACGGAACACCAAGTTCAGTCGATTTGTTGGTACTCTTTTATCAGATCCTTCTATGTACAACAACTTGTTGGAAGATTGTTGTATTACCAAACCTGATCTAAGCTTTATGGATGCTTCCACCATTACTCATTTCAATGCAGCACGGGGAGTCCTCCGTTATTTGAAGTCTACTCTCGAGCAAGGACTTCTTTTCTCCTCCCTATCTTCACTCTCTTTGCATGCATATTGTGATTTTGATTGGGCTTCTTGCTCACATTCTCGTTGATCGGTGACAGATTATAGTATATTTTTAGGTCATTCTCTAGTTTCATGGATATGCAAGAAAAATTTATTGTCTCTCGATCCTCTGCTGAAGCAGAGTATCAAGCCATGGCAAGGACATGCTGCGAGCTTTCGTGGTTGATATATGCTTTATTTGTACTAGATGTTCCTCATCCTCAACCTATTGACTTATATTGCAACAATCAAAAAACTATACACATCTTTGCCATCCTTGTATTTCATAAACAAACAGAACATATCGAGTTGGATTGTCATTTGATTTAGGGTAGGTCCAAGAGGGTTCCATTCACACACACATGTTCGTACTTAGCTCTAACTTGCAGACATATTCACAAAGGCATTGCCATCGACCATTTTTCTAACTCACTTACCCAAGATGGGGAATAGAGAATAGATATTCTCCATCTTGTAACGAGGTGAAGGAAGATAGAGGTCTTGATTAGTCTTGTAACAAAATTCTCATTACTAATGTGTAAATCATTCTTAGCTCCGACTTGCAGACATATTCACAAAGGCATTGCCATCGACCATTTTTCTAACTCACTTATCCAAGATGGGGAATAGAGAATAGATATTCTCCATCTTGTAATGAGGTGAAGGAAGATAGAGGTCTTAATTAGTCTTGTAACAAAATTCTCATTACTAATGTGTAAAGTAGATAGGAGAATCATAGAGAAAATGTAATCAGTTCGAATATTCGTTTTTCTATATATGCTACAGTCTACAGCACATTACAATCCGAATGGAATACAACAATTAATTCTTCCACCTCTGTAACTTTTCTTCTTTCGAATACTTTATTTTTTCTTTTTTTGATCAAAACTACCTCAAACTTTATTAGCCGAAAGCAAAGAAAGCACAACAAACTAGGGGATCAATCCCAGCATAAATCCAAAACAGTTCCGGAAACAGCTCAGAAACAGCGGTCTTCGATTCCTTTTAGAATAAACAGCGGTCTTTCAATTCCTTTCAATTCTGATGATACATGGATGACTTAAAGCCCGTTCTTTTTTTTTTTTTTTTTTGCAGGAACGAGACAATGGGTCTGTGTGGTTTTAGGATTGCTTTGTATTTAACTTGTTCATCAATGGCAATTCCTCTTGCCCATAAAACAATGAAACAAAAAACTTCGGTCTGCTTTTAATTTTAAGTTTCCTTATATTTTCCACTTTTTTTTGAGGGAGGGTCTAAATCCAATGTTTAGTAGACCTTGAGAGGCTTCAACGACCGTGAACATCACAAAGATCCAATTCATTTTCGTTTTGGCTACAAAATAGAAGTAGAAGCCAAGCCCAGAAGGAATTGAATGAGTGAAGAACAAAGCTATGGCAAAACGCTGAATCAGGTAAAAAAGACAGATGACTTGAAGGTATTTTAGTCATTCCGGTATCGATCTTCCAATAATAACAATGTTTTTTGTCCATCCCGCGATGCCTAAAAATGAATCCTCAATCACTTAAAATTACAAATGGCCATCCATCAAAAAGCCTTTCAGGGCAAAAGCCCCATTTGATACTATATATAATGGTAATTGTAGACAATGACCTATTTCCTATGTTACAGATCCATCGTGGTCGAAGGGCACTCGAAAATCTTACAATTGTTGAGCTGCAGTGTTTCCTAATGGAAATAGCTGCTATCTAATTTCGATGCCCATATAGTGAACCTTTTGACTCTCCATCACCACTGAGCCTGAACTCGTAGAGAGGGGTTCCACCAAAAATAATAAATCACTAATAATCAGCCAGATCGACCTTCTTTCCTGCTGTGGAATCTAGCCACGGGTTTCAGTTTCTCATCTGATTTCCAAACACTTTGCCTGTTATGTCGGGTCACAATTCTCAGAGGGTGAGCTTCAGTGTTGAAAACCCATTCATCAAATGAGATAACTGAAGGGGGCGAGAAAAGAAGATAGAGATATTTGAGTGTCTCCGCAAGAAAGAAGCTTTGCATCATATTGTCCTTGACGCCAGAATTCACCTGAGAACAACACCAGCCATCAGTAATTAACAGCTACATAATCAAAGTAAAGATCCACTGCACCAGGTACCAGCATAATTCCCGAGATCCACCAACATAGGATTTAATATCAAGGATGTTTAGCAAACCAGAAAACTGATTCCGTGTGGACTGAACCAATCGAGATAAAAACCAATTCAACATTGAACTGATTCTGGATTATATGCATTTTTCTCTAAACACTACATATTAATTAACTTATTAGGAAACATGTATCCACTAATTTTCAATGAAAAGAAAAAAAGATTAAGAACTTGTCCGTCTATTTGACATCAGATAAAGAACAGATTACAAACAGTTAAGCCATCAGTAAATTTGACAAACGAAAAATTTGAAATAAATTACCACTGAATCAACTGTACTGTAACCAGCAGTCTAAACTGTAGCCAAACCGTGATGAAAAATGGAAAAAGAAAAGCAAGTCAGTATATCTGCTGGAGATCACACTCCATTAAACAAAGGTTAGTAATTTGAATTCTCCACCATCCCCCTTAGCATCAACATCACTTATCCAGAAAAGAAAAGAAAAGGAAAAAAAAAAGGAGAAGAACAGTGATAACATAAAAACTGCCATAATATATCAATGGTATGATATTTGACAGAATTTCTAGTCGCATCTACTACAGAACATTAAAGAAACATAGGCTCATTTTTTCTAGAAAGCAGCAACGACAAAAGACTTTCTTAAACTCAACCATGATGTAAAAATGAGCACGTATAGGAAGAACTGAATTGAGTAATCTACTCTGTTTTTTTTTTTTTTTCTAAACGTTGAGTAATCTACTTAACGCCCTTAATATTCAGGAACAGAAAAAAATATAAGATCAAATTAGTTAATTAAAACTCCCCAGCACACTAATAAACTTTTGCAGAGCATACTACATGCAAATTAGTCCACCTAGTTTTTGTCACTGGTAACTTTCCATGAGGGATTTACTTTTTAAGTAATGGACTGCAAGAAGTGGTTCTATGTCAACTGTTTTATGCTCTTTCATGGGGGCTGGAAAGCAAGATCCCAATGAAAGGTCTTCAATCCTGAGGATAACACATGCTATTTGCCATAAACATGGAGATGTGGTACAGATGCTTTCTTCATTAGTCAAACAAGCCTTTAATTAACTGAGACCCACCTTTTTAAGGAAAGCATGCCCAGTATAATGCAGCTTTTGTAAGCGATAATACAACGTTAGATGCAAAAGAATACTTAAACATAAATGGTGCTTGAACTATGGATATGAGTCCTTACATCTTTCAGTCCAACATACCCCGACTCTATGCGGGAATTCTTCTCAAATGCTTGAAATATATTCCAACCCCATTCTTGGTATGTCTTGTTTCCAGTCAAACGCCAGAGGTAGAATAGTGATTCAACTGTCTCAGGTCTCAAAATGTTCCATGATGTACCCACGTTCATGTCCTAGAAAAGGCATTTTTGGAAACAGTAAGACTCAAATAAACCAATACATTGCATCTCACAAGAAAAAGGATAACTCACCCCCCCAGGATGAAAGAGATAATTCTCTCCGGCCAATTTCGTTGGTGTTGACTGATAGAAGTTATAGCAGGTCCAAGCCAGCTGCAAAAGAAGACAAAAGAATCCAGTCAACGGCTGCAAGAGTGATAGTGTACAAATTTCCGCTCACCACAAGACTAATGTACTTAACATATCACATACTAATCTCTTGCCCCTTTATCAGAGTACATGAGCTGCATAGTCTTGGAATCTTCAAAATGTGTTAGTTAGAAGGCAGTCCCATCAACCAAATTGAGCCTTAAATTAAATTCTGTTTAGAAAGCATGCTAATGTATGGACCAAACAAGTGCAAGGACATGTTCCTTCCACAAAGATGGTGCGGAGACACAACCACCTCCACCCAACCCATGTGGCTTTGCCTATTCTTTGGTTTTCAAGTTTCACATATTAAGATGATTTATGACTAGACGGTTCTTGGTTCCCGAGCATATCGAGATATTAGGCGGCAGTTTAAAGAGCCGCTCGAAAGCTTGACAAACAAGAGAAAAAAGCTTTATATATTTTCTTAGTAAAGGGATTTTCCCTTCCTAGTAAAGTGGAAAGGTCAGGCGCTATTTTGATGAAGAAAACAGACTTTAGGAAAGTGGGTAGGCCTAATATAATGGACATGTGGCAAGATTTTTGCTAGCTTTCTTTTAAACCATTTACTAAAAGCAAAACAAAAGAAATAACCATAACCAAGACCAACCAATCCATAGGAAGAATTTGGGTTTCAAACCATTTTGAACCAATTTTAAAAGGTTCAAATTGAAACTAAAACCAAAACCTAATCCACTTTTCAAATGTATTCCTGTTAAGTCTGGATCAGTATATAAATTCATAAACGAAATGTATTTTTTGTTTTTTTTTTTTGATAAGGCAAATTTTATTAAAAAAAGAAAGAGAGAAAGTAACAGTTCAAAGAACTATACTAAGACCCCTAAACCATACAAGCTAAAAGAAACTAAGAAAATCCGGATAATCCATAAAGTGAAATGTATTAATTGAGGCAAAAAGAAGAAAGGCAGCTTGTTCTATTGGATTCATAATTCTATGTTATACCAAGGGATCTTTTTTTTTTTTTTTTTTTTTTTTTTCTATGTATGTTATATCAAGGGATCCCGAGATGAATCCTTAACCCCAATCACAAAGGCTTTAGAAAACACCCTGCAAGTCAAAGGGGGTCAAATCATGCAGCCTACATCTTTTGGTATTATAGGGCATGTTCTTTTGCCAAAATTTTGGGAAATATTTCCAAAATTTTGGGAATCTTTTGAATATTAAAATTTATTGGGGTTTGTGAAAGGTAGAGTGTGTATGTGTAAAAGTTGGAAATTTTGAAGTGTGTTTGTTTTGTTAGAAATTTCCATACCCCAAAATTTTGAGGAAAAGAACACCTCCATAGAAATTCTAAGTCCAAAATGAATTGGGTGGATCATAAGACCTGCTCTGGGTCAAATGGCTTATTGGTTGGGGGTACCAAATGGACATATTAACAGCATAATGCATATTACAATATTATTCTTTCCAGTTAAACAACACTGCCACACAAAGAAGACAAATAATATCTATTTTTGAAGTTATTTTAGCTCATTTTCGATCTTCAATAAATTTCACGCAGAGCAAATTTGTAAAACAATGGTTTGCTCCTGTGATTCACAACTAATTAAATGTTGTGATGGATTAAGTATACCTCTTCTGCAAGTGATAAGAATTTCTTAGAGTCATCAGGACCATAACCAGATGATCCTAGAGCAAGCATTCCTGGAGCAAAACAGGCTAATTCATCCATCTGCATATATATAAAATAAAGATGAAAGAAAAGTTAAAACATCAGATACAAGCTGTTAATGCGCTATCAAAGGTACTGTTCCAGACAATTTACCTTGTCTGACAGCGAATCACCATGCTTCTCACAAATATATGCAAAAGATGATGGTGTTGTTCTCCTAATCAAGCTTAACAGGCCTTGCATTGATTTCTCCCACATTTCTCTGCTTCCAATATTCCACAAGAAGTCTTGACATCAAGGTGAAAATAGGGCAAAACAAATGCTGATGTATATGAAACTGGATATTCATTTTAATTTTAATTTCTTAGTAGAAGTTGCTTGCAATCTGAATAGAGAAACATGTCAAATATGAAAAATAAGATTCTTTCCCTGAATCCAAGTAAATGTGACAGCAGTTTATTTCCGCTATTCTTAACAAGTTCAGCTGCAGGAGAAATCTAATTATCCAACCAAATATGACTGTTTTTGAATTGAGTAAAAAAAGAAGGTAATTAATTGGGGAGAGTGCATAAGATGCTGTCCAATACAGTCATAGATGAAACAGCAAAGCTTTGTTACCTATAATGCTTCACAGCTGAAGTTCTATTCCCCTGTATCCAAACTTTCAGTAAGTATTCATAAAAGCTGCAATCAAATTCTTGAGTTAAGCACAAATTTCTAGTTTCAAGGACAAAAACTAAGTAAAAATGATATCCTTGCAATTATTGAAACCCAAAACTCACAGAATTCAGGATACACATCACTAATGGCAAATACCTGTCACCCATGGCACCAAAGGTTATTGTTGAGTATGATGCAGTTCCTCTGTGAGGATCAACATAAATAGGAAGTAAACCGTCAGCAGGAAAAGTTTTATTAAGCTGTGATATAACATTCTCCACCTGCAAAATTAATATGCAAGCTGTTCAATTCACTGGTAGAACAGCAACCCCTTTATCAAGAAGCGTAAAGCATTTTGGCAGTGTGCAAAGCAAAGAATAGTTCTTTAATTGAATATGCTAGTTAAAAAAAGTCAGACTCACTGTACAAACATAGATGGTCAATTACAGACAAAATTTCACCATATATCATCTGAGCACATGTCATAGAAATAGAAACAGAAAAAACAAAAGATTTTTTTTCTGATGCAGGAGCATTGAAAATGCTTGCATGATCTTGTTTTAGTTCTTACTTCAGTCATGGAAAAGGGGTTAAATTTTAGTTTTGGATTTGGTTTGAGATCTTAATTTGAAATTTTAGTTGTAAAACTAGTTTTGAGTCTTGAGTCTGGGTTTTAAAATCGGTTCCCTTTTTTATTCAAATAACACATCAAATCTAAAAAATCAAATTAATAAATAAAAAACTAAAAACTTGAAAATTACAGTTCAAAAAAAAAAAAGCTATGGGGAAGGAGATCCCCTCACCGCAGCCCCATCTTGGAGAGGAGGGCAGGGGGGTGGATCAGCCTTTGCCATCGTCGCCAAGTGGTGGAGGAGGGGAGCCTCTTCCTTCTCCTGCAGATCTGCTATGACCTGCAAGGGAGGATGTTCCTCCCCATGCGCGGGCTGGAGGACCTCAATCTTCCCATTGAGAACAACAATGCAGCCTGTGCAGGGGAGAAGCCTCCTCCCCCTCACAATCCCCCTCAGGGGTGGAGCGACAAGATGGGGGGGGGAGACCTCCTCCCCACCTGCAGATCACAGGACGATCCGTGATCTGTCCGCAGCATCCCTCAGCGCTATCCCCAAGGTAGTGAGGGAATGCACCTCGCAAGATGGTGATGCCACCCCCGAGTTCCCACCGCACCACCACCACTAATGGCCCTCTAATCAACAGTTTTTTCATTATTTTTTATCCTGTGCTTACATTAAGTTTTGATTTTTTTATTGTCAAAAAAAACTTCAATTTACGTGTCAGGAACCAGTTTCAAAACATGTCTTGAGTTTTAATTCATACCAAACCAAAATTTTCAAATGGGTCTTAGTACTGGTTTCAAGAACTGAAACCAGTTCTGAGGCCCATGCCAAACATAGCCTTAATGTCCACAAATTCAGTGTTCTGCTTCTAGGCTTTGGGAAGCTATTTATAGCAGAAAGCAAGGCACTGCTCTAAGTCAAGGATGGATAGTCACATTTTTCAATGAGAATCTTATAAACAAATTTAGAAGGTAGGTGTTATACGATGTAGAATTCTAGACATTAATGTGAGACCATTGATAGCATCAGTTGTAAGATCAGATTGTATAGTATGTTTCAAGGTCTTAGGTAAAGCACTTCGTAAAATAAATTAAAATTAGTATAAATCTTAAGAGATTGCAAGCCATCGCCGTCCGAAATAAAAGAAGAGATAAATCTTGGCATGCATGGGAAGGGTTTCTAGGCTGGGTTTTGGTTTCACACCATCTTAAAAACTCCAAAAAAACCCAAAATGTGTTTGGCTCCCTTCAGGATTCCAAACTGATCAGAAAACTAATTTGGAAACATGAATCCTGAGGCCCTAGACAAAAAACACAAAACCCTGTGGGAGAAAGGGAGACAAGAAGCTGAATGTCTGGAAAGGCCTTTTCAGGCGGAGGAGGTGTATGGGGTGGTTAGTGGTTTAAATGGGGATAAAGCACCGGGCCCGGACGGTTTCTCTATGGCTTTTTATCAAACTTGTTGGGATGTCATTAAGGAGGATGTGCTCTCTGTATTCAATGAGTTTGCTAGATGGGCCAGTTTGTCCGAAGTATGAATTCATCTTTCATTGTTCTTATACCTAAGAAGCCGGAAGCTGTTGAGCTGAAAGATTTCCGTCCTATTAGTCTGGTGGGAGGTGTTTACAAAATTTTGTCTAAGGTGTTGGCTAATAGGCTGAAACTTGTGTTATCTAAAATTATCTCCTCCACTCAAATGCTTTTGTGAGGGGCCGACAGATTTTGGATCGGTGTTGATTGCAATGAATGTATTGATTCTAGGTTGAGGTCCAATGAGCCGGGTATGTTGTGTAAATTGGACATCCAGAAAGCTTATGACCATGTGAATTGGCAGTTTTTGCTCTATATGTTGAGGCGTTGTGGTTTTGGGGAAAAATGGTGTCGTTGGATACAATTTTGCATCTCTTCTGTTAAATTTTCGGTGCTTGTTAATGGATCGCCTGAGGGGTTTTTTTGGTAGTACTCGGGGTTTACGCCAAGGAGATCCCATTTCTCCTCTCTTGTTTGTTATTGTTATGGAGGCTCTTTCTAGAATGATGGAAAAATTGTTTCTTGGGGTGGCACTGGGTTTCAAGGTTGGTGGTGTGGGTGAAGCGTATTAGTGTTTCTCATTTATTTTTGCCGATGATACCCTTGTTATGTGTGGGGCTGAGGAGGAGCAGTTCGTAGAATTCGGTGTTTATTATTGTGTTTTGAAGCAGTTTCGGGATTGAAGGTTAATTTGTCCAAGTCGGAGGTTATTCCTATTGGTAATGTTGGTAATGTCCAGGGGTTGGCGTCGATTTTGGGTTGTAGAATTTCTGCTTTGCCAATGACTTATTTGGGGCTTCCTTTGGGTGCTAGATCAAAAGTGTGCATATTTGGGATGGTATTTTGGAGAGGATGGCTGGCGTTTGGCTGGATGGAAGAGAATGTATCTTTCTAAAGGTGGTCGGTTGACGTTGATTAAATCTACCCTCTCTAGCTTACCTACTTACTTTTTATCTCTTTTTCCCATTCCTTCCTCTGTGGCTTCTAAATTGAGAAATTACAAAGGAACTTTTCTATGGGGTAGTGAGTTGGTGTCACAAATTTCACCTTTACTGAATTGGGGGAAGGTTTGTTCTCCCATTCCCTTCTGGGGGGTTTGGGTCTTCGGAGATTGTTGGTGTTTAACAAAGCTTTATTCGGGAAATGGCTCTGGCGCTTTTGCCACTGAAAGGGATAGTTTATGGAGGATTATTGTTGCAGCTAAGTTTGGCACAATGGTGGGAGATTGGTCAACTCTGCCTTCTCGAGGTTCTTTGGGGTGAGCCTTTGGAAGCATACTCGTCAGGGATGGGATTGTTTTGCTACATACTCGGTTTGTGGTGGGTAATGGGTGTAGGGTGCGGTTTTGGCATGATGTTTGGTGTGGAGATAGTCCTCTTTGTTGTTTGTTTCCCGTTGTGTTCTCTTTGGCTCGGTGTAAGGATGGGCTTGGTAGTGGATATTTGTCGACTGATACTCTTTCTTTAGTTTGGGAGATTCAGTTCTTGAGATCTGCAATGATTGGGAATTGTTAGAATTTACAGCTTTCTATTCTACGATTTACGCTATGGTAATCCGTGCGATAGTGAGGATGTTTGTTTTGGATGGGAGATAAGGATGGTGTTTTCACTGTTAAGATTTTTACGTCTCTATTTATGGTGGTACTTCTCAGTTGTTCCCTTGGTGAGGGGTATGGAGGACTAAGGTCCTATGAGAGTTTCGTTCTTCGTTTGGGAGGCTGTGCATTCTCAGAATTTGACAATTGATAATCTTCGGCGGCGTGGAGTTTATGTTACAGATTGGTGCTATTTATGTAAGGGGATAGTGAGTCCGTTACCATATTTTATTGCATGCTCTATGGCAAGGTCGCTTTGGGCTTATGTCTTTCGTATTTCTAATTTGCATTGGGTAATGCTGCCTAAGGTGTTTAATGTGTTGTTTTGTTGGGGAAGGAAGTTTAGGGATCCTTGGCTACGGCAATTTGGAATATGGTTCCATCTTGTGTTTGGTGGTGTCTTTGGAGGGAGCGTAATATTTGTTGTTTTGAGGATATGGCCTCATCATTAGTTCATTTGCAGGGTGTTCTTATGCACTTTCTTTTTTTTGGGTTTCTGCTATGTGGGGGGGTCGTTTTCTAGACTTTTCCTGATTTTCTTAGCTTCTTTGTTTGTATGCTTCAAGTGTTCTCAGTACAATCTTTGTACTATTTTCACTCTTTTTATTTATAATATTGATCTTACTTATCAAAAAAAAAGAAAGGGAGACAAGAATAAATCCAAGGGGGAGAGGCAGAGAGGGAGGGCAAAATCTCCTGCGCAGGGAGAGCTCAATCCAATCCCACACAAAGGTGGGGTGGAGGGGTTAGTTCCAGCCGCTGCACCCTCCTCTGTTGGGGTGCCACAAAGGAGATGAGGACAGAGGTTGGAATCCTCCTGAAAAAAATTGAAACCTAGGCCAAGGATTCAAAACGCAGCTTTTGGTTTTCACAAACAATTTCAATGTCACAAAATTCAATTTCAAATGTATCCAGTTTTCAAACATAACCTCTTTGGTCTAAAACAAAACTTTTCTTCCCTTCTTTAACTTTTATGCTAGTGCTTCTTCATTTTTCTTAAAATCCCTTACTGAATAAGGTTAAATAGTATAATGGAGATTTTCTACAACATCACAATTTGCTTGGTTTACCACGTGACAGAATTTAGTAACCTCGGGACAAACCCCACCTATCATATATGCCTGTAGCTGGCTCTGAACTAAGAATCCTTTGTATATAAGCATGATTAAGTACCTTCTGCTGATACTTTGGGTCTCCTGTTCTCTGAGATAGAGCAATAAACTCCAGCTGCTCTGTGCCAGAATCAGCCAGGATACTTTCACCCTAGAAACAAGGTAACCAGAAGTCAAATATCAGAAAATAACAGAAATTAAGTACAACGTAGTTGTGAATCTTTGACAAGATATTTCAGCGTAATCTAGGTAGCAAAGTTTATCCATATGACAGAACCGTAGACTCAACACCCTATCAGAAATAACTGTGTAATAGTAGAGAGACAAATATGGCTTCACAGCCATAGTCAAAAACCAACCCATGACATGTTATGTGAAGTCT
Organism: Morella rubra; assembly: GCA_003952965.2. Lineage (NCBI taxonomy): Eukaryota > Viridiplantae > Streptophyta > Magnoliopsida > Fagales > Myricaceae > Morella > Morella rubra. The sequence goes on from CM025853.1 coordinate 16,371,913, forward strand.
ATGATGACAATGAACTCTGCCTATATAAAAATAACAAACTTACTCCAGTCCATCCCGGGTTATGGGGCCTTCCATGTGCCAAATTAATTATGTTGTAAGGAATCCCCGATGGTGTATCCCATGCAGGCAGCAATCTATCTGCAATGTCTCTAGCCTTATCGAGGAAAACTTGGTCACTTGAAAGATCATATGCACTAAGAAGTCCTCCTACAACCCTGGGATTATGGAAAATAGACATGATTAAGCAGATGCAGCATAGCTGGCTCTCACCCGTTATTGATTTTAAAACAAGTCATAGCCCATAACAGGTCATGCTACAAGGCAATACACAACTTAATTTCAACCACAGAAACAATATAACTCAACCTGATGGTTGTCTCAAAAACGCTGGCCTCATAATCCTTGTTAAAATCCAACGAATTTGCAACCCACCTGCCAAGAAATATCATAACATTATACTTGAAGCGTAAATTAAGGCTGGTGAGAATGGAAAAATGAAATTGGAAGTGAAACTTACTCTCTAGCTTTCAGGAACTGCTCATCAAGTCCCATGATATATAATGTGTCGAGTGAGTCTACTAGAGTTGCTCCAAGACCACCAAAGCTATTTACACCAATCTTTGACTGTGGCTGGTACCAAAACGAGAATTGTTATAGGCATCAATGTTGTGTGCGTTAAATTAAATATCATCAACACGGTGGGACAAGTCAAAAAAATCCTATCAATCCAGAACTTTATGTAATATTGCAATCAACACGTCCCCCTGTGTATTTGTAACTTAAAAGACTAATGCTCCATAGGTTGTTGGACACAAATAAGAAAATAAGTTGGTGTTCTTTTCCCTAAAATTTCGGGGTACGAAAATTTCCAGCAAAACAAACACACCCCAAAATTTCCAACTTTTACACATACACACTCTACTTTTCACAAATCCCAATAAATCTCAATAAAGTAAAGATTCCCAAAATTTCGGGAATATTCCCCGAAATTTTGGCAAACGAACGCCCCCTAAATATAGTGAATTTTTAGGAGTTCAATGACGACTAATTCATTATCTAAGAAGCAAACAATAAGTCACAATATGATGGTGATTCGAATTGGATGCAAGTTCTTTATTTATTTTGAATGTTAATTGTCAACTTCTCTCCATATCTACTCTACTGGGCACCAATGTTGCTTGGCCAAGTATGAAACTGAAAAAACACCTAGCACTTCGATGCACTATTTCCCATAAATAGATCCTTTCTGCCTACGCATGACTACTGACATCTCTTGCCATCAAATGCTTTACAAAACCTACCCAACCACTTTTCTAGGCTCACTTATCTTTCAACAACCTACGTCAGCGGCCTAGAAAAAAAGAACCACCTACTCAGCGAATATCCAAATGTTTGAATATAATTATTTAAGAGAAACCACGATTGAAATATATGCCCTTTCAGACCAAAAAAAAGGCAAAAAAAAAATAAAATGATTGTCACATTGCAAGCAAATTACAAATTGCAAAATGATAGTTGAGTGAATGTCTAGTAAATAATTGTATTCGAAAGACCAATAATACATGACGTGTCAGATACGGATAGGATAAGCTCCAAAGACTGATTACCTGTTGAAGGACATAATGTACGATGATTTAGATATATATATTTAATATGTTTTGTCATGGGATTTAAGGCTGAAAGCTAGAACTTTATGGCAGGTGGAAAAGATTTAAAGGGTGCATGAGACGATTTCTCGAAGCAAACAGCTTGCATTACTTTTTTCCTGGCAGTACTATAAGGCTTTACTTTTGTGAAGCTTAGAGACTGAAGGTTGGGAAAACACACTAAGGCAATGTGCCTCAATACTCAAAACTCGATTAGCCAGGGTCTGTACCCTTCAGAGCATCTGAAGCATGTTTGAATAGGCTGTGCTTAATCTACTAGGAATAGGACTCCTAATTTAGCTATCAAACAATTTCATGCAAGGATATAAAAGACCAACCAGGAAAAAAAGAAAAAGAAAATAAACATATAGACCCTTAGAAACTCCAAGAAGTGTTAACTTGTCTCACTTACAAAAATACCCTCAATTCACAGCAATCCTTGAAAATCACAGATCTCTCACTTAAACCAGAAGACTAATAATGACACATTAAATAAATACACAATCTACAAACTGATCTAACCTTGGAGTCTTAATGATTGGACCTTCAAAACCATATAATCGCATCTTAGTTTGAAATCATACATGAACCTCACACGTGAAAAGCTCCTAGTTGCCAAAGTAAATATGGTAAACTCAATCTTATTCTATACATTGTGTCAGGTCAAGAAAGAGAGATATGAAGCAAGTACGTCATTGGCAAGCATCTTGGTGTTGAAAATAAAGAATAGCTCACGGAAAGAGGAAAAATGCATAGACATCCACCTAAATGATTTTGGTCATGGCACTGTAAATATAAGTAACTGAATGGTTTCAACTTTTGAAATCAAACTAAGGGTCTCATCCTATCTGCCACAAACTGTACTTTCAGAATAACCACAATAAATATCTAAAATGTGAGGCTTCGATGGGGAAAAAGGCATTGTTACAGAACACAAACAAAGCATAGGAAGCGTACACAGCACGAAAAGCCATAGGTCTCAAGCCTAGAGTTACACTTAGGGATTTCATTTAATAAAGAGTTTAAAACCGGCTGAAAACATTATTAAGTGTGATAGACAGCGTACTAAAATGGGTTTACATTACCTGAAGTTCATCTTGGCCCCAAGCATATTTCTCGTATGAACTCCATGCATGAAGCATTGCTTCTTTTACTTTCTCTCTTCGCTGTATGTCAATTGGATCGTCTGGAACAGCCTCTTTCTTAGACAGCTCACTAGTTCTGCCACTCTGCGTATTCTTCAACTCATCCAACTGAAAATATGATCTACTAATTAGTCCACACTGTTCTAGCACATTAAAAGATGCTAAAAAGGAAATTACATGACGCGTAGTGCCAGAAAACAGGAAAATGATGAAATAACTGAAAAGTAAATAGAGACCCAATTAGAAGGATTTAAAGCTTCACCATAAGCCTAGGGGGATAAGCATTTTTAATCTCTTACCAAAGTCTGCAAGTGGGTCACTTCTTCATTTAACTTGGAAACTTCTACCTGAAAAACAGAAAGAAGCTTGTCAGTCAGGGAAGAAAAAAAAATCACAGAAGCAGTCCGCAGCATAAGTGAACACTTTTTACAAACCAAAACTCACAAGAAAGGTACTATATTGTTTATGATGCAGAACCCCCAATGGCATGCCCACGAGGCCCGTGGGGTGGCTTTGATAGCCCCCATGACAAGGCCTGCCACACTAGAAATGCCCATGTTATGCAAACCGAGGTTAATGAGCCCTTACACAACCCCAATGACATGCCCTTGCAACACCAAGGCATGTCCTTGGTGCCTACAGGGTGCCTTGGGCATGCCCTTGGGAACCCCCATGGCATGCCGTTGGTGCCCGTAGGGTGGCCTTGACAGCACCTATGCCAAAACAAAATGATGAAAAACCCTCTCTGTTTAACATAATTTCTTCAAATGATGAAGTCCAACTCTTATTCAGAACCAGAAGTACCAGAAGCCTATTTTTGATAACCTTCTAATACAGTAGGAAAGGTAAGACCTAGGGAAAAAAAATGCAGCAGTGTAGAGTTCTTTTTGCAAATCATTTTGACGCATCACATTTGCTTGTAAGTCTAAATGTGATCAGATGCCTAGAATATAATCACATTTCTCTTCATTTCATCATTTTTTCTCCGTTTTAGTGACTCCACCTACAGTTTTTGACCGCTAAAATCACCGTTTTCAAACTTTTCATACTAAAATGTAAGTCAAATAAGCGACTCCCACATCTAAATCTGTAACATTACAAATTCTCCTGAACCATAACCAGAATTTAAAATATCCCAATAGCATTCAGTACATACAGGCTCTATCATGTCAATTTGGTATCAAGCTGTCTGCTGTGTGTTATCTGTCATAAAGGGACCTTGACCAAATCAAGTCTTTCTTAGGGTTATTTACCCATGTTAGGTTGCTGATGGTTGAATTATATAGTAAGCTAGGGATAACCTGATAATCTCAACCTATTATGAAATGAACTGTACAGAAACCCCTGAATCTTACTGAGTTTTGGAATCCTTTTGTTATGTTATTCCACTAAATTCTCCTTATTTTAGTTTTCTTTTTCTTGTCTATAGTTATGGAACCCCTCTTTCTTGGATTAGGATTGGCAAAAGCCTACATAAGGCTGTCGCGTGATCTACCAAAACTCTTATGAAAAAGCTCAATAACATTCCAGCGGCAGCAGCTTCACAAAAGCTTTGATGGGTGATCACTTTCTCCCCCCTAAGTGTGATAGCTTGCTTTAATTTTCCTCTTGCTCCTTCAGTTCACACTTTGAATACCAAAAGAAATGATGTTCCCTCAAGTTTAAATAGTCTAAAACCTATCTATCCTCGAATACCCTATATATTTTGAATAAGCTTTTAAGAACTAAGTAAGGGAACCTAGTCTGGAGCTGTATTGAAATAGATCCCATCAGGGTCTCAGTCGGAAAACAGCAAACTGAAGGCACTTCCCAAATTTATCAATAAGTTGTTCTTCAAACGACACTTCTTTCTCACACAAAGAATAGGAGTGAGAATGAAGTCAATCAGTTAAAAGACCATTGAATGCCTTTGCAACTCATAAAATCCCAATTTTGTCATAATATCTCAACTATATCAACTGGTTGACATCCACATTCAGAGCCACATTTGGGGTTGAGAGGGATCTTACGTTCGTTTATGCTAAGTTCACACAGGGTAAGAAACGCAAGGATAGTATCTAGACCCTAGTTGCAGATGGAAAGAGAAGGCGTCAGACTGAACCTACATGCAGGCCTTATGGCGTTCTATTGAGCAATATAGTGGATTATTTCAAATACAGGGCAAAACATTTAATAAGGTAAAGAAGGATAGCATCCAACACTCTAGCCACCAAAGGAAGAAAACGGCATCAGTGACGTCAATGTCGTGGATCCGCATGTAGGACTTATGGCATTCTGAGGACTAATGTGGATCTATTAGGTGTAGATATTGGATACAACAATCAGGGCACACTAAGGTATCTAGCTAGATCCATCTTGTGGCTGTTCGTGTACAGAAAGATCCAAAGGTGTCGGTACAGTTCTAACACCTGACCATTTCCATTTCTTTTTTAACTTCTGAATACTGAAATTCAAAAACAAATTCAAAGTTAATAAAAGAAGTCATTTTAGACCAACCAATGAGCTCCAATGAAGATGGGACCTCTATCCACTTTAAGAAGAAAGATGGAGGATGAGATTGTGAGTTCAAAAACTCCCAGGATGTGCACTACTGAACTTACCAATCAAAAGGAGAAATGAACAGACCAAGAATGTCTCCATATTCTGAGTCAATCCATTTTGCTTATCTCTATCCCATCACTTTTAAATTCAAACATAGAATTAGATCTCTATCCCATCACTTTTAAATTAAAAATAATGTTTAGCCTCAATCCCTTAGCTATTAAATTCAAAAATAGCATTCGGCCTTTATTTCATCATTTTTTGTTGCGGCATGCTTCCTTAGATTTATGGATTCGGAGAGTCCTTGGGCCCTTCCCTTCAAGCACTTTCCTTCATTTACTCCAACTTAAATATCTAAGATGTAATAGGCTAAAACTGAAATTTTCAAAGCATCTTTGATTTTATTAGTCTTTTATTTAAGGAGGGTGTTCTGTATATTTCAGGTATTATAGGTAATGGTGTTCTGGATAGTTTTGAGGGTGACAAATGCTAAAGTTGAAAGTTAGAATGTGCACTGCAAAAAGGATGGTAGTTAATAAATGCAAAGTGTGATTGCCCCAATTTTGGTTTTATGCTTAGACTGCACTCATCCTTTCAAGTGCTAACCAAAAGGTGTTAAGGCAAAGAATTCCCATGCAACTATTTTTTTCTTGTCTCAATCTGTCCGCTTTTTGTATAGGAGGACTTATTTTCGACCACAATTGCAAATTACCACAGTTGTGAACTCTGTAATTTCAAATTTTGGTTTCCACCAATGTGATGCTTGTTCAATAATTCGACCAAAGACCTCTCCCATTAATGCTGCACAACTCCAATCACAAAACAATAGGTCTTTAAAGATGAAACTATCTTTTTTGACTATCAATTTTCACAAGCCCCCACCCCCCCCCCCCCCTCCTTCGGTATATAGCGTCTTCAAATCAAACAATATGGCATAAAGCAGAAACTTTATACAAAATCGGACCCAAATATATACTGAACAATGACCCCAAAAAGAAGAAATAAAAACAAACTTTCCAATATACTAGAGCACAGAATTTCCAAAGGAAGAACATTAATCCTTATTAAATATCCAGAAAATTAAAGAGAGGACAATACAATAAAGTTTGAATCTTACATTTCACGTTAATTTCTTTTCGTTATTTGGGGTAAGTATTTCATGTCAATTTGATTTCCAAGAGAGGGAAAAAAACGCTCCCTAGAACGAAGCACTAACTCTATTATCACATTCATTTGTTATGCTCTGAAACCAACACGAAGAGACTAGTCTATCAATTTAACCAACATAAAATTATATATCTTTTTCTTCTTTTGATTCTACCTCGTATTCTCTGAGCAGAGTCTGACGATCCCAAACAACAAGAGTGCCGCAAACAAATGCGATGAAGAGCAGAGCCAAGCGTTGCGGTCTCTTAAGGTAATACAATGGGTGACAATACCTCCATTTGCCTGAAGACGACGATCTGCTACTCCTTGCCATTTTCTCTTTTCTTTTGGATCTTTTTCTCTTTCTGTTTCTGGAGATCTCGTTGATCTTCAGATTCAGAACCAAAGCATTGAAAACGGAAAGAAAAAATCTCGCCGAAAACAGAAACGTACCGATAGGATAATTCAGATGGTCAGTATGATCTAATCAAGCATAAGAATTGAGAAAAAAATTCAAAAGAGGCGCGTTTCCGGGGTTGAGAGAAGCAGAAGAGCTGGTTTCGTTGAGAGGGCGAGAAGAAATGTTGGGTTAAAAAAAAAAAAAAGGATATATAATTGGAGAGATGAGTATGGTTTGATTTTCGATAGTTGGTCAAGCGTAGACCCCAAAAAAAACAAAGTAAAAAAAAAAAAAAAAGAATGGACCGATGACTTTTTGTTTTGTTTTGGCATAAACCGATGACTTCTGTTTTTTGGTTTTTTTTTTTTTCTTTTCTACTAATCTTACTATCTTCTTTGGACGTGACCATAGAAACACTTATTATTGCAGAATGTCTAGTTTTAACTATAGTTACTGATCACTAGTCACAGTATCACTAAAACTATCAACTAGTCTCAATCTTATCCACTAGATCTAAGGTCAGACTTTACTTTCGCTAGCGATTTTAATTATGTTTTGACTTGAACTACTAGCCTTAGAATTAATGAATTAGCGGGTTGTACCAACTGGGCTATACTCTTGTTAGCATGGACCAATGACTCTTACAATAAAGAAATTGAGAATTTGAAAAAAATAAAACAAAAATTTGCTAAGTGAAAAAAATAAAAAAATAAAATATAATTTCCTAAACTGAGGCTATAGTTTAATTTGCAACAGTGCTTTGAATTTTTTCTTTTGGCAAAACTGTTTTGATTCAAAATATTATTTATCTCACTAAAAACATTTTTAAGCTTTCATAAAATTATCTATCTAATTATTGACCTCAATTTCTAAATAAGAATATAGTTTTTCCCCTTAACTATATTATTAATATTATTTGATCCAAATTACTAATTTCATCACACTGCACTTTTAAATTATTAAAATTTATCAATGTGAGTTATTTAGTAGGATTCGGCTGTCTAAATTGTACCATAATATATTTTTTCATTCATTCTATGGTAGAATCATATTAAAGGAGACAAATTGATGAATTTCAATAGTTTGAGAATGTAATGTGACAAAATTTATAGTTTGAACCCTAAAATGATATTAACACCATAGTTTGAGAGCAAAAAGCGAAATTTTTCCTAAAACATATTTAGTACTCAAGTTATGGCTGAACTATAATTTATAGGAATTTGACATTTTAGTTCCTAGGTTTATATCTCTTTTGTATTTTGGTCATTCAATTTCAAACTTCAAATTTAACACCCTTATATTTCCAACCTTTGACAAAAATATTTTTTACTAAGTGAAAAAATATATGGCCTCAGCTCCCAAATTGAGGCTATAGTTTAATCTGCACCAGTGCTTTGATTTTTTTTTCTTGGTGAAACTGTTTTGATTCAAAATATTATTTATCTCACTAAAAACATTTTTAAGCTTTCATAAAATTATCTATCTAATTATTGATCTCAATTTCTCAATAAGAATATAGTTTTTCCCCTAAACTATATTATTAATATTATTTGATCTAAATTACTAATTTCATCACATTGCACTTTCGAATTATCAAAATTTATCGATGTGAGTTATCTGGTAGGATTCGGGTGTCTATATTGTACCATAATATATTTTTTTGTTCATTCTACAGTAGAATCATATTAAAGGAGACAAATTGATGAATTTCAATATTTTGATAATGTAATGTGACAAAATGTATAGTTTAAACCCTAAAAGGATATTGACACTATAGTTTGAGAGCAAAAAACGAAAAATTTTCGTAAAACATATTTAGTACTCAAGTTAAGGCTAAACTGTAATTTATAGGGAATTTGACATTTCAGTTCTTAGATTTATGTCTTTTACATTTGGGTCCTTTGATTTCAAACATTAAATTTAACACCCTTATATTTTTGTCCTTTGACAAAAAAGCTCTTCCCTTACCCTTCCGTCCATCCTCTTAACGAAAGCTTAAGCCATGTCATTTAAATGTCCATGGGGCACAGCAATAAACACGTCCCTTGCAAACTTAACTTCCACATGGCACAACATTGAAATGGTGTCGTTAGATTGGGACGAAATAACCTTGAATTTCCGTTTGCTAAACCGCGTAGTCCACTACACTACAGTACATGTGACTTCATGCTTGGATTTTTTTTTTTTCTCGATTGAGTTCAAGTGATAAACTAGGCTTTTTTCCCCCCAAATTCCCAGTTTATTCAAAGACCTCGTAAAATCCTAAAGAACTAACTCTTAACAACATAGCAAGCTTCAACACTCATCTATATAAGGAAACACAGTGAGGCTTGGATTTGAGTGAACTATGATTTACGGGGATTTGAGTTAAGTGTTGATGATACCGAAACTAAATTAATCGTCCCAATGAGTTAACCATGTGCAACCCAACTACAGAAGTTTCAAGCCCAAAAAGACATGGATCTCCCAGCCCATGAGGCATAACAACCATAAAGTGCACACGACACATACATCCCAAGACCTTGGACACCTCACAAAGGCAAACACACCGTGAACAAGAATATGTGCTGAAAATAAACTGACATGACACGAAGTAACGAGGGATCAAGCCCAAGAAAAGAGGAATGAGAGAAAGTGGAAATGGGCTATAAAAGAGAAGGATGAAAGAAGAGAAAAAGTATACAAAATTAGAATTCAATAGTTGAGAGTTTTGGGAAAGAAAGAGACCAACAAAAAACTTAACCATCGGAGGGTTCATACCCTAGTGGTGGGGTTCATTTTGTTGGCTTTTGTTCATAATCGATATTTTGATGATTTCAATAAACGGATTAAGTTTACAAAATGGACATCTTCAAAGACAAAGACATTTTTATCAAAGAGCCAAAGACAAGAAGATTGAAGATCAAGAAGATGCAAGGAGCTCAAAAGTGAAGATTCAAGACCTAGGGTATAATCTTGTAACTCTTAGTTTCACTTTTGACAAGGATTGAATCACACACTTGCATATCTTTCAAAACGTGCATAAACGTTTTACCTCTTGTTTGAAAGATCAAAATGTTTTTAAATGGTTTCAAAACACCCCAATCAACTCTCAAACCTTTTATATACTTATGGAAGTTAGTCCTTAAAATTGGGTATTTCAAAATGGTCAAAATCGTGGTTTTAAATGAATTGGATCATGTGCTTAAGTTGAGGAGGTTGTCTGGCTGGTAAGCGTTGACCGCCTTCGACTGCTTGGTGTAGCGGTCGACCGGTCTATGATTTTGAAATAGATCCGTTGAAGTTCTGACATTGTGACCGTTGGGTAACGGTAACCCTGAAGCGGGTTGAAGCAGTCGACCGGTACAAACGGTGAAATTCCTAATGGCTAGTTTTCTCATGTGGCCTATATAAAACCTTCCTATTGTCTAAAAAAAAAAGAAAACGATCACATATCATTTTACATAGCTTGAGAAATATCTTAAACCTTCTATTCTATATTTCTCATATCATTCACACAAATTACATTTTCACATCCTTGTCATTGTGTGAATTAAAGAGATAGAGCTTTCCATTTTCATATCCATTCTTTGAGAGAGTTTATTCTTGTAATCTTCCTATCCATAAGAGGTGATTCTTTAGTGAGGTTGTTCACTAAAGAAGAAGCTTAGAGAGGGTATATCTCAAGCTTGGTTGGGTTGTGAGTGGTGAGCCCGAAAATCACTTGGGTTTGAGTGTTGAGCCCGGGAAAGCACTTGTAAGGTTCTCTAGCACCCGAAAGCTAGAGTGTACACTATTTGGAAGATAGTGGGAAAACCTCAAGGCTCGTAAAGGAGCTTGAGGGGTGGATGTAGGCGGGTTTGCCGAACCACCTAAAAATCTTGTGTTTGCTTTTCTACCCTACTCTTTACATTTAGCACTTATTCTCTTATTGCATCTATATACTTGTGCTAAATTAGTCTTTACTTTGCAAACACGGTTTTGGGGTTAAAAGCAAAAAAGTTTGGAAACCCAATTCACCCCCCTCTTGGGTTGCCTTAATCCTTGGACTTAGACATTTTTTATTTTTTGTAGGAAGAAACACACGAAGACCAAGCTGCATTTATTCCAACTATTTTTTTATAAATCAACTATTTCATTAGTTGGTGCCGTATGTGGGAACTGAGGTTTTTAAGATTAAAGGTTTATGGTGACTATTAGGATGAGAGATAACAAGGCAGAACACCATCAAGCGGAAAGAGTCTAAGGATAAGGTGAAAATGCACATAACAATTCTCGAACTATCACTAATTGAGAACCAAATAGAAGCCCAAATAGACAAAGAGGAGAGGTGTAGAAATAACAGAGACCCAGAGGAGATACCTCAAGGCCATAGCATGAAGAGGGCTCACCATTGCTTGTCCCTGATAAAGATGAAAGAGTCAATGAAAGCTCGAAGAAGTTCTAGCTGAATTGGGAAGAATCAAACAAAAGGTGGATAAACCATTACCATCTTCTCTCGAAAGCATGATGCATCAAGTAGAGTCCTCAATAACGTAGGAGGTGTTGGAAACAAGACTACCATCTAAATTCCGCATGCCCGTCATCGACAACTATACCGGAGTAGGTGACCCGCTTGATCACCTAGAAGGATACCGGTCGCAAATGGACCTGTTAGATATATAAGACGATATCAAATGTAAAGCTTTCCCTACCATGTTAGCTAGATCAAGTCGTATGTGGTTTAGTAGGCTCTGACAAAACTTGATTTTGAGTTTTAAAGAACTCAGTCGTGCTTTCATCAGTTACTTCCTAGTGTGTAAATGATAGAAAATGCTAGCAATTCACCTCCTCTCTACTCATCAAAAGGAGGAAGAAAGTCTACGAAATTATGCGGGATGTTTCAACCAAGAAAAGTGAACGTAGAAGATCCCGAAGATAAAGTTGTTCTTATGGCCATTGTGGCAGGGTTGATGGACAGAAGATTCTAGTTTTCACTAGGGAAGAAACCTCGTAAAACTTTCATTGAGTTCATAGAGAAATCACAAGAGTACATGAACACCGAAGATGTGGTCCTTGCAGGAAGAGGACAGACAACCGAGTTAGGAAGGACAACATCTAAAAGAAGAAAATGATCGAAAGGTGGAAGCGTGAGTCAAATCGCTAGCTGAACATTCGAGGTTGCAGGTCACCCAACTAAACACTTCACAAAGTAAAATCCTCATGGAAATCCGGAACGACCAAAATCTAATGGCCCCCTTAAGATGAGATCTGATCCAAGTAAAATAGACAATGGAAAATTTTGATATTTTCATGATGACCATGGCCACGACATCGACAAATGCATCCACTTGAACAGGCACATAGAAACCCTCAACTAGCAAGGACATCTCCGACGATTTACTACCGTTAGGATTGAAGAACCTTTTCCAAACTAAAGGGAGGTATGTAGACAAGACAACCAACGTTTCAGGCCATATCAAAGAAACGATCACATACCTCGGGGGAATCAACATGACAATGGAACCCAAGGACAAAAGACGAGAACATGGAGAGAGACGATCCCATCAAAGAGTAGTGGACGAAATAAGGGTCATCTCTGGAGGATTTGCAGTAGGAGGATCCTCAAGTTCATCTAGGAAAATATTTGTGAGACAACTCTTTGTCGGAAAAATAAGCGATAGAACACATCATATCTCACCTACAAAGAGAAACTCATCATGCTCACTACCAAAGACATGTCCAGTGTCAGCTATCCGCATGATGATGTTATAGTTATTGCGGCCATGATAGGGAACTACAACATACGCAGGATTCTTATCGACACGGGAAGCTCAGTTAACATTCTCTACACAACCACATATGATCAGATGAAGCTGGGAAAAGAAAAAATAACTGGCATGATCACCCCGTTGACAGGATTCATTAGTCATCAAGTTTATCCTCTTAGGATAATGAATTTACACTTAACAGTGGGAGAACAGCCATGCGACTCAACGATTATGGTAAAATTCCTAGTTCTAGAAGGAAAATCATCTTACAATGCCATCCTCAGACATACAACACAAAACAAGCTGAGAGCCATAATTTCCATGCACCATTTGAAGGTGAAGTTCCAAACAAAGCTGAAAAAGGGAGAAATTAAAGGAGATCAAGAGCAAGCACAGAAATGCTTCTTATCAGACACTTGGATGTCAGAAGAAACTATAGTGATAGAATATCAAGAGGAACATCGAGCACAATCAGTTGAACCATTGGATGATGTGAGTCTAAATAACAACCCAAGAGAGGGTGAATTGGGTTTATCAAAAACTTAGTCCTTTTTCGATAAAAATCGAGATCTAAAAAATACTTTTTTTTAACAAATAAAAAAGCAAATCTGAATATGTTTAATGCTAAGCTAAATATAAGAAATAAATGATAAAGCATAAAGTACCACAAATTTGGATATAGGACGAATAATAAAAGAGATAGAGTTAGAGAGACGACACCGCAATTTTAGGTAATTCAGTCAACACTTGCCTATGTCCACCCCCAAGGCTATTGACTTCCTTGAGCTTCCTTCACTATTCTCCAAAAAGCAAATACACCTTAGCTTCCGGGTGCTAAGAACCTTTACAAAATGTTTTTCAAGCTCACACTTTTAACTTTCTTCACAAATCCCAAAACCCAATGGATTTCTTCTACCCTCACGAATGGGACAAAGTGTTTACTCAACACTCAAGTATTTTACAAAAGATGGGTACAAAGGAATGATAAAGAAAGACTCTTTAAGTCGAATAAGCAAGTGGAAAGCACAAAGTGTGGAATGGCTCTCTAAGCCAAATCAGCAGGTGAAAAGCTCAATAGAGTGCAAGAAGACAAGATTCTTGAAGGAAAGCTAAAGTTTGGTAGGTGGGAGCACAAGCTTTCTTGGTAGATGCGTTCTTCTCTCTTCTTCAAGGCACTTTTTCTCTCTAGAATTTAGGGCAAGAATAATTGCAAGAGTGTTTTCTCTTCTTCAAAAAATTTCTCTCTCTTTGAAGCCTAGGTCCTCAATGATGAGTAAGAGAACAAGATTTAACAATGAAAGCTTCGAATCTAACTTTTTCTCTCTTTCCTAGGCTTGATCTTGAATGATGAGACAATCCTCTTATTTCTCTCTCTCTATCTCGTTCTATTTATAGCCCCTAGGACTTCAACGGTCTTCAAGTAGCCTTATTGTATCGTTGGAGGGGTACCCAAGTCATTTTAGAGCTTTTTAAATGAGCTGGCATGGTTCCAATTTTTATGCAAAATCGCAACATGTGTCGACACATAGTCTACATGTGTCGACACATCAAACATGGGTTTGGAATTGTGCCGTCTCAAGTAGACTATGTGTCGACACATCAAACATGGGTTTAGAATTGTGCCGTCTCAAGTGTCAGTGTAATGTGTCTACACTTGTCTTCAATGTGTCGACACATTCAATCCTGGAGAGAAACATTAGCATATTGAAAGTGTCCAATCCATTCCAACACTTCTTTAAACACCTACAATATGAAAAATTGATCTATCAACTTTTGTAATGGTGTTCAAGTACACTTAGAAATATTTAATGGAGATAACCTCAATCTTTTGAAATACATTTAAGAAATAGTGGATTGACAACGTAAAATCTAAAATTCTTCAAAGCACTTAGAATTTTTGTTATCATCAAAATCAAATTTGGATTGTTTGCAAAACAACCTTGGGCTAACAATCTCTCCCATTTTGATGATGATAAAACCATTTTAGAAAAGACAATTTGCTAAAAAATTGGAAAAGCTCCCCCTGAGAACAAGCAGGAGTTTTTCATGACATTTTAGCAAAAAGGACTTTGAGATTTTACGAAGATTTTGCAAGAGTTTCCTTTATAAATGGAGGTATCCAAAAATAAAAAGTACTACCTCTAAGACATAAACTTCCTGTGAACTTCCTCCACACTTCCCAAACTTCCAATTTACCATTCAGAACACAAATTTTCACTTTTTGAGATATAAAATAAGAAGTACTACCTGTGAAGCAGATCTCAAATTTTCATAATTATGAGCAATGAGTTCACAAACTCAAAGATACCTTATAATCACCATTAGATAAAGCATAGTAGATGGACAAATAAATAATCCAATGGAGAAATTTAAATAACCAAGATATCCATTAGATAAAGCAAGTTAAGTTTTCAGCCAACATAATACATACAAATATAAAGAGGACAAAATAAGATTAATCCAAAAAGAAATGTCCTCAGTAAGAACTAGAAAGTCAACATAATACTCAAAACTTCTCCCCATAATACTTATAACTTCTCCCCTTTTGGCATCATCAAAAATAGGATAAGGGGAGGGCAAGAGCAGTTGGCTATTTAGGTGGAGTCTTTGTATTTTTCTCTTACTACCCTAGTCATTCCAACCTCAAAAGCATGAAACACAGTGAAGGTTTGGAGATTGTCGATGGTGGAGATGTTGAAATGGCAATGGATAATGGGAAATTTGTGATAGAAAAGAGAGGGTCGCATCATTTGTGAGAGAGAAGCAAAGTGTTAATCTCTAGCCCTAATTGAGTCTTTATGAAGTTTTCATGATGAATAAGTATATAAAGAAAATCACAGAGAGCTATTAAAACAAAGAATAGAACATGTCCAATGTAATCAATTTACACATCAAAAAGACAAATCACTCATATATCACCAATCTAATTCGAATGAAATCTCATTCCAATTTCTTGTCGAATGAAGTAAAATATATCCTCATTAAGGGGTTTTGTAAAAATATCTGCCAATTGAAGGCTGGTATTTACAAACTCAAGAACAATATCCCCTTTTTGAGCATGATCTCGAATAAAATGATGCTTAATCTCAATATTTTTGTCCTAGAGTGCTGAATTGGATTTTTTTTAAGATTAATCGCACTGGTATTGTCACATTTTATGGGGATGAGAGAATAATGAATTAATATCTTTCAATTATTATTTCATCCACAATACTTTACACAACAATTGCCCATGGCAGTATACTCGGCTTCCGTGGTTGATAGAGCCATAAAGTTTTGTTTCTTACAACACCAAGAGACTACTGAGGGTCCAAGAAATTGGCAGGTACCACTAGTACTTTTTCTATCATTTTACACCCGCATAATCCGCATCCAAGTATCCTTGTAAATTAAATGGCACTCTATGGGATAAATCAAACAAGATTTTGAGTGCCAACAGATATTCTGAAAATTCTTTTAACTACAAGAGATGAGATTCCTTAGGAAAATTGGAATCTAACACACATGCATGCACTAAACATGGGTCTACTAGCTATAAGATAGAGTAAGGAGCCAATCATACCTCGATATTTGGTTTGGGTCCACCTTTTTCCTCCTTTTCAATTTTTTTGTAGATGGACTCATAGGTGTGCTCATAGGTTTTAAGTTGTTCATACTGAAATGCTTGAGAAGATCTCGTGTATTTGTTGATTGATGAGAATTCCCTCATTGTATTTTTTTATTGGAGGCTAAGAAAAATAGTTCAATTCTCCTATGATGCTCATCTCAAATTCACCTTGCATAACTTGAGAAAATTCTTGACACAAGATTCATTAGTAGATCCAAAATAATGTCATCGACATAAATTTGAATCGTTAACAATTCATTGTCTTTTTTCTTTAGTGAAAAGAGTAGTATCAATTTTGCCTCGTGAAAAACCATTTTTAATGAGAAAAGATCTTAGACATTCATACCATCCCTAAGATGCTTGTTTCAAGCCAGAAAAGTGCTTTGTGAGCTTGTACACATGATTTGAAAGTTCTCATCTTTAAAGCCCAATGGTGGTTGCTTAACATATACTTCCTCTGTGAGGAATCCATTTAGGAATGCACTTTTCACATTCATTTGAAAGAGTTTAAAATCTTTATAGCAGGTGAAAAAGCAAGTAACATACGAATAGATTCTAAATAAGCAACAGGAGCGAAGGTTTCATCAAAATCAATCCGCTTTTCTTGATTGTAACCTTGGGCTAAATAATCTTATCTTGTTCCTCAGTACAACCCCGTATTCCTTCATTTTGTTTCTAAAAACCCATTTGGTGCCAATAATTGGATAATCCTTGGACTAGGAACTAAATGCCATAATTAGTTTTTCTCAAATTGTTTAAAACTCCTCTTCCATAACATGGATCCAACTTTCATCATCTCTTTTCACACAGATTTTTAGATTCATCATAAAACGACATGAACAGATTCTTCAACAACTAGAGTGCAAATGCTTTGTGCTCAACAACAACAATCATCATGTCGGATGCAAATGATTTGTGCTCAACAACAACAAGGATAATTTAAGTTTGAGTGCATGCAAAAGCGGATGAAGGTATCTTTCTTGCGTATTCAACTTATAGTAAAAGTCTATCACATTTTCAATAGGTCTAATCATGCAACAATTAATAACATGACAACTTGTGCTAACTGCTTCAACCAGAAGTAGTCAGGCAAGTTGCTTTCACACAGCAAGATTCTAGCCATTTCTTCAAGAGTCCTATTCTTCTTTTCTACAACACCATTTTGTTGAGTTTTAGAAGCCGAGAAGTTATGTTTAATTCCATTTTCACCACAAAACTTTTCAAATGAGAAATTTTCAAATTCTTTTCCATGATCACTCCTTATGCTAGAAATAGCAAAATTTTTTCATTTTGAATTCTCTTGCTAATTTTTTCAAAAGTATAAAAAGCCTCATCTTTATGAGCTAGGAATAGAACCCATGTGAATCTACTAAAATCATTAACAACAACAAAGCAATAATGTTTACCACCCAAACTCAACATTCTTGGACCAAATAAATCTATGTGTAGAAGTTGAAGTGGCCTAGAGGTTATTTTTGGGCTTAAAAGAGATTTTGGTTTGTTTGCCTTTTTGACAAGCTGCATAAATTTTATCTTTTTCAAAGGAAAGGTTAGGCAAACCCGAAAAAGATTCTTTCTGGCTAGCTTTGAAATCAAGTCCATGCTTGCATGAGCAAGCTTCTATGCCATTGCCAATATTCCTTGTCATTTATAGCTGAAAGATATTTTTGTATTTTCTAAAGAATGCTCTCTAAATGAACAATGTAACATTTTCAAATCTATGTCTAACAAAAGACTTTCTTGCTTTCAATATTCTTGATAAGACATATTGATGATTCAAAAATGACGCAGTTTCCCTTGTCACATAATTGACTAATACTCAAGAGATTATGCTTTAAACCATCAACACAAGTAAATTCTCAATATTGATTTGGAGACATACCAATGCTACCAACACCAAGTATCTTTCTTTTGCCATTGTCACCAAAGTACCGAACCTTTCTCTTGAAACAAAGAGAGTTAAACCAACTCTTGTCTCTGGTCATGTGCTTGGAGCATCCCACTATCAAGGACCCAATGTTCCTTGATTGACTTCAAGCACTTATGCAAAAGGAATCAACTCTTGATTTTGTACCCAAATCTTTAGATTGGTGTTAGAAATGAAGTCCTTCACCTTGTCTTTTTGGATCTCACAAATTTGATGTCATGAGTAGATTTCTTTCTAGTTGGACAAATGTTTGAGATGTGTCCATTATTTCTACAAAAATTACCCATGGTGAAAGATGTAGATGATTTAATAATCATATCCGAATATAGCTTTTGATTACCAACCAATCATAACCAATCCCACTTTTGTTGAAACAACATCTTTGGGAACCAAGAAGAATATCAAGGTTTCTTTTTCCTTGAGTGAACTTGCAAGATCTTGGTGAGAGAGTCAACTTTCCTTTTTAAATCAATATTTTCAGAGTTTAAATCATTGGACTCTTATTGCATGATTTTCTCATTTTCTTTTGTGATTCTTGCAAGATCCTCTCCAAGAGAAACAACTTGGTTTTTCAAAGTATCATTTTCTTGAGTAAGTATTCAAGGTTCTTTTTAAGACAAAATACTTTGAAAACACTTCTTTTCAATTCAAGATATTGTTCATCAAAGAAAGCTTAGTAAGGTCTTTGGCTTCTTGAATGGCGGTGACCTTGGTTCCCAAGCTTTTCGTAGACACCTAAGTATCTTTCTTACCATTTCAACATTAGTATATTCTTTACCAAGAGATTTAAGACCATTTATAATATCGGTAAAGCGAGTAAACATAGATGAAATAGATTTTCATCGGATTTCATCTTAAAAAGCTCATATCTATGAACAAACATACTAATCTTGTTCACCTTGACTTGATTTGTACCTACATGGGCCACTTGAAGTTTGTTCCAAATTTGTTTCGCGGTATCACAACCGGAAACATGATTAAATTCATTTGAATCAAGTGCATAATACAACATATTCATAGCTTTAAAATTAGGGACATAAGCTTAAGATCAACGTCATCAAAATCTTTTTCATCCTCCAACGTACCTTCCATGTTCTTGGGGAATCTAGGACCTCTGGAAATGATTCTCCATAGATCGTAATCAACGGCTTGGATATAAATTCTCATCATTGCCTTCCAATAGTTGTAGCAAGTCCCATTGAACAAGGGTAGTCTATTTGTGGATTGACCTTCAGCTAAAGAGGTGCTAACAAGGGTTGTCATAGATAAAAATATTAAACCTCAACTCTGATACTAATTGTGAGTCTAAATAACAAGCCAAGAGGGGGGTGAATTGGGTTTTATAAAAAACTTAGTCCTTTTTCGATAAAAACCTAGATCTGAAAAATACCTCCTTTTAACAAATAAAAATGTAGATCTAATGTGTTTAATGCTAAACTAAATATAAGCAATAATAATAAAGCATAAAGCACTTGCTTCCCAGGTCCACCCCCGAGGCTATTGCCTTCCTTGAGCTTCCTTCACTATTTTCAAATAGCAAATACACCTTAGCTTCCCGGGTGCTGACGAACCTTTACAAAGTATTTTTCAATCTCACGCTTTAACTCTCTTCACAAATCCCAAAATCCAATGGATTTTTCTACCCTCATGAATAGGACCAAATGTTAACTCAATACTCAAGTATTTTACAAAAAGATGGGTACAAAGAATGATAAAGAAAGACTATTTAAGCTGAATAAGCAAGTGGAAAGCACAAAAGTGGGAAATGGCTCTCTAGGCCAAATCAGCAAGTGAAAGCTCAATAGTGTGCAAGAAGACAAGATTCTCTAAGGAAAGCTAAAGTTTGGGAGGTGGAAGCACAAACTTTCTTGGTGGATGTGTTCGTCTCTCTTCTTCAAGGTACTTTTTCTCTCTAGAAGTTAGGGTAAGAATAATTGCAAGAGTGTTTTCTCTTCTTCAAGAAATTTCTCTCTCTTTGAAGCCTAGGTCCTCAATGATAAGCAAGAGAACAAGATTTAACAATGAAAGTTTGGTCTTGAAGATTCAGTAGAGGATTTTTTGGATCTAGCTTTTTCTCTCTTTCGTAGGCTTGATCTTGAATGATGAGACAATCCTTGTCTTTTTCTCTCTATCTCATTCTATTTATAGCCCCTAGGATTTCTACAGTCTTCAAGTAGCCTTATTGTATCGTTGGAGGGGTACCCAAGTCATTTTAGAGCTTTTTAAATGAGCTGGCATCATTCCTATTTTTTTGCAAAATCGTAGCATGTGTCGACACATCAAACATGGGTCTGGAATTGTGCTGTCTTGGTGTCAGTGCAATGTGTCGACACTTGTCTTCAATGTGTCGACACATTCAATCCTGGAGAGAAAAATTAGCATCTTGAAAGTGTCCAATCCATTTCAACACTTCTTTAAAAACACTATAATATGAAAATGATTATCAACTTTGCTTAATGGTGTTCAAGTACACTTAGAAATATTTAATAGAGATAACCTTCAATCTTTTGAAATACATTTTAGAAATAGTGGATTGACAAGGTAAAATCTAAAAATCTTCAAAGCACTTAGAATTTTCATTATCATCAAAATCAAAATGGATTGTTTGCAAAACAACCTTGGGCTAACAAATGAAATCCCCCTCTAGAAGAATTCAACGGAGAGACAGTCAGGATAGGGACCAATTTGCCAGAAGAGTCGAAAAGAACACTCATAGAATTCTTATAGGCTAATAGTGAAGTTTTTGCTTGGTAGCATGAAGACATGTCGTGCCAAAGGTCATCAAACAGACTAAACATACGTCACAACATCAAACCAGTCATACAATGCAAGAGAGGTTTTGCCCCATGAACTAGGCAGATTTAGACTCAATGTAGTATACTCAAACCTAGATCGGGGGTGAATAGGTTTTTTTTTTTTTTTTTTTTTATCTTTAACTTTGCTGCACACTTCACAAGAATATCAATACGTTCAAGAACCTAAAATCTGTATATGTATGCAGAATCAACTAAAACTTTGAAGATATTAAACTTTTAATCAAGGCTTCGAGATATTCAAGTAAAGTGTCTTTTAACTTCATACAATAATGGACAGTTTTATATTTAATCTAAATCAACACATTAACTATGTAAATCAATAACAATCACAACACAATGAACAAACGGATTAGTTACGAACAGAAACCCCTTGAAGACACGCTTCAAGAAGAAAACTCTACGAGACTAGTGGCTGGAAAAGGTTTTCACTAGAATGAGAACTCGAAGTACACAGTGATCCGTTAGACATACACATATCCCCTTGCTATTCTAACACATTGACTTCTGACCCAAATCTTAAATCTAGTTTAGCAAACCTTGCTGGGACTAAGACCGGTCTCATCCATTCTTCATCTTTAGCACCTTCCCATGGAACTAAAAGATAGGTACACTCTTTTTGGTATACTTTAGTCCTTACAAAGTAAACTAAGAAACAAAAATAGAGAGTATTGGAGAAGATAAAAATGGAGGCCTATTCTCTAAAAATCAAAGAAACGTTATTCTTCAGTGTTTTGGCAAAATGGGAAAGAAAGCTTTTTATATCCTAGGCTTCTAAGGTGAGAATCATGGAGGTAGTTATATTAGAGGCACTTCAATAATAGTTAGGGGCGTTCAGGTTTTGCTCTTGCAGTTCTTGGTAAACCTTAGGCAAACTCTCGATGAACTGTGACAACATAAAACACTCAGCGCACCAGCTTCATATTGTCAAACTTGTAGACAGACTCTCGTCGCACTACACATGCTCCTGAGACACTTATCTACTGTTAAGATGCTTGAAACATGCAGTGCTTTAACACTTGAATCTTCAAGAATAAGATACAATTACAAACATGAAGTTATATGCCAACTAAATACATTTACAATCTCCCCCTTTGGCAAACTTCATGACAAAACAAACCTAGCTTTTAAAGACATGAATTGAGTTGGTCACCACCACAGAATTCATTTACAATTAGACTTAACAACCTATACAAACATAGGCTAAAAACTATATTCCTGAGATTATCAAATATGTATACAATCTTAACAACACAAGAACTAACAATAAACTTCATTAGTTTTGAGTTAATCAAATCACACAAATATAACAACTACAATTGAATAAGCTGTGAATCAAAATTTACCAATCTCCCCCTGAGATAAGTAACATCTATAAGGACATCTTCCCCTATCTCATAGCACGACTTATAGCATATTGTAATAAGAAACAATCAACATTAGCAAACTCATATCAGAATTGCTTATAGAATGCTGACTTAAACTATGCAGCAACAAAATAATAAAACTAGCAAACTTCTAGTTCAAATACAACACTACATCTGTTAGATGTATGCCCTCAAAACCAATCATTTTGAATAATTATGAGATAATTATTATTATTGATTAATCACTTGTATATTATTTGGGTATGCAATGACATGCAATGACATAAGAGGTTATATATATAATGACATTAGATGTCATATTGTTGAGTAATATTATAGAAAAGTCAGGCCAATGATTAATGAATCGGAGGCGGGGAGTATGACTTTTTCGGATCTTTGTTGACTCATTTTGTTCTAGACCGAGATACATGAAAATGTACAAATAGTCTACACTCGTTGTGCCTCTATAAGATAGAATGATGGACTCCGTCATTGAGGTGGTGACCTTAAGCAAACGAGTGGGTGCATTGTAAGAGTACATGCACTGAACAGATCAAATATGAATACCTTCTGGAAACGATCAATGATGTAGAAAACGGTATTCAACACAATTAGCTTATGTTGTCCTTAGACCTGAGAGAGTTATACAAGTTTGTTTGTTGTGTGCTTGTGCTTTGACTGAATCATTTGTGATGATCTTCGTAGATCAAATATTCCAAATAAGGTTGGGCCTTGTGCATCGTAAGTGAATTTGTATAATTGCTCAATATGGAATCCACTAGTCTCTTGATGAGGCAGTATATTCATTATGTCTGTATATTGTTGGACTCACATAAAACGCTGCGTAGTGAAATTTTGTGAAAAGTATTTTCACGGTTTTTACTTATTAATATATGAAGTAAATATTTACGAAAATGATTTTGGAAAGTTTTTGGAAGTCCATCTAGTTACAGACTGAGAATTAAGAATTATATGAGCTAGGGACTTAATCGGTGATATTATTCAGTCTATTAGCTCATGTGAAATATAGTATGGTGGAAGGATAAATAAGCGTATAATTGTTAGTAAAAGGGATTTCATAAAAACAATCTAATTATCTCGGGGGTCAATTATGATATGTTAATGGACATGATCACAATTTGTAGAAGCCTATAAATTTAGATTACATAATATAAGGGAGTTTAATGAAAAAGAGTTTTTCATGATGATCCTACGGCTGAGATTTGAGATCCCTAAAGATCCCACGCTATAGCACAGTTGAGTTCTGAGCCAGCCATTATAAATAGCTCAAAAACTCATTTGAGAATAAGAATTCATTTTTCACTTGAGAGTTTCTCTCTCTAGAGTTTCTCTCAAAGCTGTGTGCGTAGATCTGAAGGAGCCAGAACGCTTGGGCTACTGTGATTCAACGATCCTTTCCGCTGCGACCTCGCGATCCAACAGCATCAACTTATAATCCTGAAACTAGCAAACTTCTATTTTCAAGTATATCAATCAAAATTTTGAAACACATACCGTCAAGAGTTTTAAAAACTTCAATATATAAAGACATATTCAAAACTACAAAGATACGTCAAACAGTTTTAGAACTATCTCTATACAAAAATCATATTGTTTAGAAACTTAACAAAACATAGAACATATTGTTCAAAACATACATCATAGAACGTATTGTTCAATACATAAACCACAAGACAACTTCAAAAAAATTGAAACAGTAATTCAACCAGTCTACTCCATCAGCAACCATCAAAATTCATCCGAAGACAGCAACTAATCCCCAACCACCAACCAACTAAACTACTGCCCCTTTTTGTTAGGAAGTAGCCAAACTAGGGTCTACGCTACTTCTTCTTTCTCGGAAGTGGCAAAGGTAGCAGCAGCTTCAGCTTCCTCTTCCTTCTCTTCTTCTTCCTCTTCATCAGCTGTAGCAAAGGATTCCCCATCCATGGCAGCCTCAGTTGGTTTTTCTTGAGCCCCAACTATACTCGACTCCTTAATATGTTTAGCAATATTCAAATGCTTTCTAATAAGAGTCACATTAGCTACTAATTTCATCATATATAAATTGGGAAATTCAATAGTTGTTAGAATAGAAGATTGAATAGAAGCAAAAGTATTTGATCTCTCAGTGAGAAGCTTTAAGCTTCAACCATGTAAGATAAGTTAGAACTTTAAGGACCATAGAGAGGATCTATGGAATGAGTGGTTTTTTTAGCCTTTATGGGATTTTCTTTGAGTGACTGTAGCTATCCCAAAACCAATCATAAGTTCCTTCTAGGTACTTCCTTAGGTATGGTATTGTGGTTTGTAGCAAGAAATTTCATTATCAAATAGAAATATAGAAGTCTGTTTGTAGTAGTAGACTTAGAATGAAAAACCTTAACCATGTGAGCATATATATTAGAGGGAAGATCAATATGATCACCAACCACAAAAGCATACAAGAAACGTATTCTTTCAAAAGATAAAGTTGAGAGATGCTTATTCGGGAAAATATTAATAGAAATAATCCTACTAATAATCAAGTGATTAAAAGAAAAGAGCTTAGTATTAAACTCTTTTTCACGAAAAGCAATGTTCTTTTCAGCTAAGTAGTAGTGGTAGGACGTGTTTTAGCTAGATAAGGATAAGTAGGTTTATGAACTCTAGGAATCCCTAGGAAGTGAGCAAGTACGGAAGAATCAATGTCAATGTACTAACCACAAAAGAAAATAGTAAATGACTTAGAATCATTAAAATTATGCATGTTAGAATAGAACTCATGCACAACAGGTTCAGTAGAAGGAATGATATTCATTACCATAGCTCCCCATCCTTGAGATAAGAATCTCTTAAAGATCTGCATCTGAGAGAGTTCTTCCAGTAAACTTCTCTATCAATGATCAAATACTTCTTACCAAACTTTTTCTTGAAAAGTTCTTCTGCTTCAGCATTTAAAAATCTGGTGATATCATACTTGGCTAGCGTAGGTGGAAGAGGTGTTGTCTCTTTCTCCTTTCCTCTTGTAAACCTCGTAGAGGGTTGGCAGCTTAGGTAGCTTGACACTTAATTAGCTTTGACGCAGTTTCAGATGAAGGTCTAGCACGTTTCTTAGATATGAGAGTGGGTGATGGCTGTTTGGAACTCTCAGATTGATTCTAAGCATTCTTTGTAGCAGCGTGTTTCACACATGCCATCTGCACAAAACTAGAATATTAATAGTGAAATATTATCATATAAAACAAACAATCCGTAGTATAGCTTAGTAGTTATGTTTTGACAATTTAACTAAACTTAGATGCTTATTGCATAAAACTAAGAAAAGCTCTAATGTTAGCCCAAGGTTGTTTTTGTAAAACAAACCATATTTAATTTTGATGATAACAAAAAAATTTAAGTTTTGAAGATTTCAGATTTTACTTATCAATCCATTATTTCTAAAATATATTTCAAAAAGATTAAGTTATTTCTTTAAATTATTTTTAAGGGACTTGAACACATTACACAATTTGATAAGATCAATTTTTCGTATTGTATGGTGTTTAAAGAAGTGTTGGAATGGTTTGGATGCTTTAAAGTTGAGATTGGAGAATTGCTGTCAAAAGAACAAATTTTTCAGACTAAGTGTTCAATGTTCGACACATTGAAGGCATGTTCGACACATTTGCACTGTCTCCGAGAACTTATATTTTGGCCATTCAAGTATATTTTTGGCTAAGTATGGAACTGTCAACAGATGAAGTCATGGTGTCGACAATAGTGCACTGTCTCCCGAGAGCAGAAATATTCAACTAAGTTTAAAGTGTCGACACATGAAACAATGTGTCGAGCACGATTAGGTGCGAATTGGAGATACTCTGAATCGACGCCAACTCATCCAATAAAGTTCAAATATGTCTCAAATGACTTGAGCCCTTCAACGCACTTGGGAGGGCTGATATGACCGTTGAAAACTTGGGGGCTATATAAAAAATGATTAGAAGAGAAAGCTTTTGCATCATAATTCAAGTATGTCTCCCTCAAATGTGCGAGATAAAGCAAGGTCTCAAAATTCATTGTTGAGTTCCTCAAGAGATCAAAGCTCCCCATTGTGTATTATTGTTCTCTGCTTTATCCTTATCGATAGGACCTTCCAAAGTAGAATTCGAGAATTTTCCTTGTAAGTTAATTGTGAAGACAACACTGTTAACTTAGGCATCTTCTCAAAAACGTGCCGCCATACCTAGAGAGCGGGAAGCAAGATCCAAGAGATTCATTCATGTAGATGCCTCCAAGACTCAATAGCTCCTCATTGTTGAATTAGCTTCTTCTAGTTGTTTCATCTTCTGACGATCTAGCTCTCCAGAGAAGAAGAGAAGTTTCTATAATGAAAAGGAATCACACACAACATTGTCTTGCATTTAATACTCATACTCGAGAGAAAGTGCTTGAAGAAGAGGGAGAGACTGTCCTACCAAGAAAGAGACTAGATGGAAGATCTTGTCTTCTTGTACTTTATGAGCTTTTCACTAGTGATTAATGAGTAGCCATTCCAGATATTGTGAGCTTTCCACTTGGGTCTTTGTGAGTAAGACTTCAGTAATCTATTGTGCAAAGATTTGAGGAGATGTTGGGAAAACACTTGGTCTTACTTTGTGAGAGTAGATGAAATTTCCCTTGGGTTTTGGGATTTGTGAGGGAGCAGATAGCGTGAGAAATAAGCTTTTATATAAAGGTTCCTTAGCACCCCGGAAGCTAAGATCTTCTGACTTTAAGCTCTTTGCTTACTTTTTTCGAAGGGGAGCAATTTTAGTGAAGTCAATACCAAAAAGCTCATAACTTGGGCGGAGGATACTCGTGGGTAAGGCAAGTGATTGAAGCGAACCTCATACTATTTCACATAATTATTTTATTTTACGGTGTCAAATCTCTCTAGTCACTACTCCATGATTAGACTCTTACCTCTCTCACGTAATCATATAGTTCTATCTTGACCATGTGAGATTTTTTGCTATTATGACTTTGTTGCAATTCTATTGGCAATTTAGCTTCTATTTGACTTTAGGATATCTTTTTAGATTTGCAGTTAAAGCTTTTAGACAACTTATGTAAAAGGTTTTTTAGATTTGTTATTTTATAATACCCAATAAAAGTCAAGGACTACAAATTTGTGTGAAAAATTTGTTTCCATGATCATCAATATCCATTGGAATAGTTGACTTTTTTTCATTTTATCAGATCTCAGTAAACCTAATACATTTTGTTATTTAGACTCAGTTAAACACAAGGATAATAAATCAGTTTATGTAAACTTGAAATCCCACAAAATAAATCCCATAATAAACACATTATATGATATCCATTAGCTAATAAGCCAAAATATTCAATGCATAAACCAAATAATATTTCCATATCCAACTATAAAATTTGTACACAATTTTTCACATAGTAAACAAAAAAAATGTACACAGTTTTTACAAATCCAAATATCAAATCACTTGTGTACATTGGGCCACATAATAAAACAATTACAATATAGACTTAATTAGTCCAGTAGTCCTTAGGGTATGGCCGAATCTCAAATTGGTCCCTAAAGTTTATTTCATCCTAAACTAATCCTTGGAGAATTCTTCATGTCCTGGAGTGGTCATTCCATGAACTCTGTTGGCTCTATTAAAGGAATAAATCCCATGTGAAGAACGAGGACACATCATCATCAATTGCAAGTAGCCACGTGTCCTCAATTCACTCAAACTACTAAGTTGAACAGATTGGTGTTAATTTAAAAGCCACATCGAATTGTTTATGCCACCTGGACCTAAAACGCTAGCTCATAACACCATATTGGACGGATCATTTGCACCTCGAGTGACTAGGAGCCAAGTGGCTGCTTGTGAATGATGGTGATGTGTCCCCATTAGCCACATGATATTTATTTCACTAACGGGACCAACCGAGTAGACAGAATGACCACTTTAAGACAAAGGATTCTATGAGAACTAGTATAGGATGAAATAAACCCTATGGTCCAGTTTGAGATTCGATCATACCCTAGGGACTAGTAGACTAATTAAGCCTAAAATATACAAGGTTTCAATAGATCACATAATAATAAAAAAATATATGTCAATATTTTGTAACATAGCCAAAAAAATTTACAAATATAGTCCACGGCTATTTTAAAATATCAATCAACCATAAGCAATTTTCATAGAAATTTATATAATCTCATAATATAACTCATTTGAATATAATAATGATTGAAATTACCAAAGAAACTTGAAACAAGTGACACTCGAATGTCCATAACAGCATTAAACAAAGATCTTCATCACAATTAAGCCAACTAACCAAACAATGTGATTATCAACTAATTTTTCTAAAATATGAAAAATCTAAAGACGATTCATACAAGATTTTAAGAGATTCAACAAATTATTGAAAACGAAAAAATTTCTTGAACCCTAGATTTGAAATGGCTTAATTAGTCTGCTAGTCCCTAGGGTATGGTTGAATCTCCAATTCGTCCCAAAGGTTTATTCTGTCCTATCTAGTCCTTAAGGAATCCTTTGTGTCTTAAAGTGGTCATTCTGTCGACTCGGTTGACCACCTTAACGGAATAAATCTTGCGTGACTAATGGAGACACATCCCCCAATCACAAGCAGTTACGCGGTGCCAAGTCGCTCGGGGTGCGTTGTCTTAAAAAAATATGTCGACTATGGAGTTATGAGTGGTTTTAGGTCCAGATGGTGCAGACAATTTGATGTGGACTTTAAATCAATACCAACCAGTCCAACTTGGCAGTTTGAGTGAATTGGGAAACGTCACTTCTTAGGATTGGTGGTGATGTGTTTGCATTAGTCATATGAGATTTATTCCGTTAATAGAGCCAGCAGAGTTGACAGAATGACCATTGTAGGACATGAATATTCTTCAGACTAGTTTAAGATGAAATAAACCTTAAGGACTAGCATAAAATTCGGCCATACCCCAAGGACTAGTGGACTACTTAAGCCTTTTGAAATCTTTGAAAATCTCTTGAAATAATGAATCATAGTTTAAGAAATTCATAGGTTATTCTCAGAATCACATGGGTTACAAAGCCCATACAAATTTGTAGCTTAAGGACAAATAACAAAAATCCAACAACCATATATTCGATACCACCATGTGGGACCACAAAGCCACACTGCCACCAAACATTCCATTTAATTTTTAATGAAAAGAAAATATACTAATCATAGCTTTTTCTTGACTTACAGGAGATTAAACTAAGATTGTCTTCACAAAAGTCCAAAAGATTCAACTCTTGTGAGATGTGACACAAAGAGAGGCAATGCGTGTATTGCGTGAGAGGAGAAAGAATATTAGCTTAAAGTAAAGTGGTTAAGTGTGTGAGTGGGTTTTAAAAACACGTGTTAGTCTTCTTATTTAAAATAAAAAGCCCATGTGTTTTAAAACAAGCCCAACGCATCTTTTATAAACTACGGACTTAATTACTTATCCACCATTGACACAAGAAACTTAAACTAAACAGCAACTACATGCAAACTTGAAATACAAAAAAATCACAGACAAAAATTATTTTCCTGAATTTTTTTTAAAAAAATCATCAAATATTCTGAAAATTCTGAAATATTATTTAAGAGCATTTTTGTCACGCCCCAAACGCTAACTCGAAAGGCTAGTGACAGCCGCGAGTGTTGTTGAAAATTCGCAAGTGCACGAAATCGTAACAAGTAGTATAGTAATAAGAAAGGATGTCGAACCCACGAGGACTACTCACCTATTAACTATTGAAATTGTTCTAATTCTAAATTATTTGAAAATCAAGAAAAGTGGTGGATTTTGAATTTGCAGAAACAAAAAAATAAATAAATAAACTTAAAAAGAAATTTCACCCAAGAAGAAAACACTAAGGCATCCGACTCACCTAACCAATCAAATCCAAAACCCTAACCATGCAATCAATCAATTATCAACCTCTTTGACAGAAAAATATTCTAATTTATCTAAGACCCTCTCTCGAGTAGAATTAGAATTACCCAACATACAACAACCCGCGATATGTCTATGCGAATTTAGAAGCAATTGAGCACATTAAGATTAATAATATTTCTAATGAAAGCCGCACAAATCACGTTGGCACATTCCTGTCTTTCGTTCAATTCATCATCATTTGAAGCTTAACACGCACACAAACAAATCATTCAACTATTGGCCAGATAATTGAAAGCATAAACTCAATGATGTATACTTCAAAAAGAATGGTAAAATTTCGATCACATGGTAATAAGCTTCAGAATTGTCATGGAGAGGCTACATCGTAGCCTTAGCAATAGAAATTAGTTCATAGCAAAATCAGAATAAATCAAAACAACTCTGGAATTCATAATGAAAATTATACAAAGAGAAGAGAAGATAAAAGGATTAAGAAGGAACTATATGTAGATCGAGAATCTCAATTGTTGACAAACTCCAATTCAGCCTCTGTCTTCTTCACCTTGTTCCAAGCTTCAGGATTCCTCTCCAGTGGTGAAAAACTCTCCTTTTTTTCGTGCCCTAGTCGTTCTCCCCCTCCTTCCTTCAAAACCTCTTTGTTTCCTTAAAACAGGGTTCTCAACAAGGCAGTTTTCCCTCGACCTCCGACTTGATGCTCCGTTTTCACCTTTTTCTGTTCCTTTTTTGGAAAATCCAGAAACACGAAAGTTGTAGCCTTTTCTCTTAGCTTTTCGTAGACACCACGATTGACCTCATTCGAGTTCTATATCAAAAGATATGCTCCAAATACCGAAGGGTGTTTCAGGAATTCCAGGAATTCCGAGAAAGGAAAGTTTCCTTTGTTAGTTCCAATGAATCCTTCAATTGATTTATTCCTCCTCTTGTTTCATGCGGCACACCAAAACCTAATAGATTTTTAGGTTTTCTTTAAAATAAAAACACACGTTGGCCTCACATTGTGAGCTGGACCCCAACCTCTCATTGACTTGGTGAATCCCGAAATTCTTGGCAGATTTGTTCCCCGACTTCCAGCTGGATTTTGAACTTCAAAACGGTGTAACTAGGTTTTGGGCTCTTCATAAAAGTTTTAGGCCTTCGTCTTAGCTTTCCATAGAATCAAACAAAACTGGAAACCGATGTCTGTAGCTCCCGTTACAATCGATTGATCAAACAGTATTCTGGTTTGCCTAGACCGGGCTAACTAGGGTTTTGCTTTGTTGACCTAACCCGAATTTGGCCTCTTCACATCAGCCCAATTTCACCTAATCAAACACATGTAAACTGCAAAATACCAAGAATTTCTAATAATTCAGTAAATGTAAAATACCTCAAATTCTAGACAACTAAGCAAAGAAACACATACAAAATGCTCTAAATCAACACAATTATGATGACCAAATGTGTGAAATAAATTCTCACATCAGCGAGCATCCCCAACAAGGAATACTCAAGCGAACTTACTAAATTTTTGCAGCGGAAAAACCCCCCCCCTTTTTTTTTTTGACTAATGCGCGTAATGAAACATTAGAACCTGCTCTTCAAACGATAACTTGAAGTAATTACAACACAGTCTCAAAATATCAATTGGTTAAAAACCCTAAACTTTACTGGGCCGAATAACCCATGACCACCACACATCGGAGGCTCATGTCGGCTCTTTCAAAAATTATATCTAAACCTTTACTGAAATAACAAAAAGGGAAGAGGACGTCCTCGTCAGCCCCTCTCCTAGGTTTTAAGGTCCTCTTCTTAGGTTTCCTCACCTGAAATATTGTCTGGAATGATACAATTTAAAAACTGTGAGTCGAATGACTCAAAAGGGATCATATGCAATAAATAGTGCATGTCTCGCATGTTCATGGATATCAATGTACATGAATGTCAAATGAAATGCTTGCATATGCATGAGACAACGTACTTGATCTTAAAAGAAACATGCAATTGATCTTGAAAATAATTCTTTCTTGATTGGGCAACTTATCTCGCTCCATTTACCCTGAAGTCAGGTTGTGCGTTCCCTTCGGAACTATTCCTTTTCTCTTGGGAATACGTCATTTGGTTGAGCTAGTCCTCGACGTGGCCCCAGGCCTAATGACTAGACTCAACCCTTAGAGGTTCACACCTTCTTGCAAGCATCCTTCAGTGTGATTGCACATACCTCAAGAGCTACCTTCTCTCATTCTCCTTCGGAGTGGGTGCCCTTAGGAGTCATCCATCCTTCTCGCATTCGTCCTTCGGAGTGGATGCACCTATCTTAATGGTACGGTACCGACCAACCTCAGCCCCTTAACTTAACTTGTCATACAGTACTTCTCATACTTTCATTTGCACAAAAATTTCTTCTTTAAGAAATCATGCAAATGCTTATGTCGTGTAATGCTTGATAATGAGAAATCGTAAATGCTTCTCATGCTTTCATTCCAGTTTTCGGAAAAACGTAAGTTTCCACTTACCTTTGTCCACTTGAGCGAATGGCAGCACCTTGCCTACAATTGATTCATACTAATGTCATTTATAGGTTTACTAGATGTAGAGAATAGTCATTCAATTAAATTCAGCACATCATACAAAATCGCCCATATTTCTTGATTTCCCAATGGTGATCTTACAATGCAAAGTATTCTCTTAAGAATGCCGAAGCCATAAGAATTGGTTAAACTGATCCTTACACTAATTTTTATAACATATGAAAGTTCTAAGTAATTTGGAGCTCATTTGCCATTCAAAACATTTACCCGAAAATACAAGCTGCGGAGGACGTCCAAGCGGGCAGCCCCGACTCTCCAACTTAAAAATTCATAACTTCATAGACATGGCTCCAAATAACATGAAATTTATTTTGAATATTCAGCTTTCATAGGTCAAGATTGGAGGTAAAATTCACAACAGCAGAATTTGCTATACATTTTTACAAACACTTCATATTAGGCGAAAATCCTACAACAACACTGTTGCTGTTTCCAGCTCGGCCTTCCATTTTCAAAATACCACAACTCATTCATTACACCTCTAATTCACACAAAATTTACCTTAAAATGTTCTTCTTTCATAAACTTAAAATTCAAGACCAAACTTGTAAAATTTGGACTTAAAATGATCACTCAAAAGGTATTCGAAATGAGCTAACATTCCGGACGTACAAGGCTGCTGGCAGCTTGACGTCCGGGCCTTGAACAACGCATATCTCACCCAATACTTATCGGAATCACCCAAGGTATGGCTTAAAATCTTCCTATTTCCTAGGCCTACAATCTAGGATCCTCTTAAGATCAAAGGATAAGCACAATTGCATCAGAAT
The DNA here is from genome assembly GCA_003952965.2 of Morella rubra. Lineage (NCBI taxonomy): Eukaryota > Viridiplantae > Streptophyta > Magnoliopsida > Fagales > Myricaceae > Morella > Morella rubra. The sequence goes on from CM025853.1 coordinate 16,405,495, forward strand.
ACACTCCTAGTTCGAGCCTTGAAATCTGCAGAAGTACATTTCAGCAACTTATTTTCAGCAACTAGTCTAACAAGCATTCTCTATAATTCTCAATGATCTTCAACATAACAGGCCATGCTTATTAATGCTATGGGTTTTCCAATCAACTATAGGTCATAATAGAATGGGTCTATCCTCTATAGATGCAAATCAGCAACAAGGAGTTTTCCTTTTCCTGCAAGTTTCCTCCCTTTTTATCATAACCTTCTTCATGCAGCAACTTCACCCATGATTCTAGATTTAAAACCTCAGCTTTGTTTTCCAGCAACTTAGCAATTAAATTTAAACTTAACACAAAATTAAAACCACACTTGCAACACTACAACCCAACAGATCCGGCCATGCATACACAAACAGATTTCAGTCCTCTTTTAGGCTTTTTATCATACACTTAGGTGCATCAATGTTGCCCTAGAACATTTCTCAGATCTAACCATATCTCCCCATGATTTCTTACAAGATCTACACTACTCTTAGAGCAAACAACATGTAGATAAGGAGAAAACAACCTAGCACACAACAAGCTATCATCAAGAAAAATGTGAAAGAAATGAGATAGTGGGTATTTCGGCCAGTAGAGATTTTTTTTTTTTTTTCATAGCAAGGGCCGAACTTACCTTTCTTTCTTCTCTTTCTCCTTCTTCTTCTTCCTCTCCTTTTTTCTTTCTTCTTCTTCTTCTTCTTCCTTCTTCTCTTCGGTTGTGTGAGTGAGTTAGGGCAAAAGAGTGTTAGGGCAATGGGAATGTGAAGTGTGCGGCAAGGGGGTTAATAGGTGAAAGCTTGGGGGGGGGAACAGGCTGCCCTCCCCCTTTCTTTCCCTCCTTCACGTGACTTCCCTCCCTTTTTCCCCATTTTTTTTTTTTTTTTTTTTTTTCTGCCACTTCATAAAATTAACCCTAACATGCCTTTCACACATTTTTCAAGAGTCAAAGTCCCTAATTCAATTTCTTCCAAATATTGCAAACTTAGAGATATATTCCAACAATTAAAATGATTAGTTTAATTAATCCCAAATACTCAAATTTAATACTATTAAAAATTGCAAACGATATAACATTTAAATCATAGCTAAAATGCATAAAAATGCTAGGGGGAAAATTCCACCTAGACAAAATCTTAGATTAATTTACCCATACATGCCTTTCTCAAAATTAGATAATACACAATTCTTTTAAATGATAGAAATAAGTCGAGGTCTCACAATTTTAGACTTACTAAATGACATAATGACATATGAATACTCAAAATACTCAAAACTAAGTAATTGACCAAAATTTCAAGTAATTTGATAAATACCAATAGCTTGTTTTAAAAAATCAAACCTAGATGTTTCAAGCGGTTTTGTAAAAAGGTTAGTTAATTGATTTTCTGTTGAAAACATGTTCAATTTGAATAATCTGACTTTCAACAAGATCACGTATAAAATGTTGTCTTATATCAGTATGCTTAGTACGTGAATGTTGAACTGGATTTTTAGAAATGTTTTATAGCATTGATATTATCACAGTATACATGCATAGACTTCTAATGTAAATCATAATCATACAACATTTGTTTCAACGATAGGAGTTGCGTACAACAACTACCCATAGCAATATACTCTGCCTCAGTTATGGAAAGAGAAATAGAGCCTTGCTTCTTACTAAGCCAAGCTATTAAATTTGAACACAAATAAAAGCATCCACCATAAGTGCAAAGAGATAAACACTTCTCAAATCCCTTATGATCACCATTAGAGAATCAACAGCTTTGACCATAATAAAATAATCCAATAGAGACATATAAACAAACATAGATACATAGATATCCATTAGATAAAGAAGTCAGGTGTTCAGTCAACCAAAATAAATACAAAACAAAAGAGAGGACAAACTAAGGTTAATACAAAATGGAATGTCCTCTACAAGAGCTGAGAGTCAACAGTCACTTAAGACTTCTCCTCCTTTGGCATCATTGATGTGAGAATTTATTTCACACATTTGGTCATCATAATTGTGTTGATTTAGAGCATTTTGTATGTGTTTCTTTGCTTAGTTGTCTAGAATTTGAGGTATTTTACATTTACTGAATTATTAGAAATTCTTGGTATTTTGCAGTTTACATGTGTTTGATTAGGTGAAATTGGGCTGATGTGAAGAGGCCAAATTCGGGTTAGGTCAACAAAGCAAAACCCTAGTTAGCCCGGTCTAGGCAAACCAGAATACTGTTTGATCAATCGATTGTAACGGGAGCTACAGACATCGGTTTCCAGTTTTGTTTGATTCTCTGGAAAGCTAAGACAAAGGCCTAAAACTTTTATGAAGAGCCCAAAACCTAGTTGCACCATTTTGAAGTTCAAAATCAGCTGGAAGTCGGGGAACAAATCTGCCAAGAATTTCGGGATTCACCAAGTCAATGAGAGGTTGGGGTCCAGCTCACAATGTGAGGCCAACGTGTGTTTTTATTTTAAAGAAAACCTAAAAATCTATTAGGTTTTGGTGTGCCGCATGAAACAAGAGGAGGAATAAATCAATTGAAGGATTCATTGGAACTAACAAAGGAAACTTTCCTTTCTCGGAATTCCTGGAATTCCTGAAACACCCTTCGGTATTTGGAGCATATCTTTTGATATAGAACTCGAATGAGGTCAATCGTGGTGTCTACGAAAAGCTAAGAGAAAAGGCTACAACTTTCGTGTTTTGGGATTTTCCAAAAAAGGAACAGAAAAAGGTGAAAACGGAGCATCAAGTCGGAGGTCGAGGAAAAACTGCCTTGTGGAGAACCCTGTTTTAAGGAAACAAAGAGGTTTTGAAGGAAGGAGGGGGAGAACGACTAGGGCACGAAAAAAAGGAGAGTTTTTCACCACTGGAGAGGAATCCGAAGCTTGGAACAAGGTGAAGAAGACAGAGGCTGAATTGGAGTTTGTCAACAATTGAGATTCTCGATCTACATATAGTTCCTTCTTAATCCTTTTATCTTCTCTTCTCTTTGTATAATTTTCATTATGAATTCCAGAGTTGTTTTGATTTATTCTGATTTTGCTATGAACTAATTTCTATTGCTAAGGCTACGATGTAGCCTCTCCATGACAATTCTGAATCTTATTACCATGTGATCGAAATTTTACCATTCTTTTTGAAGTATACATCATTGAGTTTATTGCTTTCAATTATCTGGCCAATAGTTGAATGATTTGTTGTGTGCGTGTTAACTCGAGAGATGATGCACGTAGTTTAGCTTCAAATGATGTATGCCATGAATTGAACGAAAGACAGGAATGTGCCAACGTGATTTGTGCGGCTTTCATTAGAAATATTATTAATCTTAATGTGCTCAATTGCTTCTAAATTCGCATAGACATATCGCGGGTTGTTGTATGTTGGGTAATTCTAATTCTACTCGAGAGAGGGTCTTAGATAAATTAGAATATTTTGCTGTCAAAGAGGTTGATAATTGATTGATTGCATGGTTAGGATTTTGGATTTGATTGGTTAGGTGAGTCGGATGCCTTAGTGTTTTCTTCTTGGGTGAAATTTTTTTTTAAGTTTATTTATTTTTGTTTCTGCAAATTCAAAATCCACCACTTTTCTTGATTTTCAAATAATTTAGAATTAGAACAATTTCAATAGTTAATAGGTGAGTAGTCCTCGTGGGTTCGACATCCTTTCTTATTACTATACTACTTGTTACGATTTCGTGCACTTGCGAATTTTCGACAACAATCATCAAAAATAGGATAAGGGAAAGGTCAAGGAGAACTGAAAGGAGGAGGAGGATAATCAATCTCAAACTTCTTCAGCCAGTTCATCCAAGTGGTAGAGAATCAATACGTCCATTTTATGACACGAGGACGAAGATTCCTATCTTCGTCCAGATGGACCTCGGTGGCCTTAACAACATCTTCAGTAGAGGACTTTACAAAAGCCTAAAGCTCAGTAGAGGTAAAAGTAAACTCATCAATAGTATTTTGAATCACATTGCTTGCCACATGAATACTGTTGTTGACTTGATGCTTAAGACCCCTCATATCCTTATCAAGAGTCCTAAAACACTCAGTATGATTAGTGAGCACCTTGATAATATTGTCGAACCCCGTCTTCATGCTGGTGGCTAGGTCCTCCATATTCTGACTCAATTTCCTCTATTCTTTCTTTATCTCAACCAAGGAAGATTCAAGAGAACTCAAAGGAGGCTTATGAGAACTAGTAGCAGGCAGTTGGGAGGATGAGCCAATCTGTAGAGAAGGAAAAGAGATAGGATTGTGCTCTCCCATAGGAGTCATATGTTGGCTTTTGTTCATAGTCGATATTTTGATGATTTCAATAAATGGATTAAGTTTACAAAATGGACATCTTCAAAGACAAAGACATTTTATCAAAGAGCCAAAGACATGAAGATTGAAGATCAAGAAGATGCAAGGATTTCAAAAGTGAAGATTCAAGACCTTAGGGTATAATTTTGTAACTCTTAGTTTCACTTTTGACAAGGATTTGAATCACACACTTGCATATTTTCAAACCGTGCATAATCTTCTTATCACATTTTTGACAACCAAAATGCCTTTAAATGTTTTCAAATCATCCCTATATAAACTCCCAAGCCTTAGTTATACTTTTGGGAAGTTGGTTTTTGAAATTGGGATTTCAAAAATGTCAAAAATGAGCTTTTTAATTGTAGCGGTATGAAAATAGCGGTCGATGCGTTGACCGGAGGACAAAATTTGACAGCATTCAAATTTTATGACCGTTGAGCAACGGCTAGTTGAAGCGGTCAACCGGTACAACGGTAAAATTGTCACATCGACCCCTAACAGTTAGAAACGACTAGTTTTCTCATGTGGCTATATAAGACCTTCCTAATGTCTCTAAAAGAGAGAGAACGACCACATATCATTTTATAGCTTGAGAAATATCTTAAACCTTCTATTTCATATTTCTCATATCATTCACACAAATTACACTTTCTTATCCTTGTCATTGTGTGAATCAAAGAGATAGAGCTTTCATTTTCATATCCACTCTTTGAGAGAGTTTATTCTTGTAATCTTCCTATCATTAATAGATGATTCCTTTAGTGAGGTTTTTCACTAAAGAAGAAGCTTAGATAGAGTATATCTCAAGCTTGGTTGGGTTGTGAGTGTTTAGCCTGGGAAAACACTTGTACGGTTCTCTAGCACCCAGAAGCTAGTATGTACACTATTTGAAAGAAGATAGTGGGAAAAACCTCAAGGCTCGGTAAAGGAACTTGAGGGGTGGATGTAGGCGGGTTTGCCGAACCACCTAAAAATCACGTGTTTGCTTCTCTATCCCTACTCCTTACATTAGCTTATTTACTTGTGCTTATCTTGTTGCTCAATATACTTGTAAAATTAGCCTTTACTTTACAACATGATTTTGGGGGTTATAACCAAAAAAGTTTGAAACCCAATTCACCCCCCTTTTGTGTTTCCTTAATCCTTGGACTTACATCCTAGTGCCAGTGGGAGTTCTTTCAGTGGTAGCCTCTTCCTCATCATCACTTTCCTTTTCAAAATCTGAGTCCCATGCACTTCCTTTTTGAGGTGTCACCACACCTTTCTTTACCCATTCTCTATCATCATTTTGAATAAAACCCATCAACCGAGGAGTTTTCTTGTTATTCTCCTTGGATTCTTTGGGTTTTTCTCTTACTTCTCCAGTCATATCAGCCTCAAGAACATGAAACATATGAGTGAAAAACATCCCATAAGGGAGCCCCTACTTCTTCTTCTTAGTAGTAGCTTTCATGTGATTAAGCATTAAATGACCAAGGTTCATATGGTACGAATGATCAGACAATACATAACGAACAATTCTAGAAGGTGATGTACTCAAATTTTTAGTCCTTGGCAAAATGATATTGCTAACCATATGATGCAAAATCCTTCTAAGAATTGACAAGTCACTAGCAACAGGTCTAATCACCTCATTTAGGGCTGGACATCCAACACAACCCTAAGAATATCAACTGGTTCTATCTCAAACATACCCATCCAACCATAAGTATTAAAGAACTTCTTTCCACTATTAGGGGCAGAGACCAAACAATTGAGGGAAGAAATTGACATGTCTAATTGCTTCCATTCACGTAACTGGTGGCATCCTCAGTCTTTGAAAATTGAAAAGTGGCATAAACCAATTCCACCAAATACACGTAACAATTCACCTTTAAATTCACAAGAATACCCCATCCTTGAAATTCAAACATCTCTTTAATACCAAAGTCACTTTCACTAAACCACTAAAAATAGCCCAATGTCTAGCAATGACTTTCTTATTCCTAAAATCTTGAACAAAGCGATTTTTATAAAGCCCTGACCTGTAAATGTATGCCTCTGGAATAGGAGTGGGTTCCTCAGTGCTTCGTCCTTTTTTTCGTGCCTTTGAACCGACAGAAGATGGCGTCTGTTGAGAGGTATGCTTGGAATGGCTGGAAGACATCACGTCAGTGGCATTGTGAGGAGATCGAAGGCTATGGTGGTGGTTTTTTTCGAAGAGGGTTATGGGTAAATGGAATTTGTGAGGGAGAGAGAAAAGAGGGTCTGTGAGATGGGAGAAGCAAAAGTGCCGACCCCTAACCCTAAAAGAGTATAAATGTGCCACACATACCCCTTTTTTTTAAAATAGTGAACCCGAAAGATGTGTCGACACATTGCACATGCTGCTCCAGAACATAGTTTAAAAGGGCTCTTGGGAGGAAAGCTTATGTGTCGACACTTGAACTTATGGTGTTGACACATACTTCTCCAGTGAAAACAACCATGAAAAACCAGAAGTTTTGACACTTGTTTTACCAAGTGTTGACACATGGCATGCATAAAGAGAACATACAAAGTTTTCACAAAGAAAAAGCATGATTTTAAGAAGAAATGCATAGAGAGAAATTTAAACACAGATCAGAACATGTCCAATGCAATCATTAATATAATTAATATGACAAATCAAGCACATATCACCAATTTAATCTGAAGGAAATCTCATTCCAATTTCTTGGCGAATAAAGTGAAATCTATCCTCATTAAGGGGTTTTGTGAAAATATCCACCAATTGAAGGTCGGTATTTATGAATTGAAGAATAATATCTCCTTTTTGAGCATGATCTCGAATAAATGATGCTTAATCTCAATATGTTTCGTCCTAGAGTCCTGAATTGATTTTTGGTAAGATTAATCGCACTGGTGTTGTCACATTTTATTGGGACGAGAGAATAATGAAGATTAAAATCTTCTAATTGTTGTTTCATCCACAATATTTGTGCACAACAATTGCCCACGACAATATACTCAGCTTCCGTGGATGACAGAGCCACAGAATTTTGCTTCTCACAACACCAAGAGACAAGGTTTTGAGTTGTCCATACTAAATCAATTGAGAAGATCTTTTGTATACATTGCTTGATTGATGAAGATGCCCTCATTGCATTGTTTGATTTGGAGGCCAAGAAAATAGTTCAATTCTCCCATGAGGCTCATCTCAAATTCTCCTTGCATGACTTATGAGAACTCTTGACACAAAGATTCATTAGTTGATCCAAAAATAATGTCATCGACATAAATTTAAACCGTTAATAATTCATTGTCTTTTTCCTTAGTGAAAAGAGTAGTATCAATTTTACCTTGTGAGAAACCATTTTCAATGAGAAGAGAACTTAAACGTTCATACCATGCCCGAGGTGCTTGTTTCAAGCCATAAAGTGCCTTTGTGAGCTTGTACACATGATTTGAAAGCTTTTCATCTTCAAAGCCCGGTGGTTGCTCAATAAACTTCTTCTGTGAGAAATCCATTTAGGAATGCGCTTTTCACATCCATTTGAAAGAGTTTAAAATCTTTATAGTAAGCGAAAGTGAGTAACATACGAATAGATTCTAAATGAGCAACAGGAGCAAAAGTTTCATCAAAATCAATTCCCCTCTTCTTGATTGTAACCTTGGGCAACCAATCTTGCTTTTGTTTTTAAAAATTTCTTTTATACCAATAATTGGATAATCCTTGGGTCTAGGAACTAGATGTCATACTTGATTTTTCTCAAATTATTTTAACTCCTCTTCCATAGCATGATCCAACTTTCATCATCTTTAGCCTCAAGAAAATTCTTAGGTTCAAGTTGAGAAAGTAAGGCAAAATTATTAGCTTGGTTTATAGAAGAGCGAGTACTTACCTCTTTCTCATCATTACCAATAATTTGCTGGAGAGGATGACTTTTGACATATTTCCATAACTTTGGTAGATCACTGTTGACTTGTTGATCATCTTCTTTTGATTCTTGAGTTCCTTACTCTTGTACATGTGTTTCTTCCTTGTCTTCATTTACGACAAGTTTCTCAACTTCTTTATCATAATCAATAATATCTTCCTCATTTCTTTTCACAAGATTGTTAGATTCACAAAAAACGACATGGATTGATTCTTCAACAACCAATGTATGTTTATTGAAAACAGATAGGCTTTACTAGAGTTGAATAACCAAGAAAGATACCTTCATTCACTTTTGCATCGAACTTACAAAATTGTCTTTGTTGTTGTTGAGCACAAAACATTTGCATTCGAAAACATTGAAGTAACCAATGTTGGGTTTTCTATCATTCCATAGATCATATGGAATTTTCTTAAGAATAGGTCTAATCATGCAACAGTTCATAACATGACAACTTGTGCTAATTGCTTCAGCCCAGAAGTAATCAGGCAAGTTGTTTTCACATAGCAAGGTTCTAGCCATCTCTTCAAGAGTCCTATTCTTCCTCTCTACAACACCATTTTGTTGAGGAGTTCTAGGAGCGAGAAGTTATGGTTAATCCATTTTCACCACAAAACTTTTCAAAGGAGGAATTTTCAAATTCTTTTCCATGATCACTCCTTATGCTAGAAATAGCAAAACCTTTTTCATTTTGAAACCACTTGCTAAGTTTTTCAAAAGCATGAAAAGCCCATCTTTATGAGCTAGGAATAGAACCCATGTGAATCTACTAAATCATCAACAACAAAGCCATAACGTTTGCCACCCAAACTTAAAGTTCGAGTTGGACCAAATAAGTCCATGTGTAGAAGTTGAAGTGGCCTAGAAGTGGACACCACATTTTTGGGCTTAAAAGAGGCATTGGTTTGTTTGCCTTTTTGACATGCTGCACAAATTTTGTCTTTTTCAAAAGTAAGGTTAGGCAAACCCGAAACAAAATTCTTTTTGGCCAATTTTGAAATCAACTCCATACTTGCATGAGCAAAGCTTTCTATGCCACAACCAATATCCTTGTAATTTAGAGCTAAAAGACATTTTATATTTTATGAGGAAATGCTCTCTAAAAGAACAGTGTACACATTTTCAAATCTATGTCCAACAAAACAAGACTTTCTTGCTTTCAATATTCTCAACGAGACATATTAATTATTCAAAAATGACTTAGTTTCCCTTGTCACATAATGTAATTGTCCGGATCGTTAAGGCCTCAAGCATTGTCTTATAGTAATGGATGCCACTATTAAACTGAGGTTTCGACCAGCAGGAGGATCGTTAAAGCAACAGGATTTTAAGAAATAAACATCATCAAGACCCTTTATTTCAACCTTTGTATTACAAAAGAGTATCAATTTTGCTTTCTATGTATGTCTACAAAACATGGCAGAATAACTACTAAATTCAATACAATCTACATAGGTCTTTATCTTATTCTCTTATACTCTTCCTCTTCATTATTTAGAAAATATAATCAGGATGCTCTCAACGATGATGTCTAGGTTCTAGGTTCTCATGACCAACCCCCAACTACCAGCTTAGTATCAAGACCTCATGAGTCAAAGTCTAAGTAAATTCCCCAAGGTCCATTTTGAATATCTGCTAAAAAATTTAACAAACAACGGTGAGTCCAAATGACTCAGTAAAGCTAGTGGTTAGACAAACAGGAGATACAGTAAAAGATATTGAAGAAACCCGTTCATCAATAATATCTCAAAATAGAAGAAGAAAGTAAATGAAAAGACTCAATTCTTAAAATATGATCTTTTCCAATTTTTCAATCACCACTACTCTCACTCTTCAGAATGAATCACTCGGCAGAGTGACGGGTTACAAGTAACCTCCATGTTTTGCGGCATTACTCCCAAAGTAGAACATGGTCCATATTTTGTGGCATTACTTCCAGAGTAGAATACGGTATCCTCAAAGAGGATCTTTTCGCGTACGACAGAGAGGCTAGTGTCACGCCCCGCACGCTAGCTCAGCGAGGCTAATGACAGCCGCGAGCATTCCCAACAAGGAACACTCCAGCGTACTTACTAAATTCTTGCAGCGGAATATTTCTTGCAGCGAAAATATCATAATACCTAAATTTTTATTTTTTTTTAAACTTTATATCGCTAGCGATTAACGTGCATACGAAACATTAGAACCTATTTCTAACACTTGCATCTCGATCAATAACTTGAAGTAATTACAACACAGTCTCAAAATACCAATCGGTTAAAAACCTTAAACTTTACTAGGCCGAATAACCCATGACCACCACACAACGGAGGCTCATGTCGGCTCTTCCAAAAATTATATCTAATCCTTTAATGAAACAACAAAAAGGGAAGAGGACATTCTCGTCGGTCCCTCTTCTAGATTTCCCCACCTGAAATGTTGTCTGGAATGGTACAATTTAAAACTGTGAGTCGAAAGACTCAGTAAGGGTTTATATGCAATAAATAATGCATGTCTTGCATAAATCATGAATGTACATTGATGCTTGCATATGCATGAGACAATGTACTTGATCTTGAAAAAACATTTCTTGCTTGAAAATATTTCTTTCTTGAAAACCTTTCTTTCTTGATTTGGCTACTTATCACGCTCCATTTACCCCTAAGTCAGGGTTGTGCGTTCCTTTCGGAACTATTCCCTTTTCCCTTGGGAACACATCATTTGGTTGAGCTAGCCCTTGTTGTGGCCCTAGGCCTGATGGCTAGACTCAACCCTTGGAGGTTCACACCTTCTTGCAAGCATCCTTCGGTGTGATTGCACATACCTCGGGACCTACCCATCCTTCTCTCATTCGTCCTTCGGAGTGGGTGCCCCTTAGGAATCATCCATCCTTCTTGCATTCGTCCTTCGGAGTGGATGTCCTATCTTATTGGTACGGTACCGACCATCTTATTTAGCCCTTTAACTTGACTTGTGATAACATACTTATCATTTTTCATTTGCACAAAGAAACTTATGCAAATGCTCATGTCATGTCATGCTTGATAATGCCATGCTTGATAATGAGAAATCATAATACTCCTCATGCTTTCATTTGCACAAAACTTTCTTTTTCATTCAAGAAAATCATGCAAATGCTCGTGTCATGCCATGCTTGATATGCTTATTCATAAATACTTTTCATGCTGTGTATCATTCCAGTTTTCGGAAAAACGTAAGTTTCTACTTACAAATTCCACTTACCTCCGTCCACTTGAGCGAATGGCAGCACCTTGCCTACAATTGATTCATACTAAAGTTATTCATAGGCTTACTAAATGTATAGAGTAGTCACTCAATTATTCACAACTCATCATACAAAATCACCACCCATATTGTTTGACTTATCAATGGTGACCCTATAATGCAAATGTTATTCTAAGGATGCCGAAGCCATAAGAATTGGATTCTAAACTGATCCTTACACAAATTTTCATAACATATCAAAATTCTAAGTAATTTGAAGCTCATTTGCTACTCAAAACCTTCCCCCGAAAATACAAGCTGCTGAGGACGTCCAAGCGGGCAGCCCCGACGTCTCCAACTTAAAAATTCATAACTTCAAAATCATGGCTCCAAATTACATGAAATTTATTTTGAAATATTCAGCTTTCATAGGTCAAGATTGGGGGTAAAATTCACAACAGCAGGATTTACTATACATTTTCACAAACACTTCTTATTAGGCGAAAATCCTACAACAACGCTGTTGCTGATTCCAGCTCGGCCCTCCATTTTCAAAATACTACAACTCATTCATTTTACCTCTAAATCACACGAAATTTATCTTAAAATGTTCCTCTTCCTTAAACTTAAAATTCAAGACCAACCTCGTAAAATTTGGACTTAAAATGATCCTTCAAAAGGTATTCGAAATGAGCTAACATTCCGGACGTGCAAGGCTGCTGGCAGCTTGACGTCCGGGCCTTGAACAACGCATATCTCACTCAATAGATTATCGGAATCATCCAAGGTATGGCTTAAAATCTTCCTATTTCCTAGGCCTACAATCTAGGATCCTCTTAAGATCAAGGGATAAGCACAAGTGCATCAGAACACACTCCAAATTCGAGCCTTGAATCTGCAGAGATTAAATTCCAGCAACAACAATGATCTTCTCAACCTTCCAAACCTCCAACAACCAAAACCCTAATCTCTTCATGTCACAACCAACATCCAAGGCTAATTTAACATCCCATAACAGCAACCATTCTCTCACATTCTTCCCTCTTTTACAACTCCAATTCAAAGTTTACAACAAAACCATGATTCCATCTTCATCAAGCTAAAACTATTGCATTTACCCATTTCTTTTGGACTTTTTATCAAACACCTAAGGTGCATTATTGGTCCTCTTGCATATTTTCAGATCTGACCATATATCTAACACTTAGGGCTTGGTGGTTCTCAACAAGACTAACATGCATAAACCTAACACATCAAGCCAATAAATTCGGCCATACACACACCAACCGATTTCAGCCCTCTTTTAAGCTTTTTATCAAACACTTAGGGTTCATAAATGGTTTCTCTTGAGTATGATTTTCCAGATCTGGCCACATTTTCCATGGTTTCATGTACAATCTATACTACCCTTTAAACTTACTAGATCTATACTTTCTTCAAAGGAACACACATGAACACAAGGAGAAAACCAAACAAATATCACAACCAACAACCATTAAAAGAAATATCACAACCAACAACTATTAAAAGAAAGAAGAAGAAAATGGGAAAGAAATGGGGCTGGTCGGCCAACAAGGGCCGAAATTCCTCACCTCCCTCTCTCTCTTCCTCTTCTTCTTTTTCTTCTTCTTCTTCTTCTTCTTCTCTTGTGCGGGTGGGTGCTAGGGCAAGTGTTTTGAAAATGCGGTAGAGGAAGAGAGGGGTGGTCTTATGCGTGAAATGCAAGGGCTTGGGGAAAGGAAATGACAATTCTGCCCTCCCCCTCCCCTTTTTCTCTTCTCCCACGTGAGCCTCCATTCTCCCTTCTTTTCCTTTTTCTTTTATTTCCTTTATTTTCTGCTACTAAATAAACTACTCTAACATGCCTTTCTAAGTTTATTTCTAAGTCTCGCACATTTTCAAAGTTAAAGCCCTAATTAAATTCTTCCAAATATTGTAACTCAGGGACATATTCCATCGATAAAATGATTAGCCTAATTATCTCAATTACTCAATTTTAACAATTGCAAATAATATAACATTTAAATCTAGCTTAAAACTCATAAAAACGCTAGGGGAAAATTCCACCTAGACATAACTTTAGATTAATTTAACCATACATACATTTCTCAAAAATTAGAGTAATACGTACTTAAGTAGTCATAATTCTTTTACAATGACAGAAATAAGGTCGGGGTCTCACAGCTAGAATGTCACAACAAGTGAACACATCCTCTTGTGCATAGTACTGTCACGTCCTCATAGTATTACGTTAAGTATGCATCTCTCATGTCAACGCCCATAGGTATCATTCATGATATGCAACACCTTAACCATACTTGAACATCAAAATATTCCTTTCCAACATACAAGTTAAGTATGCATGTCTCATATTAACGCCCATAAATCTCATTTATGATATGCAAGACCTTAACTCGTTTCCATCATCACAACATTATAAAACATTTCTCAAAGGAAAGTGTTGTGAAGGCAAAAACAACACTTTGATTTCTCGGTTAAAAGTCGGCTTAATCACCAGGTAGAAAATACCAATTTTGACATAAAAAGTATTGAAATCAGAAGGAAAGAATATGTTCAAGCTTTGAAAAACAACTTTTGGAAGAAATTTTGAAAAGAAATGGATCAAAGTAAAAAAAAAAAAAAACTTGAAAACGAATCGAACTTTGAAAATGATACTTTTTCAAAAGGACGAGCTTGTTCTTCGTCAAGAACATGAAGAACACGGAGAATATCAAGAACAATAGGAAGATATAAAAACACTAATAACATCAAGAGATGCTAGAATAATAAAGACAAGAGATTCATAATAATCATCTTGAAAACTTGAATCGAAATCAAAGATAACCAACTAAACTTTACCTTTAAGCGAGTTTGATCTTCACTAATCTTCAATAAGTGATTTCTTCCTTCTTCCTTCTACTTCACTTCTCTACTAATCTCAAGCTTAATCCACAATTTGCTAATGAGATGGTGTAAGTTTAAATGGCTGGCCACCCCTATTTATAGCAAGCTCAGTTCGTCACATCGAGACACGTGTCTTGACTAGTTCGGTGACTCAAAAGGCTACATTCACCTCACGTTGACACCTAGCAACCTAAAGCAGCTACAAATATTGCCGAGCATCTTTCTCCCCTATATATCATGCGAATAGTGGGATAAAACTAATAGTAATAGTTAATCAGCTCCAGTAACAAGTGTGAAAAAACTTAAACATATTCTGAGCATCTTCCTCCCTATATATCATGCATACGTATTGGGATAAAACTATTTGTAACAGCTAATTAAAAACCGACTTTTGACCAACATCTACCAGCAACGTGGCTAAATTATACTCCAATATATGAGTTTAATTAGGGTCGACTTTCCCTATATATCATGCGTACGTATTGGCATAAAACTATTACTAATAGTTAATTAAAAATTGACTTTTGACCAACATCCTCCAGCAACATGGCCAAATTATAGTCCAATATATGAGTTTAATTCGGGACAACTTTATGGTCGTTGCCGAAAATCACTTCCTTATATCACAATTGTGTCTTCTGGTGAAAAGGGTTTCTTTCCTAATTACTCATGGGCCTTTTTACAAATACGGTCCCTGTGGTATTCAATTTTAACAAACTAATTCATGGGGTACAACTTTGAATGGGTCAGTCCTTATGGTTCAATTTTTAGACATAATCCTTTGTCCCCCAAAAGTTTGCCCACTAATGAGGATGGGATATGGGATAGGCTATCCAGTGGTTGAAAATGGACATCCTGACTCTGACCTCATGTCTGTTGTTCATTAGTCAGCTAACTTTTATTGTGAAGAAAGATCCACATGTCTGAAAAAATTGACAAAAAAGACCAAATTGTACAAAGTTGGACCCTAAAGATTGATTTGTTAAAATTCAATACCACATGACATGTAGCGATAATTAAACTTTAAAGGGAATAGTCAATTTGAGCTATCTGAAAAAAGTTGCAAGATTCTCTAGCCTATACAACAAGCATTCAATATTGGTATTGTCAATGGAAGTACATCATAAAATTTTATGGGGGAATGATTTTAGGGAAGAAGTATGACTTCGCCAAAAAGATGTATTAATCAAAATTCGCAACACTAAAGCACACAACTACACATAAAAAGAAAAATTGTAGCTATTAGATTTGCATCTTATAAGCTAAAACCGAAACCCTACACACCTAAGTGTTTGTAAAATAACAAGAGGGAGACAAAGAGAGAAGAAGATGGACACCGAAAATGTGTGCGTGACCAAGGTTCTGTCAATTTGGATGGTAAATCTGGACAAAGTGCTCAATTTGATCTATGGTGGAAGTTGGAAGGTGTAATGTGTTAAGATTAGTAGTTTGGGGTCCTGTTTTAAATTGTCTTAGTAGTTTGAGGGCTCAAAGTTACTTTTCCCCTCAAAGGGCATGTTGATAAGATCATATCAAAAAATATCACGTCCGGTGCTTGAGACCAAGGTTCGATCGGATTGAACAGTAAATCTAGACGGAGTGCTCAATTTGAAACTTGCATGATAGTTCGAGGGCTCAAAGAGACTTCACCCAAAACTTTGATTATGGAGTCAAAACAAGTAGCCATATAGATCTGGCCATGATCACAAGAAATTCAAGAAAGTCATATAGCAACTTAAATGCATTAATAATATGAGATGTTGTTGGAGTATACATAGTCCTTCATCCATGTGTACAGCAATGCTCTCCCCACAACTATTACCTCCTGTTGAAATATATCATATGCCAAGCTTGTTGTATAACAAGAGTGCCACTACAAGAAATCTTGCTTCTACCAATGAGATTTTTAGCAACATCTAGAAGGGAGTCATTTTTTCACTAGCGTTAGAGACATTAAAGAAAAATTGGTCGAAATCCAATTTAGGCTATCCCCCTTTGTGCTCCAATGATGGTAACAATCTTAATTGATTTGGGATTGAAGCTTTGATTGGCATTTAGCTTTAAACAAAGCAATAGGGTTTCCTCTTTACAAGAAAACATATGGCCAGCCATGTGATGCTAATTAAGGTATTAATCACATTTAAATGTTGATTTGGTTCTTCTTTGGTAAGAGTTGGCTACAAGGGTTGAATCATTACAAGTTCACCCTTGGCCTCATTTTAATCTAGATTCATTAGCCATGTGCGGCTGTCATGTCCGGTGCCAATACTAAGCGCCTAGGCTCTCCTATCGTAATGGAATGCACACAAGCGGGGATTACAGCACGAATAAATTTGATAACTGGCTTTAAAAACAAGCTTGGTGGAAATAGTGTCTTGAAATGTATAAGTATATTAAGGAAGGAAAATAATAATTTTCAGGGATTTAATAAACAAGTCACACTGAATTAAATAGGGAAAATAAAATGGATTAATTAAGGAGATGTCAAAATTACAGTTAAAAATTTAAAAGTAGGTTGTGGCGTAAGGAGGGACAAAATAAAAGGCATTACACATACATATTGATTTTTTTTTTTATATTGGTAGCACTTTACAAAGAACAAAAACCCTTTTACGAAGATACAAAAGTAACGAGATAATAAATACAAAAACGGAAGTTGTCTACAACTTTTTGTCCCACCACATCCATAAAACCGGCTAACAGTAACAGGACTTAAAACAAAAAAGATATGACTACCACTGATGTCTAGTCATCTCTGACTCAGTGTCGGAGGTTATGTTGATAATCTTATTATCCCCATTGCCCTCCACGGGCGGCACTGGTGGAGGAGGGACAACGTGTAGAAGAGCCAGATCAACATCGACGAAACCTAAATCCTCAACTTGAGGAATTGGAGATGCAGGTGGATCCTTGAGGTACCATTGGGGCTCGTACCCCACGAATACCTCAAAAGATTCGGTGACATAAGTCCATAATTTAACCACTACTATGTAGGGATCAACATCCAAAGTGCTCGCTCATAAATGTCAGCATCTGATATGTCTGATGTCCACGGCAGTACATACAAGAGATTAAACCATAAAAGGGGTGAGTCTATTGACTCAATAAAGGGGGAAACAAAGAATATGCCACACAAAACAGATAAGCATGATTAATCAAAATAATCTATAAGTATCAATAACACTAAATAGAAAACAGATGCAATGCAGGAATGATGCGTCTATTTCCCGGTCACGTACTTTCTTTCTTTCTTTCCTCTTTTTGTCTGTCGAGGTGTCCTTTTATCGCTCTGTTTAACCCCTAGAGTCAGGGTTGTGCGTCCCTCCTCTCCTCTGGGACTGTCCCGTGCCCCGGCACCAGGACCCTGTCAAGCGTATATTGTTTCACGCCAGGGATACCAACCACTATCCTTTCAGTGACGGCTTGCACTATCCCACTGTGATCGGTACCGTCACCCTGTCATCAGGACCACCTCTGGGTATGAGTTTCATTCCGGTCATGTGGTCAGTTCGGTCAATAGCTTCCCCATACCCATGATATGTTGATGCAAAAGGTATCAAAATGAGCAATAGATTTCATGGACCAATTGTCATATAAAATGCATATAAAATAAAGCAACCTAAATTCACAGTAACTTTTCTTAATCCATAAATGACCAGGTCTAAGCTTCCGTAAAAAGGCCTAAGTGTTCATTTCATGATATTCATACATTAGACTCGGTCAACCTAACATGTACCACATGCTGTTAATAGGCAAGTCCAACAACTTATACAATTAAGTTATTTTTATTTATTGCTAAACCCAATAAGGACTGGTTGTATTTAAAAGAAAGGATTTAGGGCTCTTGATAGTTTCAAAGAAAAACCTCCCGGGCATTTACAGTTAAAAACATCCCAGGCACCATAAAAATAAGAGGCTTCCCGAGCATGTTTATAAAAATCTCCCCGGGCACGCCTGTACAAGTTCCCGGGCATATAACATCTCCCCGGGCAGGTGTTATAAAAATTTTCCCGGCTGTGCAAAACAGAGGCTTTCAAAACATCTTCCAACCATGCAAAAAAAAAGGCTTTCCCTGGTGTTCTAAAACAAAAGCTTTCCCGATCATTGAAAAACAAAGGCTTTCTCGGGTATTCAAAACAAAGCTTTCCCGATCATGTAAAAACAAAGACTTCCCCAGGTATTCAAAACAAAAGCTTTCCGATCATTAAAAACAAAGGCTTTCCCGAGTATTCAAAACAAAAGCTTTCCCGATCATATATAAAACGAGTTTTTCTTTCTCAAACTTCACGACTCAAAGGATCTAGCCCCAGGTGGTCCCCCAACGTCTTTTAGTCCTTTCTCCTTCACATTTTATCACAGTGATAAGAATGGGTTACTAGTCTTTTCTCATCTCATGGCAAAAGTCACGTTTTAAGCACTACCCGAACCACCCCAATACCCCTTTTTAAGACAACTCTACACCCTTACTACTAATCCCCGTAATGTAACTTGGCTCACCCTTACCTCAGTCGAGTCTATACTACCTTTCCTTGAATAAAAACACCTCGGTCTCTTTTCCCCTTTGGTTTCTCCTTCCTCCTTCCTCTTTTCCTTCAGTTAGCTGGTCTCTCACAAGTCACTCTCCTTTCCTTTCTCTCTATCAGTTTGGTGAAAGTTCTCGGTTTCTATATGTCTTGGAGTGCAGGTCCACTTCACGTCTCTTCTTTATTCTTCTAGTTGATACTATAAGTAGAAAGCAACGAATTCACGGTGTACTCCCCCTACCAGTCTATAGGTATAGACCCAATCATTAGAGAGAGAGAGGGATAACGAGGTTGTACACGTCCACCAGAATATTCATCTCGTACATCTATTTTGCAAGCAACACGTCAAAAAGAGAGAGCCAATGGCCAAACTTCATCTAGGCGGTCAAATAAGAAGGAGGAAAGTAAAATGTGAAATGGGATAAGAGTGCATTTAATGCTGTGCATACGGTTAGGACACGTAAAAGTAGCATGCAAAAGGAAGCTTAAATTAACGTAGAATTTGGGCATACCGGAAGCTCAAATAGCTCGGGGTCCAGGGCTTAAACTCTCGGGGTTGAGAACTCAATTGCTCGGGGTCGAGAGCTCAACTACTCAAGGTAGAGAGCTCAACTGCTCGGGATTGAGAGCTCAACCTGGGCGTGCAGCATTCAGACCTGTCTTACCAAGATTTTACAGGCTTGCCCCAATCATCCCAATTACCTTCTTGAATGTAAACACAAATACAAAATTTTCACATGAGCACTATATACTATAGCTCTATACAAGGAAGGGGCGTTACATCAATGATATAAAAACAAATGTAATCACCTAGGTTTAAAGATGTACGAAGAATAATTGAAGTAAGAAAATTCCACAACGTACTATTTATATTATCTCACATATATACCAAATAGGTGCAAAAGAGCTGGGTGTTACAGCGGCTAAGACCAATCCCCCTAAGGAAAGGCCTTAGTCGTGAAGCCCATTGAGGAGTATAAATACCCCCTCGCACTAGTTTATGCATCGTTTGAGACTCGTTTGAGAGCTTTTTTCCATGTGCCTCTTTATATGTTTCGGTGTTGAGCTGATTTAGGTGCAGTTGGTAAATTCTAACGCTTCTCTCTACATGGGCTAGCTTGGTGGAATTAGTGAATCCAAGTCTAGATTATTTCAGTCCCTTGGTGTGTTAGGTGAAATCCGTCAATCCTAGCATATCATTTGATTTGTGCTAGATTGGGTGCAATTCATGAATCCCTTTCTAGAGGTGCTTACTTGGTTGTTGGGTGCAATTCGTAAATCCAATCACCTTTTTGAGTTACTATTTATCCTCTTTTCACCCATCTCTTTATCTTCTATATTTTTAATTTCTCTTTCTTTTTGTTTGATACTCTTGCTTTCTAGAATTGAGTACCTCAATTCGTTCGGCCATTAGAGTATCACTTGAGCATGTGAGCCTAAACACGAATGTTTGTAAGGGAAACACGAGAGGGATAAGCATTAGTTTGGGGGCTAGGTCGATCCCTATTGCATGTCCCACCCATGACAAGAGCTGGGTCTAACCATGGTGGGTGACGAAAGTAATAAGATATTGTGACAAAACTTTTCATCACAAAAAGTCGCTTTCAATAGCCTAGTATCTGATGGATCGGAACGTGGACTACTGATCAAATTGGAGACAAAGCCAATTGGTCATTCCTAGTTGTGATCAGATGGTCCAACTAGCGTTTATGACAGACCA
Organism: Morella rubra; assembly: GCA_003952965.2. Classification (NCBI taxonomy): domain Eukaryota; kingdom Viridiplantae; phylum Streptophyta; class Magnoliopsida; order Fagales; family Myricaceae; genus Morella; species Morella rubra. The sequence goes on from CM025853.1 coordinate 16,426,075, forward strand.
GACGACTATTGGGTGATCGAACGGTCTGATCCACAACCGATTGGACAATACTTTTATCTGGATCGAACGAGAAACAAAAAGGTGTCATAGCTTGAGCTTTTAGCATAACATGCATATTGTTTGTTTGGGTTTACTAGTGCATTATTAGGTACTTAGTGACTAAGTGGGATTAATTCGTACTTGAAGAACTAAGTTCAAAACCTTGATTAGGACATGATTAAATGAGAATTGGAGTTCACACATAACTAAGTTGTTGTTCAGGATGTTGAGGAGTACGTATTGAGTCAATTTAATTTTTTAAGCTAGTAGGACGTTTCTGTCTCAAAAATCGAACCATATGATTTTTATTCTTCTAATATGTTGGGAGATTATCCATGAGTTTATGGTTTCAAATTTGGAGACTTTTTATTTTTTGGAAGCAAGTAGGTTGTTAGTAATCATCATTGCAATTTTGAGACGATTAGCGAAACTTAGCAATTAAGGAAAGGAAATTTCGGCAGCCCTAGGGAGTGACACCTATGCTGGCTAGGAAGCACGATGAATCAAAACTAGAAGAACGACGAATCAAGCTAGAAAGCATGACAATAAAGGCTATAACCTAGGTAGCTTGAGGTGTTGACAACCAGTGGACCTAGCGGCAACTCACCAAAGCTATAGGAAGAATTCCGGCAATAGGTGTGCTCTACAGCAGCTTGGGGTTGTTGGGTGTCAACGTGTGGTCAACATAGCCTTTTGATTCATCAAAGCTAGTTGGACATGTGTCGAAATGTGACAAGCCGAGTTTGCCTATAAATAGGGGGTCCGACCATATTAGCTTAACCATCTCATCCGAAAATTGTGAGTTAAGCTTGAAATTAGAAGTGAAGTGAAGTAGGAGGAAGAAGGAAAAAAAAGATTAGTAATGATCCAGTTCAATTAAGGTAAAGTTTAGTTGGTTATCTTTGATTTCAATTCAAAAGTTTTCAAGATGATTTGTGTCGAATTGATGTTATTAGCATTTTTTTTTTCATATTCTTACAAGCTCATCTTCTCAAAAAAGTATCATTTTCAAAGATCAAGTCATTTTCAAGTTGTTTTTCAACTTTGATCCATTTCTTTTCAAAAATTTTCCCAAACATGTTTTTCAAAGCTTGAACATATTCTTTTGAATATTTTCTTCTGATTTCAAAACTCTTTATGTCAAAATTGGTGTTTTCTACGTGGTGATTAAGCCGGTTTTTAATCGAGAAATCAAGTGTTGTTTTTCCTTCACAACACTTTCTTTTAAATAATGTTTTATCATATTTCCATGCTTTTCAAGAGGAAGGGTTAAGGTGTTGCATATCATGTATCATATGTATGGGCATTGACATGAGACACGAGACATGAATACTTAATCTTGTACTTTGGAAAGGGATGTGGTTGAGGTTCAAGTGTGGTTAATGTGTTGTATATCATGAATGATATGTATGGGCATTGACATGAGACATGCATACTTAATGTATACTGTGAAGACGTGATAGTACTATGCACAAGAAGGTATGGTTAGTCGACGGATTCAACGTTGTTTTAGGTGTTTCATTTGTTCCCGATCGAATAGTGGTCTTCGCGATCGATCATCTTTTATCATTACCGTTCGATCACCTAAATGGTCGATTGAACGGTATCAATAGAATTTGTTTTTTGGGGTAAAGTCATAGTTAGCCTCATAAGTATGAGCAAAAATTAAATCGGTACTCTTAATTATTAATTTGGAGATTTGAGACCCATAACTTTTGAAAATCATCAATTCTAGTCCCCTGTCTAAATTGGAAGTTAAATCCGACAGAAAATCATGCAAAATGACCAAAATGCCCCCAAGATAAAATTACCAAAAAATTCATTAAAAATAAAAAAAATGAAATTTTTTTAAAAAAAATAATATTTTTTAAATAAAACTATTGAAACACTATTTCAATAAAACATTTATTTTGAATTTATTTCTTAAATTTTTATTATTTTTATTTATTTTTAAAATTTAGTCTTGGAGGGGCATTTTGGTCATTTTGCATGATTTTCTGTCGGATTTAACTCCTAATTTAGACGAGGGGCTAGAATTGATGATTTTCAAAAGTTATAGGTCTCAAATCGCCGAATTGATAATTAACAGTACCAATTTGATTTTTGCTCATACTTATGGGGCTAACTATGATTTTACCCCTTGTTTTTTTTTTAAATGATAATAATCGAAAACATTATATAACACTTGCTATTAAAAAGAAAAATACAATACTCACATTCACAAACATAAATAATAATACATAATTATTTGTAATTAAATCGGAAACAATGTAGCAATTATAAAAGATCAATACAACCTCTCACATCTACCCGTGTTGGGTCCCAAAAGGCCCAATAGTTGCTTTGTCATATTGTTCATTTTCTTCTCCATTGCAGTTGCCATGGGCTACTCTATTTTTTTTTATTGTAAGAGCTCTTGCTCCAACCACATGCGCTCCTCATGCCCCAACTGCATGTGCTCCTGCTCCAACCGAATGTGCTTTTACTCCACCCACTGCTCCTCACGGTGGTCCCATAGTGTGGCCTCCATCTCAGCTTGCTTCTTTGTGAAATCTTGCAAGTATTTCTCTATAGCAACTCTCATCTCTTTTATCTTCTCCCTAGCCTTTGCTAGTGGCCCTGTAGATCAAAAGACTGCATAGTTAAAATTGTGCCTCCTAATCTGTGAACATATCTTGACTTCTTGCCTAATATCTCGGAATATAATAAATTACGATGTAAGTCTACCATTTTGATTCACACTGGCATTGGAAGACATCTGTCCCTTCTTACAAGAATTTGATAGTAATCAGAAACACAAAGTAGATAAAACTTTAATCGAATCATATGTAACTGGATTAAATGAAAGTGCAACACAGTTACGTAAATTTCCCTTACTCCTTTTGTGGTCAGAACACCATCTTTGTTTCTATAATTCTTTTGATCCCAGCTCTTTATATAGCTCTGCTGGATTGATTTTGCCACTATCTAGATTTTTCTACATGAAAATTGCACAAAGTTAGTGACAAACTAATTTCAAACTCGACAATACATTAATAAAAACCATAATTTCATAATTAACTTACCATGCAAACTCATGTGCGTTGGAAGGAGCATGAACTAACAGGATAGTTCCCAATCAACTTTGATCTATTTACCTTATTTTGCTCACTTCGTTTCTGCAATATTTTTTCAAAATTATCTATAGAAAGAATGCAACATTTAAGCAACGAGTTTTTGTAATTCAAGTACCAGAAATGTTTCACTGGTAAATAGATCGTACAACTCCATCCGTTGTTTTCCCATGGTATCAGGGTGGGGCTTTAGCAACACAGCTCTCTACTCGAGAACTTCTTGAAATACACATGGATCCAGCTATAGTGCAATCAACGTGCGGTCACTATAGTCTCCACCACCATCCTTAGGTCCTCCCAACGAGTATAATCAAGGTCGAAGTGGTCTTGCATTAGTACCAAAAAAATACAATATTTCCATGAACGAAATGCTTAACTAAGAATACTATGCTTACGAGTTCAATCATACCAACACTTGATCATAATGTACTCTTTCGCTCTTGCTGCAACATCAACCCACTTATTAACGGCGGGTGGAATCAATGAGTAGACCAACATTCCAATCTTAATGGATTGGGAGGCAGTTGTGGTTGACTATTCTCCACACTCTCTGTCATGCCCCAAATGCTAGCTCGATGAGGCTAATGACAGCCGCAAGCATTCCCAACAATGAACGCTCCAGCGCACTTACTAAAATCTTGAAGCGGAAATTTTTTTTCCTTTTAAATAACCTACCTATTACTAATTCGGAAAATATGAATTTCTTTAGTTCATGCAAATACTATTCAGAAGTTTATTTTCTTATCCACAGCTGACATGCAGACCCTCAACGCTTTACTGAAGCATAATAATATGTAAATAAGTGTAGGCAGAATAAAAACATATAACTATATCAAATAACACACATAGAGAGACATTTAGAATCAAATCCTCAGGCAATAACTTAAAGCAATAAATTATAATTACATCATGGTCCCAAAATATAAGTTGCTTAAGAGTCTTAAGTCTCGTAGGCTGAATAGACCATGACCACAACACAATGGAGGTTCATATCAGCTCTTTCAAAAATACTTAGGATCTACAAGAATTGCAAATTAGGGGAGGGCACCCTCGTCAGCCCCCTCCTCGGGTTCTAGATCCTCTCATGAGTTCCCTCACCTGGAACATCATCTGGAATGATACAATTGAAAATACTGTGAGTCGAATGACTCAATAAGGGATATGCATGACACAATCATGAATGACAGGTATATATATATGCCAAAATAAATGCATGTTTATGTATGCAACTCTTGTACATAATTTGCTTAAAAGTTCCTTCATCCTTATTTGGACTACTACTCTCGCTCCATTTACCCCTGAAGTCAGGGTTGTGCGTTCCCTTCGGAACTGTTCCCCTTTCCCTTGGAACATGTCATTTGGTTGAGCTAGCCTTGATGTGGCCCCAGGCCTAATGGCTAGACACGACCCTTAGAGGTCCACACCTTCTCGCATTCGTCTTCAATGTGGTTGCACATACCTCGAGGACAACCCATCCTTCTCGCATTCGTCCTTCGGAGTGGGTGCCCTTAGGAGTCATCCATCCTTCTCGCATTCGTCCTTCTGAGTGGATGCACCTATCTTACTTAGGTACGGTACCGACCATCTATTTAGCCCAATAACATAATAACATAATAATCTCACTATCATTTGCATAAAATTTCCTTTCTTCGTTTTGAGAAAATCAATGCAAATGCTCATGACGTGCTTGATGACAAATATTCATGCTATGTATCATTCCAGTTTTCGAAAAATAATTTTTCCACTTACCTTTATCCACTCGAGCTTGTGGTGGCACCTTGCCTACAAATGAGTCATACTAATGTCGTCACTTAAATAATTTAAAGATTTACTTGATACAGGAAATAATCATTCAATTAAAAGTTAGCACATCATACTAAATCACACATGTTTCTTTACTAACCAGCAGTGATCCTACAATGTAAAACTTATCTTAAGTTGCTGAACCCATTAAACTTGGATGCCAAAATGATCCCTACACTCCATGTTATAACATATTAAAATTTTAGGTAATTTGGAGCTTGTTTGCCACTCGAAAGATTTACCCGAAAATGCAAGTTGCTGGAATAAAAACAAAAATTCAATTCATGTGCAATTGTCAAAAAAAAATCCCTGATACTCATGCTCTTATGTGGAATAAAAACAAAAATTAAATATTTCACTTTTGATTCTGGATGTGGTATGTGTGGACATATATCTCGTATGTAGAATGCACCAACCCAGATGTCATCACTCACCACGCCAACAAATGTTGCCACGATGATCTTAAAAAAAAAAAAAGCAAACCCAAAATTAAAAAGTAATAAGATTCGCGAGCTCCCTTCCCCTCCCCTCCTCCACGATCCCCAAATTTTAACCCCCCTGTAACCTCAAACCCTAACTGAACCTTTAATGCCGATTAGGATGAGTTCGAGCTTTTCTTCTGTGTTAGTTGGTGAGGGTGAGTGTCAGAGTGGGTTGGCTATCTCAAGAGGAGGTTGTCTGCCACCTCTCTTTATGCCGATGTAGAATATTGGCAAGGGTCAGAATGTCTCTTAAGGCTGCAAACCCACGACGCCTTTTTTATGGATGTTCGAGGTACGTGCAGCTCAGGTATGTATATCTCTTTTTCTTGTGGTACTATGGTGAATTTTGCCTTATTCTTTGAATGGCTCATGTACTCAGTTTCAATGTAAATTTAAGTTTGTAGCTGGAAGGGATTGCTCTTAGAACAAGAATGTTCTATACCTAGTTAATTAAAGAATGCAGATACTTGGTTAATCATATGTATCACTTAATCTTCATCAAATTTTCTTGACAAGCAGTAGCTTATGATAATCTCATCTTTTGGAAAATTGCTTTTACATGTGGTCAGCTTCGAAGTTCATGTGGATTATTTTCTTCATTTAGGGTCTAATTGTGTTTTGATCTCAGGCTATCATATAATTCCTTGCAAGGAGAATGCCCAAAATATCTTCATAATTTATGGTTTTAATTTGATTAGATGGTAAATTCTTTTTTGTATCTCTCATTTTCTTATTTGGTTCGCCTTTGCTACTTCCCCAAAGTATTTTCTTCACTTCTGGGTCAATTATAAAATGCATGGTTGAGGAACATGTTTCCCTTTGTGGTTCTTTATGTGAATATTTTGTTTACTATTAGAAAACATCTATAATGAGTGTATCTGGTGATTGGTATGATTTTTGGATCAGCATATTTCTTGGTATTAGAAAGGAGATCCTTTACATCTGTTCCTTGTAGCCAATTGATCTGGTATCTGGGTTTCTTGATAGGCCTGTAGTACATAGTCCATATTCTCTTACACTGGAGTGAAAAGCTAATGCTTTTTTTCTAGAATCTGTCATCTGAACATGATTTTTAGTCCTTAATTTTTGATATTTTAATTCTAAGACACTTTGAATCATTACATAGTAAACTGTATAGAACCTGTTTTTTTTTCTTCTTATCCCTCTATGTGTCAGAACCATCAAAATTGCATTAGGGTCGGAGTACGATGTGTCGACCCTTTCATCCCATGTGTTGACACTATCAATGCTTCGATAGACTGACTTACCACTTAATTAAATTAATATGGTACTGATCATATTTTATACATTATCTTCACAATCTACCCTTCATTGCAAATGATTTATGGTAGTGATGACGTCGTCAAGCTGTGTATATTTAGTGGACATATCCTTTGAGCATTTGGTGGACAAATCAATATGTGTATGATGCGAAATAGGTTCAATGCAAAGGAACAAAGAGATTTATATTTCCCAATAACATAAATATACATATGCAGTCCAACACACCGTATTTGCTGTAAGAATAATTAAGCAAAATATAAGTGGTTCAAGGACATCTCTTTGCCATTTTAGAAGGAACAGTTCTAATTCCTGCCATATTGCCATATTGTATAATGTTGCTGCTATACATGTGGACAATTTGCCCTTGCCAAAGCATAAAAGCATGTCAGGGAGTGCAAATGGAGGTTCCCCAAAATGCAAGAGTTCCCTTTGCATAATGGAAAAATTCAAAAACAAGTAAAAAAACACTTCTTTGCACATCCTCCAATCTGCTCAAGCTTCCAAATACCCAACCAGAACTCAATACTTCAATTTTTAAGATAAGAGAGCAAAAAAACTACCTTCAAGAGTTTCTCAAACTTCCTCACTTAAGTGCTTTGAGTTAAACACTTCTCAAAGCACATTATAATCAGCATTTGAGAATCAAATATTGTAACAAAAACAATCCAATAACATTAACTTAACAAATTAAAAGAGATGTCCAATAAACCTGTCGAATAACATTAACATAATTGCTCAAAGCAAGTGTCCAATAACATTAACGTAATAAACCTGTCCAATAACATTAACATAATAACTCGAAAGAATGTCCAATAACATTAACATAATAACTCGAAAGAATGTTAAATAACATTAACATAATAAACTTGTCCAACAACATTTACATAATAACTCAAAAGTCTGGCCCAATAATATTAACATAATAAACCCGTGACAAAACCTGCAACTGTTTAACAAATACAAGTAAAATAACTGTTTCTAATCATAACGAGGATGTAAATAACTATTAAAATAAAATTGTCCTGGACTACAGCAAAAACAAAAAACAACAAGTCTCTCTGAAAAGGCCAGAATCATTTCTTCCTTTTAGAGGTGATGGAGGTTCAAACTCTACTTCAAACTCCTTCAAGAATTGCATCTAAGTGGTGGTGAACCATTATGTCCACTTCATCACATGAGGACGAAGTAAGCTGTCAGTATTCATGTAGACCTCAGTGACTTGAGTGATATCTTCCTATGATTTCTTCACAAAGGTTTTTGAGCTCTGCAGAGGTTGCCTTAAACTCATAGTGGTGCCTTGAATCACATCAGTTGCCACTATTATGCTATTGCTAACTTGGTTCTAGAGGGACTTAAAATCTCTGTCAACTGTCCCAAATCGTTCAGCTTGATCAGTGAGAATCTTCTTCATATCAGCAAACCTTGTCGTCAACCTGGCAGCGATATTATAATAGCCCAGACCATGAAGATCTCTAGTGTTGTATTATAGTAATGGGCGCCACTATGAAACTGAGGTTACGGCCAGTGGGAGGAACGTTGAAGCAACCGGATTCTAAGAAATAAACATCATCAAGACCCTTTATTCTAACCTTTGTATCACAAAAGAGTATCAATTCTGTTTTCTATGTATGTCTAAAAAACATAGCGGAATAACCACTACATTTATTACAATCTACATAGGTCCTTTTATTATTCTCTTCTACTCTTCCTCTTCATCATTGCAAAAAAATATAATCAAGATGCTCTTAACGATGATGTCTAGGTTCTCAGTGACCCAGACCCAACTACCAGCTTAGTATCAAGATCTCATGAGTCTAAGTCTAAGTAAATTCTCCAGGTACATTCTTAACATCTGCTAAAAGAATTTAACAAACAACGGTGAGTCCAAACGACTCAGTAAAGCTAGTGGTTAGATGACAGTAGATACAAGAACAAGATATTGAAGAAAACCCATTCATCAATAAAATCTCAAAACAGAAGAAGAAAGTAAATGAAAAGACTCAATTCTTAAATAATGATCTTTTCCATTTTTCAACCACCACTCCTCTCACTCTTTAGAGTGAATCACTTGGCCAGAGTGACGGGTTACAAGTAACTTCCAAAAAAATTTTTCACCCAAAGTGCTATTTTTGTCACCAAAGGTTTTTGGGCCACCCTTGTTTGTCACCTAAAGCTTATCAGCAAAGGTTTTAGGTGACAATTTTCGTGTTTTGTCATTCAAAACCATCCGGATGGAAACATAAACCATCCAAACAGTTTTCTCTTATATTGAAAAAATTTAAAATCTTCATGCCCAGTACCCTCCATCTGTTCGCATGAGATGTGTGAATGTACTCTCCATACGTTCGCATGAGAGGTGCGAAAGTTTGGTCCAATGCGACGAAATCAATTTTGTCATGAAAAACCTAGTGCACACGGTAATATAAAATTGTCCACATGATAACATAAAAATGTGCAGACAGTAGCATGAAGACGTCCATACCTATGTTTCATTTATGATGAAACAGTTTTTTGTCACCTTCAGAAAATCGTTTGAACGCACACATCAAGAGTGCAGACACTTATTCTATGGAAAACATTGGAATGTGTTTTCTTCCCGTTCAAATGGGTGGTAATTAAATGATCACGTGCACAGAAGAATAACCTTGCAGACGGACATTATTTCATGCGAAGTGTGCAGACAGATTGTTAAGAGTGTGAATGTGTTCACTGTTAAAACCGTTCGGGCGGTTTTATTATCGTTCGAACCCTTTGTAACATATTTGAATTAATTTAAATAAAATTTTAAAAGTAATTTGCAAATAATACAAATAGAATGATATTCAATACTCATAATAATAATAATAAAATGTCTACAAATATGCAATCATCATTAAAAGTAACTAATACACATAATCGAAAAGTACTGATCAAATAGTGAAAATACATAATTTACCCAAATTTTCGTTTGGGTGTCGTACAGGATATCAACTGTCTGATGTGCTCCATCATCTGCTCAGCATCTGTTGTTCCATTTGTTGCATCCTTCGTTCTTGCTGTTCTACGAGGTTCCGTTGCTGCTCCTGTATCATCTTTTGATGCTCTTCTTCCTTCTTCGTTGCTACTCCTCCATCTACTGATGCTCTCAGATCGTCTGCTCCATTTCAAACCGATTGACCAGAAGCTCTTCATATTCTATCTGTCTAGCCCTCATCTCCTCCATCTCTAATCTGGCCTACTCCAATCTTCAGGACAAATCAACGGACAATACTGAAGACGATGATCCAACAAAACGTACTAAACGGCCTAAACCTTGCTTGTAACCCACTTCCGTCCCCAATACCTCAACGAAAATCTCCACTTCTTTGTATGGCTTTCCTTTTGACTCGTGCTGCAACTATAACAACTCCATTTTTTCTACAAAATTGGAAAATAAGATAAAGTTAGCACATATGAAACATAAGAGATATCGGATGCATCATTAAATCTAACGTCACAACTTACAAATTTTCCATGCATCTTTTGATATCCACATGCCATCCTTATTGGTGTGCTTTTTTTATATAGCAACGCAGGTTAGTCTCATCAGATTTTGAATTTTTTTGTATACCAAAAGAAATATTCATCCGTGCACATTAAAATACCAAAGTCATTTATTTAAGTAATAAATATAAAAAATTATAAATTTATTACTTACTAACAACGATCTCACACGTTGGAAGGACCTCACTTCTAATGTGTGTACAATCTTCATCTTAGCTCTATTCTCTTGTTGATTGCACTCCTCCTCTACATTGTACATTTATAGTTGCTACAACAATTAATAATAAACTAAAATAAACATTCAGGACGGAATAAAATTTTTAACCTGAAATTCCTCGCTTGTGAATAAATCACAAACACAGGTCCATTCTTCCACATTCATCTCCAGATACGAGTGCTCTAAGGCCTCTTCTTTAGAATTGAACACCTAGTAATTCTAGTACATTCTATTCCTTTGTGTCTTGTACGCTGTGTTCATCGTAGACATCATAGTAATGCGATCGTCCGGTCGGTCATAATCTAGTTGGAATTCATCCTTAGCATAAATGACAATTAGTACGTATAAAAGTTTTCATAATAAAAATTTAATAAATTATACTTACCAACACTCAGTTTATCACGTATGATTTGACTTAGTCGGGGACCTCCCTCCACTTACTTGTCTAAAATGGGACATGCTATTGAATGAGCGCACCAATATGACTTGATAGCATCAAGGACACCTTGTCGTCATCTCCGGTAAGATACTTACATGCACAACTAGTTTGGGTGCCTACTGGATTGGCTGTGGTAAGGGACGGTAATTCATTGCAATCTCTAAGTGAAGGACCCAACGCTGCTAGTGTACTGGGAGTACTCTCAGCTCGAACCGATGAATCATACTAAAGACGTTTTCCTCCCGCTGGCATGACATCGTTCTATGACCAAATAAATCAATATTAATGAAAAAAAACAATGAATATAAAATAGAACCACAAAGTAAATTAAAACCTTAAAATTACTTTAGTCCTCGTAGTCATATTTTTCAAAATCACTACAATCTTCACTGAACGATTCCGAGGAATCATTGTTTCCTTCTATTTCACGTTGTTGTGGACCACTCTCATTGGTTACAGGCATATAAGCCTCGATGTCATTTCTAGTCAACGGGATCATGTTAAAGGAGCTAAACTCCAAAAAAAACTTAATAGACTCGTTCTCCTAGTATGCTTCACGGTTCGACAATCCTTCTCCATCTTCACTAGCTTCCTCCTCAATAGGTGGAATATCATACATGTTTCTAGGGGTAATCTTTTGAACAATCTTCCAATGACCGCCCAACTTCATATCATCGATATAAAACACTTGATTCCCCTAAGAAGCTAGCACGAACGGGTTGTCTTTGTACCACTTTCAGGATATGTTAATACTAACAATTCGACCACTTTTATCAAGACCTAACTTTTGAGTACTCAAGTCAAACCAATCAAATTTGACTAAATAAATTAAATTTCCTCGCAAATAATGCAACATATAAATCTCCACGACCTGGCCATAAAAATTAACGTCTTCCCTAGCATGGTTCCCTAGAACAACAACACCACTATTCTGAGTACTACGAAATTGTTCATGAAGGACCATGTGAAACCTAACTCGATTTAGTACACACCTAGAATAACAAAGTGCCCGTTGATCCGGACCGGATGCTAATGCATACAAATCATCCGACACTGAGCTCGGGATTTCATTGCGCATAGTTTGAATCTAAAATAATAAACACGTGTAAATTAAAAAAAAAAAAAGATCAATAAAAATGGAACATATAATAGAGACAAAATTAAATAAATATTCGATTTCTAAACCATAACGAAAATCCTTCTTCGTGCCTTCCTATCAACATTTATTGGTGATTGCCTCCTCATCTCTTCCAAATGCTAGATATAAAGAAATAAGATATTTTATAATAAATTAAAATACAATGAACTGATATGTGTTTAAATGACCAACAATTGTAATATGCGCTTACCCTATATGTTGGCTGATTTCTGAACAGTTGTTGAGTACATACCACTGCGCTTTTTGTAAATTCCTTTCTATTCAAAACGTGACCCCTACCTGCCCCCAGCGGGCGAACACTTTGAGTGAATATAGAAAGATGACAACCCAGAATAGTTCAATCATCCATGTCAACATAATTCTGATCTTTTCTGTTGAATCTTGTCTCAACTTTATCAAGATACATTGAGCAAAATGTTAAATATTCATTTAATACATAATTCTTTGCTTTAGAGCCCTCAGACCGTGTCCTGTTCTTAACGAAATGCTTCAACTTCCCCATGTACCTCTCCACTGGATACATCCACTGAAATTGAACTGGACCCCAAGTTTCACCTCCTAAGGTAAATGAACGGCTAAATGAACCATAATAGTAAAAAATGATGGAGGGAATAAATGTTCCAACTTGCAAAGAATCATTCCGATGTCCTTCTCTAACTGGTCCAAAACGTCTAAACATATTTTCGTGAGCACAAGTCTTTGAAGAATAAGCTCAACACAGTCAACATTATACACACTTCGTTTCCTAACAACCCATGTATCATTATCGGTAACAGTCGTTGCAACAAGGTGTGTGAGTCGTGACTCTTCATACCCATTATCTTCTTTTCTTTTATATTCATGCATCAGGACATGTTAGAGGCGTATCTATTCGAAAACTTAACACCTTTCAACCATTCACAACACTTATTACGTTCAACCTTCGTCAAAGTAAAAGATGCTTAGGCATCACCTCGTGCTAACCCCGAACCTGCAAATGCAACTCCTTTTTAATGCCCATGAATGTCAAGTCTCTTTGAGTATTAGCATTGTCTTTCATCTTACCATCGACTTTCATCAAAATTCCCAACACATTATCACAAATATTCTTCTCTATGTGCACAACGTCCAAATTATGTCGAAGTTTCAAATCCTTCTAGTACGGCAACTCAAAGAAGAGAAACGGACTGAAAATGAGTTAAGTTGGATGAAGCATAGCATATTCTTTGAGTTGCCGTATTGGTCAGATTTGAAACTTCGACATAATTTGGACGTCATGCACATAGAGAAGAATATTTGTGATAATGTGTTGGGAACTTTGATAAATGTCGATGGTAAGATGAAGGACAATGCTAGTGCTTGGAGGACTTGGCATTAATGGGCATTAAAAAGGAGTTGCATTTGCAGGTTCGGGGTCAGCACGAGGTGATGCCTAAGCATCTTTTACTTTGAACGAAGGATGAACGTAAGAAGTGTTGTGAATGGTTGAAGGTGTTAAGTTTTGGATGGATACGCCTCTAACATATCCTGTGCGTGAATATAAAAGAAAGGAAGATAATGGGTATGAAGAGTCACGACTCACACGTCTTGTTGCAACGACTGTTACCGATAATGATACACGGGTTGTTAGGAAACGAAGTGTGTACAATGTTGACTGAGTTGAGCTTATTCTTCAAAGACTTGTGCTCACGAAAATACGTTTAGACGTTGTGGACCAGTTAGAGAAGGACATCGGAATGATTCTTTGCAAGTTGGAACATTTATTCCCTCCATCATTTTTTACTATTATGGTTCATTTAGCCGTTCATTTACCTCGGGAAGTGAAACTTGCTGATCTCGTTCAATACCAATGGATGTACCCAATGGAAGGTCTCTAGGCAAGTACAAACAATTTGTACAGAACAGCACACGGTCAGAGTGGTCGGTAGCAGAGGCGTATACTAGAATGAATGTTTAACTTTTTGCTCAATGTATCTTGATAAAGTTGAGACAAGATTCAATAGAAAAGATCAGAATTATGTTGACATGGATGATTGAACTATTCTGTTGTCATCTTTCTATATTCACTCAAAGTGTTCGCCCGCTGGGAGCAGGTAGGGGTCATTTTGAATAGAAAGGAATTTACAAAAAGCGCAGTGGTACGTACTCAACAACTGTTCAGAAATCAGCCAACATATAGAGTAAGCGCATATTACAATTGTTGCTCATTTAAACACTTATCAGTTCATTATATTTTAATTTATTATAAAATATCTTATTTCTTTATAGCGAGCACTTGGAAGAGATGAGGAGGCAATCACCAATAAATGTTGATAGGAGGCACGAAGAAGGATTTCCATTATGGTTTAGAAATCGGGTATTTATTTAATTTTGTCTCTATTATATGTTCCATTTTTATTGATCTTTTTTTTTTTAATTAACACGTGTTTATTATTTTAGATTCAAACTATGCGCAATGAAAATCCGGCTCGGTGTCGGATGATTTGTATGCATTAGCATCCGGTCCGGATCAACGGGCACTTTGTTATTCTTGGGTGTGTAGTGAATGGAGTTAGGTTTCACATGGTCCTTCATGAACAGTTTCGTAGTACTCAGAATAGTGGTGTTGTTGTTCCGGGAACCATGCTGGGAAGATGTTGATTTTTATGGCCAGGTCGTGGAGATTTATATGTTGCATTATTTGCGAGGAAATTTAGTTTATTTACTCAAATGTGATTGGTTTGACTTGAGTACTCAAAACTTAGGTCTTGATAAAAGTGGTCGGTTTGTTAGTATTAACACATCCGAAAGTGGTACAAAGACAACCCGTTCGTGCTAGCTTCTCAGGGGAATCAAGTGTTTTATATCGATGATATGAAGTTGGGCGGTCACTGGAAGATTGTTCAAAAGATTACCCCTAGAAACACGTATGATATTCCACCTATTGAGGAGGAAGCTAGTGAAGATGGAGAAGGATTGTCGAACCGTGAAGCATACTAGGAGAATGAGTCTATTAAGTTTTTTTGGACTTTAGCTCCTTTGACATGATCCCGTTGACTAGAAATGACGTCGAGGCTTATGTGCCGGTAACCGATGAGAGTGGTCCACAACAACGTGAAATAGAAGAAACGATGATTCCTCGGAATCGTTCAGTGAAGATTGTAGTGATTTTGAAGAATATGACTCGAGGACTAAAGTAACTTTATCGTTTCAATTTACTTTGTGGTTCTATTTTATATTCATTGTTTTTTTTCACTAATATTGATTTATTTGGTCATAGAACGACGTCATGCCAGCGGGAGGAAAACGTCTTTAGTGCGATTCATCGGTTCGAGCTGAGAGTACTCCCAGTACACTAGCAGTGTTGGGTCCTTCACTTAGAGATTGCAACGAATTACCGTCCCTTACCACAGCCAAGTCAGTAGGCACCCAAAGTAGTTGTGCATGTAAGTATCTTACCGGAGATGACGACAAGGTGTCCTTGATGCTATCAAGTCATATTGGTGCGCTCATTCAATAGCATGTCCCATTTTAGACAAGTAAGTGGAGGGAGGTCCCCGACCAAGTTAAATCATACGTGATGAACTGAGTGTTGGTAAGTATAATTTATTAAATTTTAATTGTGAAACTTTTATACGTACTAATTGTTATATATGTTAAGGATGACTTCCAACTAGATTATGACCGACCGAGGATCGCATCACTATGATGTCTACGATGAACACAGCGTACAAGACACAAAGAATAGAATGTACTAGAATTACTAGGTGTTCAATTCTAAAGAAGAGGCGTTAGAGCACTCGTATCTGGAGATGAATGTGGAAGAATGGACCTGTGTTTGTGATTTATTCACAAGCGAGGAATTTCAGGTTAAAAATTTTTATTCCGTCCTGAATTTTTATTTTATTTATTATTAATTGTGTAACAACTGTAAATGTACAATGTAGAGGAGGAGTGCAATCAACAAGAGAATAGAGCTAAGATGAAGATTGTACACACATTAGAAGTGAGGTCCTTCCAACGTGTGAGATCGTTGTTAGTAAGTAATAAATTTATAATTTTTTATATTTATTACTTAAATAAATGACTTTGGTATTTTAATATGCACGTGGATATTTCTTTTGGTATACAGAAAAATTCAGAATCTGATGAGATTAACTGCGTTGCTGTATAAAAAAAGCACACCAATAAGGATGGCATGTGGATATCAAAAGATGCATGGGAAAATTTGTAAGTTGTGACGTTAGATTTAATGATGCATCCGATTATCTCTTATGTTTCATATGTGCTAACTTTATCTTATTTTCTAATTTTGTAGAAAAAATGGAGTTGTTATAGTTGCAGCACGAGTCAAAAGGAAAGCCATACAAAGAAGTGGAGATTTTCGTTGAGGTATTGGGGACGGAAGTGGGTTACAAGCAAGGTTTAGGCCGTTTAGTACGTTTTGTTGGATCATCGTCTTCAGTATTGTCCGTTGATTTGTCCTGAGATTGGAGTAGGCCAGATTAGAGATGAGGAGATGAGGGCTAGACAGATTGAATATGAAGAGCTTCTGGTCAATCGGTTTAAATGGAGCAGACGATCTGAGAGCATCAGTAGATGGAGGAGTAGCAACGGAAGAAAGAAGAAGAGCATCAAAAGATGATACAGGAGCAGCAACGGAACCTCGTAGAACAGCAAGAACGAAGGATGCAACAAATGGAACAACAGATGCTGAGCAGATGATGGAGCACATCAGACAGCTGACATCCTGTACGACACCCAAACGAAAATTTGGGTAAATTATGTATTTTCACTATTTGATCAGTACTTTTCGATTATGTATATTAGTTACTTTTAATGACGATTGCATATTTGTAGACATTTTATTATTATTATTATGAGTATTGAATATCATTCTATTTGTATTATTTGCAAATTACTTTTAAAATTTTATTTAAATTAATTCAAATATGTTACAAAGGGTTCGAACGATAATAAAACCGCCCGAACGGTTTTAACAGTGAACACATTCACACTCTTAACAATCTGTCTGCACACTTCGCATGAAATAATGTCCGTCTGCAGGGTTATTCTTCTGTGCACGGTCATTTAATTACCACCCATTTGAACGGGAAGAAAACACATTCCAATGTTTTCCATAGAATAAGTGTCTGCACTCTTGATGTGTGCGTTCAAACGATTTTCTGAAGGTGACAAAAAACTGTTTCATCATAAATGAAACATAGGTATGGACGTCTTCATGCTACTGTCTGCACATTTTTATGTTATCATGTGGACAATTTTATATTACCGTGTGCACTAGGTTTTTCATGACAAAATTGATTTCGTCGCATTGGACCAAACTTTCGCACCTCTCATGCGAACGTATGGAGAGTACATTCACACATCTCATGCGAACAGATGGAGGGTACTGGGCATGAAGATTTTAAATTTTTTCAATATAAGAGAAAACTGTTTGGATGGTTTATGTTTCCATCCGGATGGTTTTGAATGACAAAACACGAAAATTGTCACCTAAAACCTTTGCTGATAAGCTTTAGGTGACAAACAAGGGTGGCCCAAAAACCTTTGGTGACAAAAATAGCACTTTGGGTGAAAAATTTTTTTGGAAGTTACTTGTAACCCGTCACTCTGGCCAAGTGATTCACTCTAAAGAGTGAGAGGAGTGGTGGTTGAAAAATGGAAAAGATCATTATTTAAATTTGAGTCTTTTCATTTACTTTCTTCTTCTGTTTTGAGATTTTATTGATGAATGGGTTTTCTTCAATATCTTGTTCTTGTATCTACTGTCATCTAACCACTAGCTTTACTGAGTCGTTTGGACTCACCGTTGTTTGTTAAATTCTTTTAGCAGATGTTAAGAATGTACCTGAAAGAATTTACTTAGACTTAGACTCATGAGATCTTGATACTAA
>CM025853.1:16447323-16573868 GCA_003952965.2 Morella rubra
TTTTTATTTACATATTTGAGACATTTGTTTATCTGTGGATATGCAGAAAACTTTGATTACGTTTACGTGTTTTTCTATTGTATTTCTTTTCGACACTTATATAAGTAAAATGACCAATATACCCTTTGGTCGTCAAAAATAACGAAATAAGTTGTTTATCAATAAGTAATATAAGAATTAATTAATAAATCATTTTTTATTTTTCTGTTTTGCAACTAAATACACCGATCCATCGGTGTTATCCGTCGTCGTTTGGGTGCACTAACCGATCGTTTAGTTCACCGATCGATATACGATTATCGCTAGTTTTTCATCTAACCCTCATTTTTTTAAATAATGTGAGTTTAAATGATTAGAAACATAGAAATATATATTAACAAAGTATGTTAGGATGTATTTAGATTACATAAAAAATATCAAATACATACATTAATTTTTAAGAAAGCATGTATAAGTTGTACATGTTGCATCATAGATGCATTTTGTTTGTGTTAGTATGAGTCAGGTATTAAGATGTTAAAAACTAGTGACATAACGCTTATTTAACACATGATTATAAGTTCATGTTCATGAGTATGTATTAATATGATATTATAACTAAATTAATTTTAATAATTAAGTCATTTGTTAGGCTAAAAACCATTTTTTAATAACTAAATTAATATGATATTATAACTAAATCGATTGCAGAAGCGTATATTGAGAATGAGTGTTCGACATTTTGTTCCCAAAATTCGAGGGGTCGAAAAGTGTTTAATTGCAGAGATCGAAACTACGATTCTGACGGCGATGGAGATACCAGAAAGGTCATTGATGTGTTCACTCAGAGAATTAGATTGCTAGGGGCTGGAAAAGGACATGACATAGACCAAACAGAGTTCAAGAAAGCTCGGTGGTTTGTGCTGAACAATTGCAAAGGCATCAGCAACTACTTAGAGTAAGTAAAATAAAATTTCATAGTTTTTCTATAATATACAGTCGTTGATTAACCTTATCATTACAGTGAACACATGGACGAACTTCGCGCGCAAGGAGTTGGTAACATTTCTCGTATGCATGAGGAACAATTTCCGGATTGGTTCTTAGGGCGAGTAAGTGTTATTGACAAATAATTCAAATTAATTTCGTGTCTTTGTTTTTAATGACCTTCTAATATATTGTTGTAGGTTCAAAAATTACGTTCTCAAAATCCATGTACATCGATCGATGAATTGTATTCATTGGCACGTGGGCCTGATACACGAGTGATGCGTTATTCTGCATGTGTTATGAACGGATGTAGATATCATACAGTACAACGGGAAGAACGTCGGAGAACTCAGAACAGTGGTATTGTAGTACCGGGATCACATGAGGGAAATCCAATAGAATTTTACGGAGGCTTGTAGACATTTATGCCATGCAATACTTGCGGGGAAATACTGTATATTTGTTTAAGTGTGATTGGTGGGACGTCGGAGATCATCGTGGAATTCGTATCGACGAGAACTTTAAGAGCATAAACACTTCCCGACTGTGGTACTTAGAAGATCCATTTGTTTTGGCTAATCAAGCAAGTCAAGTGTTTTATCTAGTTGATAATCTGCATGGACCTACATGGCGAGTCGTGCAGAAGTTGTCGTGTAGAAATGCATATGACATTCCCGGCCTGGATCCGGATGGTGAAGTTGATGTAAACATTGAATCGGGAGCAGCCATCACGAATGAAGCGTATCAAGAGGACGATGCCATTGACTTGTTTATAGACTTCCGACAGTTTAACCTTAATCCACTACGGAGGGATGACGTTACGCCAAACGTTATCCAAGCTTCTGAGGCAATTGATCGGCGGAAAAAAAGACGTATAGATAGTAATGATGTTTCGGAGGGGGATGAAGCAGAAATTGAAGAGAATACCGAAGAAAGTGGGGACGAAGATTCGTTCGAAAGTGATAGCGACTCTACTGAGGATGAGGCATCGGGCGATAACGTGCAAGAATCGATTCTGATTAATAATTTCTTTCATGTATATTTTCTTTCTAATGTTGATGTTTGCTGAACTATTTTTACTGTTACTGTCTCTTTACCATATCTTTATCGTTTATTTTGTTATGTCACAGCTTCTACGGTGAAATGAAGCGTGGACGAGAATTTCCTTCAGTTACTTCTGGACAGTTGCATAGTATGAGTCCGATCCCGAGTCCTACCCCGAGCGCTCCTTCTCCGAGAGTGAATGAAGCATGAGTCAAGGCACGCCACTTGTCCTAGTAGTTGTGCATGTAAGAAATTATTCTAAGTTATATTTCAATTTTTTTAAGTTAACGACACTAACTTTGTTAATTTTATTTATGTAGCGACATCAGCTTCTAAACGTGGGCGAGGTAGGACACGTGGAGTCAGTTTGGAGAAGAGTCTTGGTCCGGGTCCGGGTCCGGAAACTATCGGTGCATATCCCGGAGGGAGAGTGTGGAGGAGTGTCTTCCACTGCTGCCACTCTATCGACGAAGATTGGAATGTTGGTCCGAGGGCTGATTCCGATCTCAGTTAACAAGTGGGCCGATGTTCCTGCAGAAGTGAAGGAGTACATTATGGATCGGGTGTTGGTATGATTAAACTCGTAAACATAGAATTTTTGGTTAAGCATTTCGTTTATCATTGTAATATTGTATGTTTTGGTACTTATGCAGGACCACTTCGACCTTGACTACACCATGAGGACGTGAGGACGGTGGTCGAGACTATGATGACGGCACGTCGAACGCACCGCAACCGAATGCATGCGTATTTTAAGAAGTTTCCGAGTAAAGAGGCGGCATTGCTGAAGCCGCACCCTGATACCACAGAAGAACAGTGGAAGGAGTTATGCGATCTGTTCACCAGCGAAGCATTTATGGTACGTGATTACAAAAACTCGTTGCTTAAATATTACATTCTTTTAATATTTAATTACTTAAAATATCGCAGAAACGAAGCGAGCAAAATAAGAAGAATAGATCAAAGTTGACTGTGAACCACGCTGCTGGTTCGCGCTCGTTCCAGCGCACACGAGCTTGCATGGTAAGTTAATTATTAAATTATTTTTTATTAATATATTCATTTCTTTGAAATTGTTTGTCAATAACTTTATGCTATTTTCATGTAGAAAAATCAAGAAAGTGGCAATATCAATCCTGCAGAGCTGTATAAAAGAATTATACAAACAAAGATGGGATTTGGACCTCGGAAGGAGCGAGAGAAATTTATGTAAGTCGCTTTCATTTTAATCTACTTTATGTAATTTATGTATAGTTTATCTACTTTAATGTTTCTGGTAATTATTGTCATTTTTTCAGGAACGGATGGATGCCTTCCAGCGTCAGTGTGATTTAGAAGGGAAGACTTACACCGAAATTGAAGTATATTCCGAGATATTGGGCAAGAAGTCGGGATATGTTCGGGGATTAGGACGGCGGTTAAGCCTCCGCCTTCATCAACTTTAACTACACAGTCTTCTGATCTACAGCACCAGCTAGCAAAGGCAAGGGATGAGATAGAGGCGATGAGAGCTGCTAGAGAAAAAGACTTGCAAGAATTTGCGAAGAAGCAAGCTGAGATGGAGGCCACGCTGAGGGACCACCGTGAGGAGCAGCGGGTGGAGCAGGAGCGCATCCGGTTGGAGCAGGAGGAGGCATGAAAAGGGAGCAAGAGCGCATGCGAGTGGGAAGGAGCGCATGCAAAAGAGCGCTTACGGCAGAAATATCGAAGGAACTGAGAAGAAAATGTCCTCTGTAATGGAGAAGAAAATGAGCGACATGTCAAAGCGACTATTCAGCCAGTTTGGGGTTCAAAAAGGTAGATGCATGTATATTGTAATAACTTTTTAATTATGTATTATTACGATATTATTTTCGATTTAATTATGGATCACTATATGTTATTATTGATGTTTATTAATGTGAGTATTGTATTATTATTATAAAAGTACGTGTTATATAATATTTTCTATTATTATTGTTTAAAAAAAAAAAAAAAAAGATTTTGTTACCACCGTTTGATCGGCATATTCAGCGATCGATCGGTTGTTGTTCAACCGATCGATCGTCCAATACAACTGTTCGATCGTTAATATTAAAATGCCAAAATTACTGATCGATCAGTAAAATAAATGATCAATCGTCTATGTGCAAGCGATCAGTCGGTACTATAAGCGATCGATTGGTGTAGAAATAGACGATCGATTCCTACAAAACCGATCGATCATCAATATACGATTGATCGGTTCATAAATAAGTTCCATCGCTGAATTAAACGACCGATCGTCCATGGCATAACGATCGATCGTGCTACTTAAGTGATCGATCGCTTATATAAAGCGTCCGATCGTCGTTGCTGAAACGATCGATCGTCTATTTCTTACCATGCGATCGTTAAATGTGTCGATCAATCACCAATACGTAACCGATCGATCGTCAATACGTACCATTCGATCATCTCAAATGTATACCGATCGATCACTTTCCAATCGATCCATCACTTCGTTTTCACCGATCGTCACAATTACCGATCGATCAGTAAGTTAGTGACGAAAATTTCCATCACTAAAAACTTTTCGTGACAAAATTCGGGTTTCGTCACGAAATACATTTGTGATGCTCATTCGCTGACGGAGCTCGTGACAAAAAAATTTCGTCACTAATACTTTTAGTGACGAAATATTGACTTTTAGTGACAAAATTTTTTGTCAATAAAAGTCAATTTTTTTGTAGTGCTTCTTTGTTCCCTTCCAGGCTTTATAAGCATAGATTGCGGGTTACCACAAAATACTAGCTATCAAGAGGAGACAATATTAGGCATAAATTACATTCCAGACACCACCTTCGTACACATCGGTTTAAGTAGGTGCATATCACCAGAAATCAAAGATACTAAGAAACAGTATGTATGGCATCTCAGAAGCTTTCCTGAAGGAATCCGGAACTGTTACACCATTAACAACATCACGGGAGGTAACAAATATTTGATCGGAGCAGTCTTCCTGTACGGAAATTATGATGGCGAAGACAAATTACCAGAATTCGATCTGCATCTGGGAGCAAATTATATGTGGGATACGGTCAAATTCACAGTATGAAATAAATATTGTCGTAACATACTGGTCACACCCAAATATCTCTCTCTGTATATATATACCGAGTCATACAGCTAGCCTTAAAGGAGTGTAGTTGAACGTCTACTGAACACAACTTCATCGGATTATATATTTACTAATAACTCGAGAATTAAGTAAGGCGAGTTTACCTCGTCAATGTTTTGTTATCATAACATGCCACAAATGATCTATATTATAAGATTTTTCTTATTTATTTTTGGGGGTAAGTACTGCATTAATGCTCTTGATATGCAGGATTACCTGGTCAACCGTACTGATGACTCGTCGTAGTATCATCCAAGTTAAAGAAGCGATCATGCACAGGTCAATTAGCAGATTTTAATTAGTTCAGCTTGATTATCATAACAACAATGATAAATAAAAATAATCATAACAAATGATGATGATGACAACAACAACAACAATATATAGGAATATATAGGAGCAAAACTTACATGATATATATAGGAATTACCAAGAACTTATGACGCCTAGTTGGGTTTAGTCAGAGATGAAGCCAGGAAGAGAGTAGCCCCCTCAAGCAAAAAAAAACCAGACTATTTTTAAGGCTTTAATTTGATGGTTTTTTTAAAACAATTTCTTATTTTTTATTTATTTTGACCCTGCAGCTCCAAAATGCTCTAATTTTATGTAATGGGCCGCACAATATATAGTAAATTCTCAGATTCGTCCTATTCGTGTATTAATATTATTGAAGAGACGTATAATATATATATATATAATGTGAGTTAGAAGAAAATTCACATGATTCGATCGGTCACGAACTAATTCATATGTCATGTCTGGGGCTTAATGAAATAAATTATTGGTTTCCTAAGATCTCGGGATATATGGTACGTTGATCAATCTAGGGTACGGATTTCATCCTAAAGATTCCATCCTAAGATATTATAAGAAGGGGTCAAGATTTAAAAAAATAAATTTAATGGCTGAGTTAAGCAGAATTTTCAATCTATACTAACCTTTAATTAATGGATGAAGCAGAATTTTCAATTTTCTTAGCCTGATTCAATCAAACAAACTCGAGACGCTGTACACTCCTCTATAGTGGTACTATCCACTTTCACACACCTCAAATATATATTGAAACCTCCAGTTCCTCTCCCCTGCCCATGTACACAACCTGGAACGCCTATCAATCCCCTGACTGGGGTTTGATCCTGATCTCTACCTCTATGCTATTCCCCAATAGGAACTAATTATTAATCAAAAGATCAAATTTTTATACCTACTAGAACACCTGTGATCAGGAGGACATGCATATTGATCAAACCAATTAAAATATAGTTAAGAGAGCTATCAGATCAAGGCTGCGGTTATACAATGATATATAGTTCTCCTATATCCTTTCATATTTTTTCTAAGCTGGACGCAATTTGATCCTCAAATTTTCCAACTAAATAAATTAGTTGGCACTTTATTTATTATATTTATTTCATACAACTATATCCAATCAAGAATCCAAGAAAGTAAACGTGTATCCTAGCAACTTAGATTGTCACCGGTAGTTACACCGAATTGGTTACAATATTGAGTGTAATACTCGATACGAGATTGGACAGCAGCAGAGTTTCCACCATTACATTCAACCGCACCGTTAATTGCTCGAATTGTTGCCCCAAACCCTTGACTTACGACTTGGTGAACATTATTCATCCAAAACCACAAGGCGGTCTTAAATGAAATAAGAGGGTCTGTGGCCACAGTTCCTGGAGAGTTTAATCCGTCAAATCCAATGTTATTTCCGGCTGCTCCGTAATTGTAGTTCCATGTTAGCTGAAGTGGTCCACGACCGTAATATTGTTGGCTAGGGTTGCATGGATATTGTGTGTTGCTCGCATCGCAATAGTTGTGTGATGCACCATTTGTCTCTTCAATGTAGCAAAAAGCTGCCAAGAACAAAACATTTTGCTTCAAGTTTCAGGTAATTAAAACGTTGTTGTTCTTTTCCCTCTTTAATAGCTCAACTACCTAACTAGAAGTCACAATATGTATAATTGACTAAAAGTATAACCTTCACTTACCATTTAATTAAGTCTGTGTTTGGATGCCTAAAAAAAAAAATTTGTATTGGAGATAGTGCAGATTTTATTTGGTTTTTAAAAAAGTGGAGAGAAATAATTTGGTATAATTTTTTTTTATAAGAATTGTATTGGAGTTTATGAAAAAAGTATAAAAGTTTGTGAAAAGGGTATTATAGTTTGATAGATGGTTTTGACGTTTGTGAAAAAGTCATTGTAAAAAAATTCTCAAATTTTTTTTTGCCTTGCCAAATAAATTTTTAAAAAATCATGTTCAAAAAGTAATGAAGTAGCTAGTGCAATATAATCATTTATGTCAAAAGAAGTAATGGAAGATCTTACATCCAGTCTCATGCGTGACATGGGCAAAGAAAGCTGCAATCTCACGCTTGGAATCATCAGTAGAATCATCTTGGCCAAATTGATTATAGGAATTGAGAGCATTAAGAAATGCTGTTCTTGTGTAGAAGTTCCTCCCCGGACAATCTCCACTGACTTGATTAAGTATTGTGTTAAAGAAATCATCTGTCACGATATCGGAGACTGAAACACCATTGGTACTAGGCGTTGAAGGGGAAGAATAACAGGGGCCTCCTTTGCACCCCTTGCCGCAGTAGGCGTCCCCAGTGCCACAATAGCCGTACTGACTGCAACATAGGTTTGCCGCACAACCGCAGCTTTGAGCCTTCACATACGCGGACATCGCCCTTACTAAGATTACAATTAGAAGGAGGGTTTGAAGGTTCTTTCTCATGCTACGGCAACCATCTTGGGAAGATGTGAAGAAGGAAGAAAATGATGTGTGATACCGAAGCAATGCTGAAGTTTCGTACTTATAGGACAAATATAAGGTGGGAAAACCCAGTTCGTAACTATGCTCTCTTGGAGGCGTGTACGGTACGCCGCTACGCGTCTTGTTGCATGTGGACCTTGACTTTCTCTCTCTTCCTCTAAGCTGCTAGACTTTTGACTCGCTCATATCTAATTCTGGTCCAACTTGTTCTGTTCTTGAGCGCGATAACTTGCACGTTTTGTACCATAAATTTCAAAGGCTAATTAATCTTGTCTTGGCACCTTGCTACCACGTCTAAGTGCCGAATGGTGCGACGCTGCGGGAGGTAATAATTCTTAGCAACTTCCTCTTCACCAAACCCTGTACGATGTTCTTTAAAGTATTTGGGTCAATGTAAATGGGAGCTGATGAATCCAGCGGACCTGGGCCAGGATTTGCCCTCCCAAGTTAAAGAAGTAGTACTGGTTCTGTTCCGCGGGCCAAGCAGTACTTAATTAATTTTCCCTTCATTATTTGAATTTCTTAAGCTTTGGACTACTTCGACGAACAACTCTAAGCGGGTCTTTATATGAAGTTATGAACCAGTCGAAGGTCCTATCTTACTTCTAGGTATCGCTTCTTTGAATCAATCAGCAAGACACAGAATAATATATAGTAATTAACACTGGGTCGATTAAGATCAGTTACGTTCGTTTGACCCTCCATATTATAAACCTCCTTTTGCCCTGTAGTTTTAGACTTTTTCTTTCTTAGCGTCTGAAATTAATGCATTAAGCATATCCCAAATATCCGAAGATTCTGGTTTCAGAATTAATTCATCAATTTGTGGGTTGATTTTACCCGGCACATGAGACTCAAATATTTCAATATTTAAGAATATATGTTAGTTGTCGTAAACTACCGGTCACACCCAAATTATATCTATGTATATATATACCGAGTCATACAGCTAGCCTTAAAGGCGTGTAGTTGAACGTCTACTGAACACAACTTCATCGGATTATATATTTACTAATAACTCAAGAATTAAGTAAGGCGAGTTTACCTCGTCAATGTTCTTTGTTATCATAAAATACCACAAATGTTTTATATAATAAGATTTTTCTTACTTATTTTTGGGGTGAGTGCATTAATGCTCTAGATATTCATGATTACCTGGTCGACCGTATACTGATGACTTGTCGTAGTATCATCCAAGTTAAAGAAGCGATCGATCACAGGTCAATTAGCAGATTTTAATTAGTTCAGCTCGATTATCATAACAACGTACAACAACAATATATAGGAATAGGAGTAAAACTGACATGATATATATATATATGAATTACGACAAGAACTTAATTATGACGCCTAGTTGGGTTTAGTCAGAGACGAAGCCAGGGGGAGAGTAGCTAGCGAGCTAGCCGTGGCCCCCAGCCCCCTCAATTGGCAAAAAACCAGCCTATTTTTAAGGTTTTAATTCTATGATTTTTTTTTTAACAATTTCTTATGTTTTATTTATGGGCCGCACAATAGTCAGTTCTGATCAGATTCATCCCTATGTGTATTAATATTATTGAAGAGATATATATATAGCCGAATATCTTAGGAAACCAATAATTTATTTCATTACGGAACCTGACATGACATATGAATTAGTTTGTGACCGATCACGTGAATTTTCTTGTAATTAAAGTTTCCTAAGATCTCGGGCTATATGGTACGTAGATCAATCTACACTAACCTTTAATTAATGGATCAAGCAGAATTTTCAATTTTCTTAGCCTGATTTCAATCAAACAAACTAATTGAGACATTGTGTACACTCCTGTATGGTGGTACTATCCGCTTTCAAACACCTCAAATATATATTGAAACCTCCATGGTTCGTCTCCCCTGCCCATGTACACAACCTTGGAACGCCTATCAATCCCCTGACTGAGGTTTGATCCTGATCACTACCTCTATGCTATTCCCCAATATATAGGAACTAATCAAAAGATCCAATTTTTATACCTGCTAGAACACCTGTGATCAGGAGGACATGCATATTGTTCAAACCAATTAAAATATAGTTAAGAGAGCTATCAGAAGTCCATCAAGGCTGCGGTTATAAAATGATATATAGTTCTCCTGTATCCTTTCATATTTTTTCTAAGCCGGACGCAAATTGATCCCCAATTTTTCCAAGTAAATAAATTAGTTGGCACTTTATTTATTATATTTATTTCATACAACAATATCCAATCAAGGATCCAAGAAAGTAAACGTGTATCCTAGCAACTTAGATTAACACCAGTAGCTACACCGAATTGGTTCCAATATTGAGTGTAATACTGGATACGAGATTGAACAGCAGCAAAGTTTCCACCATTACATTCAACCGCACCGTTAATTGCTCGAATTGCAGACCCTTGACTTACGACTTGGGGAACATTATTCATCCAAAACCACAAGGTGGTCTTAAACGAAATAAGAGGGTCTGTGGCCATAGTTTCTGGAGAGTTTAATCCGTCAAATCCAATGATGTTTCCGGCTGCTCCATAATTGTAGTTCCATGTTAGCTGAAGTGGTCCACGACCGTAATATTGTTGGCTAGGGTTGCATGGATATTGTGTGTTGCTCGCATCGCAATAGTTGTGTGATGCACCATTTATCTCTTCAATGTAGCAAAAAGCTGCCAAAAACAAAACATTTTGCTTCAATTATCAGGTAATTAAGACGTTGTTATTCTTTTCCCTCTTTAATAGCTCAACTACCTGACTAGAAGTCATAATATGTATAATTGACTAAAAGTATAACATTCAGTACTTGCCATTTAATTAAGTCTGTGGTTGGATGCCTATAAAAAAAAAAAATTGTATTGGAGATAGTGCAGATTTTATTTGGGTTTTTAAAAAAGTGGAGAAATTAATAATTTGGTATAATTTTTTTATAAGAAAGGAATTTGTTTATGAAAAAAGTTTGTGAAAAAGGTGTTGTCGTTTGAGAGATGGTTTTGACGTTTGTGCAAAAAGTAATTGTAAAAAAATTCTCAAAAAATTTTGAGCCATGCCAAATAAATTTTTTAAAAATCATGTTCAAAAAGTAATGAAGTAGTGCAATCATTTATGTCAAAAGAAGTAGTGGAAGATCTTACATCCAGTCTCATGCGTGACATGGGCAAAGAAAACTGCAATCTCATGCTAAGAATCATCAGTAGAACCATCTTGGCCGAATTGATTATAAGAATTGAGAGAATTAAGTAATGTTGTTCTTGTGTAGAAGTTCCTCCCCAGACAATCTCCACTGGCCTGATTAAGTATTGTGTTAAAGAAATCATCTGTCACGATATTAGAGACCGAAACACCATTGGTACTAGGCGTGAAGGGGATGAATAACAGGGGCCTCCTTTGCACCCCTTGCCGTAGTAGGCATTATTGACGTTAGTTATTTTCCAGCTATTAAGTCTTCTGGTAGTTGTATTAACAAAGTTAGTTACTTATCTGTAGTTGGTATATAAACAGCTTTTTACTTATCGCGTAAGTAGATTATCATTTTCTATACGATCAGAAAATAATTCTCAAAAGCTCTCTTGTGTTCATACGAACTTCTCTCTCAATCTTGTGTCCATCACCAAACACTGATTTCTACATGGTATCAGAGGAAGAAATAATCGTTTCCTGCTGAAATTCCGCACTTTATTTTCTTGATTCCTTGACGAAATCACAACTGTGATTAACTTGATGTCTTCTGAAACTGAAGAACCGTTTATTCCCAATCAAAATGTTCAACCTAATCCTTCAATTGTCAACAATGCCTATACGATTAATCCAGGTGACATTCTAACAGTCCATTAGTTTCTCCACCTCTCAATGGAAAGAATTACAACTCCTGAAATAGAGCAATGTTGATGGCGATTGGTACTAGGAATAAGTTTGGATTTCTTGATGGTAGTATTACTTGACCAGAACCCATTGATGCAAATTTCGGCGCATGGTACCGCTGCAATTTGATGGTTTCTTCATGGATCTATGCATTTGTTTCTCTAGAAATTGCTCAAGTAATTTTGTACATTGATTATGCTGAGAAAATGTGGAAATTACTTAAGCAATGATATGAGCAAAGCAATGAACCCCGAATCTTTGAGTTACAGTAGTATATTAATAACATTACAAAGCACAACTTTTTGTTAGTGAATATTTCACTCAGCTTGAATCATTGTGGAATGAACTGCATCAGTTTTCGCCTCTACCCGTGTGCACTTGTGGTGTTTGTGGAGGATGCACGTGTAAAGTTCTCCAGATGATTGTTGTTCTTGAAGAGAAGACTTTAACCATGATCTTTCTCATGGGGCTGAATGAAACATATCTTCCTGTTCATGGTAACATCCTACTTACGAAGCCGTTTCCACCTATGAATGAGATTTACTCTCTCATTATTCAGGAAGAACGACATCGTGCTTTTACTCGAAGTGTTGGTTTTTCTTTTGAGAATGTTGCAATGTCAGCAACTAAGTTGTCAAACACTTTGAATGTTGTAGTAGCTGTTGCATCACAGAAGCATCCTAGTTTTGCTTCTACTCAGAGAGATCGTCTAGTTTGTACATCCTATAATAGAAAGGGACATACACATGACAAATGCTTTGAATTACATGGGCATCCTCCTGGCTAGGTACATAAGAAACGAAGTTCATCAGATTCAAGGAATAATTCTTATTCCTCTATACATCAGGCTACTGCTGTTGTGGATAATTCTAGAGTCAATTCTAATCTTCTAGGTTCTCAAGATCAGATTCAACAATTTCTGACCTTGCTGAAATCTCAGCTCCAGACCACTTCGCCTTTGACACTTTCATCACCATTTGATCTTCCTCAACCTTCCAGTTCTGTCAATATGGCAGGTGATCCACATTGTCTTTCTTCTATCACACATACACCTTCACCTTGCACTAATATTTGGATTATTGATAGCGGTGCCACATACCACATGGTTTGTTTTCTATCAATTTTCTTTCATGTTAGTAAATCTGTCAATACCACAGTCAGCCTCCCAAATGGTGAATTAGCTCGTGTTACTCATATTGGTACTGTCAAATTATTTGCTGATTTGACTTTGCATAATGTCCTCTATGTGCCTTCTTTCACTTTCAATCTCATTTCCACCAGCAAACTCACCTCTTCCTCTAACATTAGTTTGATTTTTCTGTCAAACAAATGTATAATACAATACAAGACCTGTATGCATGGAGGACGATTGGAGTGGCTGACCAAAAGGGTGGTCTTACTTGCTTGATTCCACTTCCATTTCTAGTCCTTTTTTTTTTCTCAATCTTTAGCACCTAGTTGTTTTTTTTTATCAATAATAGCACTGATGTATGGCATAATAGACTCGGTCATATGCCCCTCGCTAAGTGCATCTTCTTAAAGATGTTTTGCCTAATGTACATTTTCCTTCGAATAATATTCCTTGTGATACTTGTCCATTAGCAAAACAACATAGACTTCATTTTCCCATTAGTTCTATTCGAACTTCTCATCCTTTTGAAATGGTGCATTGTGATATTTGGGGACCATTTGCAATAGCAACCTCAAATGGCAATCAATATTTTCTCACTATTGTTGATGATTACACGCGTTGTACTTGGATTTTTCTTATGAAATTCAAGTTTGAAACTCGTTTCTTTCTAGAGTCATTTTTCAATTTCATTGAAACCCAATTCCACTCTGATATTAAGGTTCTTAGGTCGGATAATGGCCCCGAGTTTAACATAACTACTTTCTACTCTACTCGTGGTGTCATTCATCAAATGAGTTGTCCTTATACAACCAACAAAATGGGGTTGTTGAAAGAAACATAAAATCTCTTGGAGGTAGCAAGAGCTCTTCGGTTTCATTCTAACCTTCCTCTAAAATTTTGGGGTGATTGTGTGATGACGGCTACTTACCTCATCAATAGAACTCCCTCTGTTTTACTCCACAACAAGTCTCCTTATGAGCTGTTGTTCCACACCAAACCTTCTTACCATCATCTCAAAGTGTTCGGCTGCCTTTATTTTGCCACCCATACAGCACCTCATAAATCCATGTTTGAAGCTCGGGCTAGGAAATATGTGTTTCTCGGCTATCCCTTTAATTCTAAAGGTTATAAGTTGCTTGACCTTCAGTCCAACTCCATTTCCATTTCTAGGGATGTCATCTTTCATGAATATTCTTTTCCTTTTAAATCTGTTTTGTCCACTTCCGTTCCTGCTCATTCCGATTTTGTTGTTCCAACTTCAGTGCCCAATGATCTTTCATTTGATGATTCTGTTGTCTTATCATCCTCTGAACATTTTGATGAGTCTTCTTTTTTTACATCATCTGATCATCTTACTCCTAAATATCATGAGTTCCTTGATGTTTCTCCTCCTCCTCGTCGATCCACACGTATACGTAGGCCTCCTTCCTATCTTCAAGATTTTCATTGCAGGATGGCTCATTCTTTTGGAAGCTCACTACCTTCTTCCTCTCCGCACCAGATTCCTACTTCTGCCATTGACCTATCCAGGTATCTCTCTTGTCATCACCTCTCTCCTACTCATAAAGCTTTTACCTTAGCCATCTCCACTCATATCGAGCCTAAGACTTATCACCAAGGTGTTCAACACCCTCATTGGCAAGAGGCTATGCAGGCTGAAATGACAGCTCTTGAGAACAATAAGACCTAGATTCTTACTGATTTGCCTTTGGGTCATAAGGCTATTGATTGTAAGTGGATTTATCGGGTTAAACACAAGGCTGATGGCTCTACTGAGAGATATAAAGCTCGCCTTGTTGCTAAGGGTTTACACAAGTTGAAGGGGTTGATTATGCTAAGACTTTCTCTTCGGTAGCTAAAATGTCTCATGTTCATTGTTTTTTAGCATTGGTTGTAAGTCAGCACTGGTTTTTGGAGCAATTGCATGTCAATAATGCATTTTTACATGGTGACTTAACAGAGGAAGTTTATATGGTAGTTCCCCCAGGGTTTGCCAAAGAAGGGGAGTCAAAAGTTTGCAAACTTCTTAAGTCCTTGTATGGGTTGAAGCAAGCAAGTCGCAATGGTTTCATAAACTTTCCGAAGCTTTTTTTTCCCTTGGATATGAGCAATCAAAGGCTGATTATAGTCTTTTTACTAAGGTTCACTGTTCCTCCTTTACAGCTTTACTTGTATATGTTGATGATATTCTTCTTGCTTCCAATGACATGTCCTACATTCCTCTAGTTAAAGCTTACCTTGATGCTTGGTTCAAGATCAAAGACTTGAGAAAATTGAAGTATTTTTTGGGTCTTGAGGTGACTCGTACCACTACTGGAATTTCTATTAATTAGCGTAAATATGCTTTAGAAATCCTGGAGGATAGTGGATATTTGGGTTGCAAACCAGCTGCCTTTCCTATAGATTCAAAGTTGAAGCTTTCTAAGTCTGATTCTGATGTCTTGACTGATGCTTCCACCTATCGACGTCTTATCGGTCGCTTATTGTATTGGACTATCACTCGTCCTGATCTTTCTTACTCTGTGAATACTCTTGCTTAGTTCATGCATAAGTCAGGACAAAGTCATCTCAATGCTACCTACCATGTTCTTAGTTATCTGAAATCTACTCCTACTCATGGTCTATTTTTTCCCTCATCTTCTTCTACTCAGTTAACCACTTTTTGTGACTCAAATTGGGTGGCATGCATTTGTAAAACCTAGGATTAAGGTAACCCGAGAGGGGGTGAATTGGGTTTCAAAACTTTTTCGAACTCACCCTTTAGAAAATGTTGCCAGCTATAAGTCTCACAAAGAGAAATGATTGCAATGAAAAGGTTAAACACAAGAATATATATTGCAACTCAAATATGGAAATAAAACTTAGAACAAAAACTAGTAGCAATGTAAGGAGATAAGGGAAGAGAAGCAAAACAATATGTTTAGGTGGTTGGGCAAACCCGCTTACATCCACCCCTCAAGCTCCTTTACCGAGCCTTGAGGTTTTCCACTATGCTCCCTTCAACCAAGGGAAAGGTTTCCTTACACTTGAGCTTGAGAAAAACCTCTTCAAGCTTCAAGAACGAGTTTGAGAACAAACCTCTTTAAACTCTTTCTTTTGATGAACAACCCTCACCAAAAGGAAACAAGAGAATCACTCTCTTAGAAGTGTATAGGGATGAACGAAAATGCCTACTAAAACTCTCTTGATTGAGTAGATGTTACAATGAGAAATTTCTATCTCTTAGGCTTCACACAATAATAAGGATGTGAAAGTGATGATTATGTGTGAATGATGTTTGAATAAGGATTGAAAGGTTTTTGATCACTCTTAGCCTTGGTAAAATGATTTTGGTCATTCAGCAATTTTTAAAAGGCGTGGGGATGACTTTATATAGGCTTCATAAGATAAATAGCTATTAATAGCCATTGGGAGTCGATCTGTCAAAAATTCACGACGAGCCGGTCGATCGCTTAGGTTTCCGTTAAACCCAACGGTCATCAATGTTAGAAATCAAAACAGCTATATTTTCAAAAACAACCGGTCGACCGCTACACCAAGCGGTCAAAGACTGGTCGACAACTTCACCAGCCAGTCGACCTCCTCAACTTAAGCACATGATCCGGTTGATTTAAAACCACGATTTTGACCAACTTAAAATACCCAATTTTAAAGACTAACTTCTCATAAATATACAAATGGTTTGGGAGTTTAATAGGGATGATTTGAAGCCATTAAAACATCTTTAAACTTTAAAACAAGTGGTAAAACAGTTTATGCAAGTTTTGAAGAAACATGCAAGTGTGTGGTTCAAATCTTTGTTAAAGATGAAGTCTAGAGTTACAAAATTTACCCTAGCAACTTGAGTCTTCACTTTAAGAGCACTTCCATTGAAGGGATGTTGCTTGATCGCTCCGTGCTCATTTTGGATCTTATTTGCTTCACATCTCAATTACTTCTATTGTTATCATCAAAACATTGATTGTGACTAAAAACCAACAGCATTGACAGCCGATGCTCTATTACAGGCTTCTGCCTTTTTCTCAGGGATTCCTTGGTTTCTTAGGGGTCCAAGAAACAAAGCACAGTTTCCAGGAGCTCTATTGATCAGGCAGAGTACCATGCTCTTGCTTCCACTAGTTGTGAGCTTGTTTGGTTTTTACAGCTTCGCTCTGATTTTCGTGTTGTCCATTTCACACTAGCCTATATCTACTATGATAGCAAGTCTGCCATTTCTTTGGCTGCCAATCCAGTCCATCATGCTTGCACAAAGCATGTGGAAATAGATTGTCACTTTATTCGTGAGTGGATTGCTAAAGGTGTTCTTTGAACCTTTTATATTGCCTCTGCTCATCAGCTTGCAGATATCTTCACAAAGGCTCTCGGTAAAACACAATTTCAGTATCTTTTATCCAAGCTTGGAACTCATAGTATCCATGAGCCAGCTTGAGGGGGCGTATTGACATTAGTTATTATCTAGCTGTTAAGTCTTTTGTTAGTTGTATTAATAGAGTTAGTTACTTATCTGTAGCTGGTATATAAACACAGCTTTTCACTTATCATGTAAGCAGATTATCATTTTCTATACGATCAGAAAGTAATTCTCAAAAGCTCTCTTGTGTTCATACGAACTTCTCTCTCAATCTTGTGTCCATCACCAAACACTGATTTCTACAGGCATCTCCAGTGCCACAGTAGCCGTACTAACTGCAACATAGGTTTGCCGCACAACCGCAGTTTTGAGCCTTCACATACCTGGACATCGCCCCTACTAAGATTCCAACTAGAAGGAGGGTTAGAAGGTCCTTTCTCATGCTAAGTGCAACCATTTTGGAAAGATGTGAAGAAGGAAGAAAATGATGTGTGATACCGAAGGAATGCTGAAGTTTGGTACTTATAGAACAAATATAAGGTGAGAAAACCCAGTTCGTAACTAGCTAGTTTTATTACACAACTATATACGCTCTCTTGTAGGCGTGTACGGTACGCCGCGACGCGTCTCGTTGCATGTGGACTTTGACTTTCTCTCGTCTTCCTCTATGCTGCTAGACTTTTGACTCGCTCATATAATTCTGGTCCAACTTGTGATCTGTTCTTGAGCGCGATAACTTGCAGGTTTTGTAACATAAATTTCAAACGTTAAATTAATCTTGTCTTGGCACCATGTTGCCTCGTCTAACCGAATGGTGCGACGCTGCGGGGGGTAATTCATTCTCAGCAGCTTCCTCTTCACCAAACCTCTACGATGTTCTTTAAAGTATTTGGGTCAATGTAAATGGGAGCTGATGAATCCAGCGGACCTGGACCAGGATTTGCCCAGCTCCCAAGCTAAAGAAGTAGTGGTTCCGTTCCGCGGGCCAAGCAGTACTTAATTAATTTTCCCTTCATTATTTTAATTTCTTAAGCTTTGGACCACTTTGACGAACAACCCTAAGCGGGTCTTATGAACCAGCTGTCGAAGGTCCTATCTTACTTCTAGGTATCGTTTCTTTGAATCAATCAGCAAGACACAGAATAATATATAGTAATTAACACTGGGATTAAGATCAGTTACGTACGTTTGACCCTAGCCTGCATATTATAAACCTCCTTTTGTCCTGTAGTTTTAGACTTTTTCTTTCTTAGCGACGACTGAAATTAATGCATTAAGCATATCCCAAACATATCGGAAGATTTTGGTTTCAGAATTAATTCATCAATTTGTGGGTTGATTTTAGACTCAAACGTTTCAATATTTAAGAATATATATTAGTTGTCGTAAGCCTACTGGTCACACCCAAATATCTATGTATATATATACCGATCGAGTCATACGGCTAGCCTTAAATTAAGGTGTGTAGTTGAACGTCTTGTACTGATGAACACAACTTCATCAGATCGCGGATTTTATATTTACTAATAACTCAAGAATTAAGTAAGGCGAGTTTACCTCGTCAATGTTCTTTGTTATCATATATAACATACCACAAATAAGATTTTTCTTATTTATTTTTGGTTTAAGTGCATTAATGCTCTAGATATGCATGATTAATTACCCGGTCGACCGTACTGATGACTTGTTGGAGTATCATACAATTAGTAAAAGAAGCGATCACAGGCAATTAGCAGATTTTAATTAGTTTAGCTTGATTATCATAACAACAAGGATAAATACAAATCATCATAACAATAAAAACAACAATATATAGGAATAGGCCGAGTAAAACTTACATGATATATAGGAATTACCAAGAACTTGATTACGACGCCTAGTTGGGTTTAGTCAGAGACGAAGGAGCTAGGCCCGCGGCCCCAGCCGGCCCCCTCAATTTTAAAAAAACCAGCCTATTTTTAAGGCTTTAATTTTATGATTTTTTTTTAACAATTTCTTAAGTTTTATTTATTTTGGCCCAGCTCCAAAATGCTCTTTTATATAATGGGCCGCACAATAGTAAATTCTCAGATTCGTCCCTACGTGTATTAATATTATTGAAGAGACATATATATATATAGACGATCATTTTCCTCTACACCATCAAAATTTCAATCTGCTTTATCTTCTTTTAAACCTACTACATTAAGACCATCCACATCTAATGAACCTATAATAGAACCTCCCATCCCAGAAACAATTTACACAGATCATAATCTTCAATTCCCAAGATACTCAGAAGGCATACCATCTAATCCATCTCCTTCTGAACCTCCTGTTAAAACTTCACTTACACAATCAGAAATTTTTACATTACAACGTAATAATACGATACATGTATTACAAAAGGAATATACTATTAATAAAACCTTAATACAAGAAGATTTTAATGCTTTACATAATATGTCTAAAAGATTATGGTTTTTATCTACTTATAATCAGGAAGAACAAGCATTAATAAGACAAACATATTATCAATATATGCAAAATATGCAACAAGATATATATTTTTTCCAATGGTTTGAACATCATTTATCAACATTGAATGTCATTACAAAAACTATACCATGGTTAACTACGAATAGTCAAAAAATATATGAATACTATCCACCTAAAACTACAATTAGTATTGATCATCAAGAAAAACAATATTTTGCTACTCCTTATAAAACGAATGCATTAAATAATAATGATAAAATTTTGATAATATTATACAACAAAATAATTATACTAATACATATTTACAAAAAATAGGAGAACATTTACAAACAATAGAAACAAATATCAAACCCACACCTCATAAAACTACACTTGAGACTCCTATGTTTTTACCTCCCACTAAAATCCCTCGATTAACAAATGACACAAAATTAGATAAAATCAATGAAATGTTAGAAAAATTATCTTTACATGATACTACTAAAAATATTGCATCTACATCCAAAAATACTTTACATACATTAAACTATACAGATACAAATATATCATCCAAAACCGAAGAAGACGAAGAAGAAGCATATTCAATAGATTCGATAGAAGAACTAGAAAATCAGTTTGAAACATTAA
This sequence comes from Morella rubra, assembly GCA_003952965.2. Taxonomy (NCBI): domain Eukaryota; kingdom Viridiplantae; phylum Streptophyta; class Magnoliopsida; order Fagales; family Myricaceae; genus Morella; species Morella rubra. The sequence goes on from CM025853.1 coordinate 16,467,699, forward strand.
GTCTAAATAAATTACATACTAAACAAAAACATGCTCAAATTTCACATAAATATTATAATACTAATCATCGTAATTATTATCCAAGACCAACCCCTCCTGATACACAATATGAAGAAAGACATTTAGTTGCTACTTCTGCTTTTTCAGAACAAAATATTTATGAATGGAATATAGACGGTATAGCTGAATATGAAATATTAAACGTTCTTCATGAGATGTCTATGTATGCTAGTGTATTACGTGGTACTGATAAAAAAGAAAGAGATGTTACTGAATGTATTATATGTGGTTTTTCTGGTCAATTAAAAAATTGGTGGGATAGATATCTTACTGAAGAAGAAAGAACAACAATATTAACTGCCGTTGAAAGAGATAATGATAATAATCCTATTGTAGGCACTGATGGCCATACTAAAAATGATTCATGTATGACTTTATTATATACTATAACATTAAATTTTGTTGGAAATCCTACTATATATCGAGAAAGAGCTTATGATTTTCTTCTTAATTTAAAATGCCCTACTCTTGCCGATTTTTGTTGGTATAAAGATATATTTTTAACTAAAGTATATTTACGTGATGATTGTAATCAAGTATATTGGAAAGAAAAATTTATTGCTGGTTTACCTACTACTTTTTCACAAAAGGTTAAATCAAAACTTATGAATAATCAAGGTATCATAGAGTATAATACATATACTTATGGTTCATTAATTAATATCATTAATAAAACAGGTTTAACTTTATGTAATGATATGAAATTAAAAAAAACTTTAGAATTAGATAAGAAAAATACCCGTAAGGAATTAGGCGGTTTTTGTGCTCAATATGGTTTTACCAATCATCCTTTACCTCCTTCAAAAAATAAAAGAAAACCATATTATAGAAATTATAAATATTCTAAACCATATAAATCTAAGAGAAGATATGCACAAAATGATAATAAAAAACCTTCCTCATTTAAACCTAAGTTTCGCAAAACCACAAAAGGAAAATCTCCAAAAAATCAACCCCATGTTTGTTGGAAATGTGGTAGAACTGGCCATTTTGCCACTAAATGTTATGCCAAAAAAGCCATTAAAAATTTAGACATTCCATTAGAACAAAAACAACATATTGCCAAATTATTTCTAAATGAATCATACACTCTCACTTCTTCTGATACAGATAATGATAGTACTGATAGTTCATCGTCTAAGGTTAAAATATGTAATTGTTTAGATGATATTTGTCAATGTAAAGAAAAACAGATATTTATGTTAACACAAACAGATCAATTATTATTAGATGCTATAACTCAAATATCTGATCCTATCTTACAACAAGAATATTTATTAAAAATGAAAGCTTTGACACATAAAGAAGAAAAACCTATACATCTACCACATCAACCTAAATACTATGATTTTAATAAAGTTTTAGAACGATTTGATAAACAACCACAACAAATATTACATTAACTACTTTACATAAAGAAATACAAATACAAAAACAAGAAATAAAACAATTACAAAATACACAAGCTAATTTAATTCAAATTACAGATAAATTATTAACAGAAATATGTCTTCTAAAAACACAACATACAACTGAAAATAATGATACTACATTAACTATATCTGATTTACCTCAATCTTCCATTCCATCTACTTCTACTACATTTGAACCCTTTTTACAAATCATTGATCGTATTATATTTCAAAAATGGCATGTTGAAATAACTATACGTATTCATGATTTTACTTTCACAACTATAGCTTTAGTAGATTCTGGTGCTGATCTAAATTGTATACAAGAAGGGCTTATTGATTCAAAATATTTTGAAAAAACAACCGAACGCTTATCTCAAGCTGACGGTCAAAAATTAGCTATCAATTATAAAATTCCAAATGTACATATATGTAATAATGGTTTTTGTTTTCAAACTACTTTTGTATTAGTAAAAAACTTATCTTCTAAAGTAATATTAGGAAATCCTTTCCTTGCTCTATTATATCCTTTTATAGTCACAGAACAAGGTATTACTTCAAAAATATTAGGACAAGATGTTACTTTTACTTTTTATTACCCTCCTTTTACAAAAGATATACAAGCTCTTAAAAATGTCTCCATACATAAAGAAATTCATCGTTTACAACAGGATAAAATTTATCGTAAACAACAACATCTGCATTTTCTACAAAAAGAAGTAATTTATAAAACGATTGAAGAACAACTACAAGATTCTATATGTCAAAATGAAATAAAAACATTTCAAAAACATTTAGAAGATACAGTTTGTTCTACTTTACCAAATGCTTTCTGGAATAGAAAAAAGCATATTATTTCTTTACCATATGAACCTGATTTTTCAGAACGAAATATCCCTACAAAAGCAAGACCCATTCAAATGAGTCAAGAACAATTAGAATTTTGTAAACAAGAAATTCAATTATTATTAGATAAAGGTCTTATTCGTCCTTCTAAATCACCATGGAGTTGTGCTGCTTTTTATGTTTGGGGCAAAGCTGAATTAGAAAGAGGTGTACCTTGTCTTGTTATTAATTATAAACCTTAAATAAAGCTTTACGTTGGATTCGTTATCCTATTCCTAATAAAAAAGATTTACTTAATCGACTACATGATGCCTGTATTTTCTCTAAATTTGATATGAAATCCGGAGGATGCTGTTTAATCTGATGTTGGGCTTGATTAATGGCAGTAATAATATTTTCATAATTATAAACGGACCACCATTTGATATAGAATTTTTGTGAGAGGATTTTCAGATGATCTTGTTGGGTAAAGATAAACTTCCAGCTTAATATCCATGGTAATAAATTGAATTGGATATGGAATCTTAAGACAAGGGGAATCTTTTTCACAAGAGGATTTTTCATGGCAGGGTATTTGGGTAAAGAAGGGGTATCAAAGGGTTCTTTAGATCAATGGTCAAAGACCTTTTTTAGTGCTGGGGGAAATAATATTTCTGATGAACCAAAACATTCCCACCATTGGATAAACCAACAGGAATGATATCTGTTTGAAAATTTTTGAATCTTATAAACCATGTGTGACGATGGGTTTTGATTATCAAAAAATAAAGAAAATGTCCATGCGTCCACATAATCATAATATGTAATATGTTTAAAATTTTTATAAGGTACAGACAATGAACGAAAGTCCAAGGCTGTCCCCATTCTTTTGCAGATATAATCCTTCGTATTGTAAATTTTGAAAAACCAATTCTAGAAGGATCATATTTACAAGGAGTTTGTTCAAATTCCACAGATTTAGTATCCATTAATATATATTGATAAAAGGCTTGTGTAAAACAAGGATTCTTTGGAACATAGTTCCAACCAGGGGGTAATATTTGTGAGGCTGTTTGATATGGATCCTGTAGACTTAGATAGGGTTCTTCAATAATGGTAACATGTTTGATATAGTCTTTTGGAATGATATTGTCATTGGTAGGAGGTATTGTGGAGGTAGAACTCTCAGGATTTAGTACTTTTTGACTAAAAGTAGTAGGAGATATTATGGTAGAAGGAGGAGCTCGAGGACCAGGTATACGAGGAGTAGGACTTCTAGGATTTGCTATTTGACCAAGGACAGTAAAGGAATTTTGCAAAGGAAGAGTAGGTGTCGGAGTATTGATGGGAGAAGGACCACGAAATGGAAAAGGAGGAAAGGTATTGTCTGAAAGAAAATCATCATAGGATAATTTTTTAGAATTAGATGATGAAGAACTCATTTTCCCTATAAAAATTCACGGGTTAAGAAATCAGGAATGGAATTGGATGTTCCTTTGATATGTTCAATGTCAAAATCAAAAACAGAAAGAAGGGCTTGCCATCTGGCAAATAAATGTTTAGATGCAAGATTTTTAACATCTTTTTCTAACACTTCTTTTGCTGATTTGCAATCAATGCGAATTAAAAACTTTTGATTTAATAAATCATCTTGAAATTTTAAGATACAAAGGACTAGAGCTAAAATTTCTTGTTTAATAGTACTATATTTTTGTTGAGTAGTATTCCATGCATGTGAATGATATCTTACTATTTGTTCAATGGATGAATCATGCATGCGTTGTTTTAATATTCCACCATATCCTATATAGATGCATCAGTTTCTACTATTTTGAATGCATGTGGTGATGCAATACCAAGACATGGTAATTGTTTTACATGCTTTTTAATTTGTTGAACAATTGCTGTGTGTTTATCAGTCCAGGGTAATGGTTTTTTCTTTAATCTATTAAATAAGGGTTTACATATTAATCTTAAATTTTTATAGAATTCACCAACATAATTTAAACTACCAAGAAAACGTTGTAATTGTTGTTTATCAGTAATTTTATCAGGAATTTATCAGCAAATTCAATAGCACGTGTAAAAGGAGTAATAGTACCTGATATATTGTATGACCTAAGAATCTTACTTTCATTTGAAATAATTTTATTTTAGGAGCAGATACAACTAAACCATTTTGTTCAATTATTTTTTGAATTTATTTAAATGAACCAATGTTGTTTAATAGATTTAGAAAAAATAAGAACATCATCAATATAGACTAAAGTAAAATCAGTATATGGAGTGAAAATATCATTCATAATATTTTGAAATTCAGAAGGAGTATTTTTTAAACCAAAAGGCATAACATTCCATTCATAATGACCAAAAGGGACCGTAAAAGCAGTTTTATAACGATCCTCTTCTGCCACCTGAATTTGATAGAAATCGGATTTTATATCAAATTTAGAGAAAATACAAGCATCATGTAGTCGATTAAGTAAATCTTTTTTATTAGGAATAGGATAACGAATCCAACGTAAAGCTTTATTTAAGGGTTTATAATTAATAACAAGACGAGGTACACCTCTTTCTAATTCAGCTTTGCCCCAAACATAAAAAGCAGCACAACTCCATGGTGATTTAGAAGGACGAATAAGACCTTTATCTAATAATAATTGAATTTCTTGTTTACAAAATTCTAATTGTTCTTGACTCATTTGAATGGGTCTTGCTTTTGTAGGGATATTTCGTTCTGAAAAATCAGGTTCATATGGTAAAGAAATAATATGCTTTTTTCTATTCCAGAAAGCATTTGGTAAAGTAGAACAAACTGTATCTTCTAAATGTTTTTGAAATGTTTTTATTTCATTTTGACATATAGAATCTTGTAGTTGTTCTTCAATCGTTTTATAAATTACTTCTTTTTGTAGAAAATGCAGATGTTGTTGTTTACGATAAATTTTATCCTGTTGTAAACGATGAATTTCTTTATGTATGGAGACATTTTTAAGAGCTTGTATATCTTTTGTAAAAGGAGGGTAATAAAAAGTAAAAGTAACATCTTGTCCTAATATTTTTGAAGTAATACCTTGTTCTGTGACTATAAAAGGATATAATAGAGCAAGGAAAGGATTTCCTAATATACTTTAGAAGATAAGTTTTTTACTAATACAAAAGTAGTTTGAAAACAAAAACCATTATTACATATATGTACATTTGGAATTTTATAATTGATAGCTAATTTTTGACCGTCAGCTTGAGATAAGCGTTCGGTTGTTTTTTCAAAATATTTTGAATCAATAAGCCCTTCTTGTATACAATTTAGATCAGCACCAGAATCTACTAAAGCTATAGTTGTGAAAGTAAAATCATGAATACGTATAGTTATTTCAACATGCCATTTTTGAAATATAATACGATCTATGATTTGTAAAAAGGGTTCAAATGTAGTAGAAGTAGATGGAATGGAAGATTGAGGTAAATCAGATATAGTTAATGTAGTATCATTATTTTCAGTTGTATGTTGTGTTTTTAGAAGACATATTTCTGTTAATAATTTATCTGTAATTTGAATTAAATTAGCTTGTGTATTTTGTAATTGTTTTATTTCTTGTTTTTGTATTTGTATTTCTTTATGTAAAGTAGTTAATGTAATATTTGTTGTGGTTGTTTATCAAATCGTTCTAAAACTTTATTAAAATCATAGTATTTAGGTTGATGTGGTAGATGTATAGGTTTTTCTTCTTTATGTGTCAAAGCTTTCATTTTTAATAAATATTCTTGTTGTAAGATAGGATCAGATATTTGAGTTATAGCATCTAATAATAATTGATCTGTTTGTGTTAACATAAATATCTGTTTTTCTTTACATTGACAAATATCATCTAAACAATTACATATTTTAACCTTAGACGATGAACTATCAGTACTATCATTATCTGTATCAGAAGAAGTGAGAGTGTATGATTCATTTAGAAATAATTTGGCAATATGTTGTTTTTGTTCTAATGGAATATCTAAATTTTTAATGGCTTTTTTGGCATAACATTTAGTGGCAAAATGGCCAGTTCTACCACATTTCCAACAAACATGGGGTTGATTTTTTGGAGATTTTCCTTTTGTGGTTTTGCGAAACTTAGGTTTAAATGAGGAAGGTTTTTTATTATCATTTTGTGCATATCTTCTCTTAGATTTATATGGTTTAGAATATTTATAATTTCTATAATATGGTTTTCTTTTATTTTTTGAAGGAGGTAAAGGATGATTGGTAAAACCATATTGAGCACAAAAACCGCCTAATTCCTTACGGGTATTTTTCTTATCTAATTCTAAAGTTTTTTTTAATTTCATATCATTACATAAAGTTAAACCTGTTTTATTAATGATATTAATTAATGAACCATAAGTATATGTATTATACTCTATGATACCTTGATTATTCATAAGTTTTGATTTAACCTTTTGTGAAAAAGTAGTAGGTAAACCAGCAATAAATTTTTCTTTCCAATATACTTGATTACAATCATCACGTAAATATACTTTAGTTAAAAATATATCTTTATACCAACAAAAATCGGCAAGAGTAGGGCATTTTAAATTAAGAAGAAAATCATAAGCTCTTTCTCGATATATAGTAGGATTTCCAACAAAATTTAATGTTATAGTATATAATAAAGTCATACATGAATCATTTTTAGTATGGCCATCAGTGCCTACAATAGGATTATTATCATTATCTCTTTCAACGGCAGTTAATATTGTTGTTCTTTCTTCTTCAGTAAGATATCTATCCCACCAATTTTTTAATTGACCAGAAAAACCACATATAATACATTCAGTAACATCTCTTTCTTTTTTATCAGTACCACGTAATACACTAGCATACATAGACATCTCATGAAGAACGTTTAATATTTCATATTCAGCTATACCGTCTATATTCCATTCATAAATATTTTGTTCTGAAAAAGCAGAAGTAGCAACTAAATGTCTTTCTTCATATTGTGTATCAGGAGGGGTTGGTCTTGGATAATAATTACGATGATTAGTATTATAATATTTATGTGAAATTTGAGCATGTTTTTGTTTAGTATGTAATTTATTTAGACTTAATGTTTCAAACTGATTTTCTAGTTCTTCTATCGAATCTATTGAATATGCTTCTTCTTCGTCTTCTTCGGTTTTGGATGATATATTTGTATCTGTATAGTTTAATGTATGTAAAGTATTTTTGGATGTAGATGCAATATTTTTAGTAGTATCATGTAAAGATAATTTTTCTAACATTTCATTGATTTTATCTAATTTTGTGTCATTTGTTAATCGAGGTATTTTAGTGGGAGGTAAAAACATAGGAGTCTCAAGTGTAGTTTTATGAGGTGTGGGTTTGATATTTGTTTCTATTGTTTGTAAATGTTCTCCTATTTTTTGTAAATATGTATTAGTATAATTATTTTGTTGTATAATATTATCAAAATTTTTATCATTATTATTTAATGCATTCGTTTTATAAGGAGTAGCAAAATATTGTTTTTCTTGATGATCAATACTAATTGTAGTTTTAGGTGGATAGTATTCATATATTTTTTGACTATTCGTAGTTAACCATGGTATAGTTTTTGTAATGACATTCAATGTTGATAAATGATGTTCAAACCATTGGAAAAAATATATATCTTGTTGATATTTTGCATATATTGATAATATGTTTGTCTTATTAATGCTTGTTCTTCCTGATTATAAGTAGATAAAAACCATAATCTTTTAGACATATTATGTAAAGCATTAAAATCTTCTTGTATTAAGGTTTTATTAATAGTATATTCCTTTTGTAATACATGTATAGTATTATTACGTTGTAATGTAAAAATTTCTGATTGTGTAGGTGAAGTTTTAACAGGAGGTTCAGAAGGAGATGGATCAGATGGTATGCCTTCTGAGTATCTTGGGAATTGAAGATTATGATCTGTGTAAATTGTTTCTGGGATGGGAGGTTCTATTATAGGTTCATTAGATGTGGATGGTCTTAATGTAGTAGGTTTAAAAGAAGATAAAGCAGATTGAAATCTTGATGGTGTAGAGGAAAATGATCGTCTGGAAAAAGAACGGTTGAGATTTGCTTCTTTTTGAAAAGATAAAGTGACGGAACCATCATTATGTTGAGTAAAATATTCAATAGCTTTATTTTCTTTTTTAGGAGGAGGAGTTATTAAAGGTAATTTCCAATCATCTGGTAATATAATATCATCCCATTTTATCATACGAGGTATTGTAATATTGGAAAATTCATTATTAGTAGTTAAAAGTAAAGTTTCTCCTGAATGAGGACGTACTTTGATCTAGGATCAAGGGTATCTTCATTAATTTATAATGGAGTCTATATACGACAGCAAGGTATTGAGCACCTTCCATCATATCATGACCCATTGATTTAATATTTAAGTATTAAAGAATGTAAAATAGTAGGATCAGTTAAAGATAATGGAAAACAAGGGTAGCAATTAAAATATATAGGTCCTTGATGTAAGGATGATTCTACTATTCCAAGTAAAGAATTTGAAAATTGATTATGTCGGCCATCACGAAGACATAATAAACAGAAGCATTTAAACCTTGTCTTGTTAAAGGTGTTACTGCTATTTGAACAAGACCCATATGCATATATTTAAAACCTTGATTTATATGATTTTGAATCATATTGAATTTAATAAATATAATATTTCATATTCTTTACCTATTGGAATTAATTGTTCTATTGTTTTAATTGCATAATCAGTATTAAACTTAAAAGTAGATTGTTTATATAATTGTGAATCTTTTACTTTTGGTATAATCCAATTATTTAATGGTTTATTAGTGCCTAAGGAAACATGATAATCATCAGTATTAATATGTGATGCAGTATTATCCATGCTGATATTATCTATACTACTACTATTAGAGTTCCACTTGCCAGACTACGACTACTATTTGATCGTTTAAATAATCCTTTCATACTGAAGTGTGATTTCAAAAGAGCTATGAAACGGGTCACACCAACCAGGTCCGGCCTTTCTCACAGCTAATCCAACGGCTTTTCAGGTGAAGTCCAACGTTTCACTAGTGTCTTAGGAAATTGACACTTGAGAATGAAATGAAAATTTAAAAGATCAAAAGTAATGTGATCTTACAGAGAGGGACTTAGAATAGTAAAGTATAGGCGAATGTTAATGCAATGTATGATGGCTCTGATACCAATTTATTCCCAGGTGTTATCTTCGCAATGTTCCACAGATATCTCCACCTATCTCTCCCACTCTTTTACTTCCCTTATCTTTCCGATATCTCCTTCCTCCTTCGTATTACCTTCATAATCTCTGTTCAATCATCTTGTTTATCAGAGTGTTTTTGTACAAGTGTCTGTAAATCAAATTTTCAAGTGTGTACAAGTTTGTATCAAGTAAGAACTCTTATCTTTCATTATGAATCAAGAGTTGTTTCTATTATTAAATCTCCTTTTACATCTTGATCATAACATGCCTATATTACTTGCATTTTTATTTATTATTGCAGTTTATTCAACATATCTCATATTCATTTATACACTTGAAAATCCCATTCATGATATTATTCATTCATATGTTGAAGAATATGATTCAGATTATTGCATGGAAAATTGCGAAGATAACACCTGGGAATAAATTGGTCGGTCACAAACTAATTCATATGTCATATATGTCAGGTTCCTTAATGAAATAAATTATTGGTTTCCTAAGATATCTCGGGATATATGGTACGTAGATCAGTCTATATACTAACCTTTATTAATTAATGGATCAAGCAGAATTTTCAATTTTCTTAGCCTGATTCAATCAAACAAACTTGAGACGTTGTCCACTCCTTTATGGTGGTACTATCCTCTTTCAAACGCCTCAAATATATATTGAAACCTCCAGTTCGTCTCCCCTGCCCATGTACACAACCTTGGAACGCCTATATATCAACCCCCGGACTGGGGTTTGGTCCCGATCTCTACCTCTATGCTATTCCCCAATATATAGGAACTAATCAAAAGATCCAAATTTTTATACCTGCTAGAACACCTGTGATCAGGAGGACATGCATATTGTTCAAACCAATTAAAATATAGTAAAGAGAGCTATCAGAAGTCCATCAAGGCTGAGGTTATAAAATGATATATAGTTCTCTTGTATCCTTATTTTTTCTAAGCTGGACGCAATTTGATCCCCAATTTTTCCAATTAAAGAAATCAGTTGGCACTTTATTTATCATATTTATTTCATACAACGATATCCAATCAAGGATTTAAGAAAGTAAACGTGTATCCTAGCAACTTAGATTGTCACTGGTAGCTACACCAAATTGGTTACAATATTGAGTGTAATACTGGATACGAGATTGGACAGCAGCAGAGTTTCCACCATTACATTCAACTGCACCATTAATTGCTCGAATTGTTGCCCCAAACCCTTGACTTAAGACTTGGTGAACATTATTCATCCAGAACCACAATGCGGTCTTAAATGAAATGATGGGGTCTGTGCCCACAGTTCCGGGAGAGTTCAATCCGTCGAATCCATTGCTATTTCCGGCTGCTCCATAATTGTAATTCCAAGTTAGCTGAAGTGGTCCACGACCATAATATTGTTGGCTAGGGTTGCACGGATACTGTGTGTTACTCGCATCACAGTAGTTGTTTGAGGCACCATTTATCTCGTCGATATAGCAAAAAGCTGCACAAAAACCAAACATTTTACTTCAATTAATTGACTAGAACACACAAATATGTATGGTTGAAGAAAAATAAAAGATACAGGTCCCGTTTAAGTCTTTTGTAGAAGTTAATGTCCATAAATCAACAATATTCGTGTTAGCTATATAATAGGATTTATTAGTACAGATCGCACATGCAAGCTATTTGCTTAAGGTACGTGGGACGAAAAGTATTGTCAGCTATATGAATATTAATTTTGGTGCATATATTTTATTATAAAATACGTAGTTTTATGGGTATGTAAGAGAGGCAGTAAGATCTTACATCCAGTCTCATGTGTGACATGGGCGAAGAACGCAGCAATCTCACGCTTAGAATCATCAGGAGAACCATCCTGGCCGAATTGACTGTACGCATTGAGAGCATCAAGGAATGCTGTTCTTGTGTAGAAGCTTTTTCCCGGACAGTCTCCAGTGGCCTGATTAAGTATTGCGTTAAAGAAATCATCTGTCACGATATCAGAGACCGAAATGCCATTGGTACTAGGCGGTGAAGGGGATGAATAACAGGGGCCTCCTTTGCACCCCTGGCCGCAGTAGGCATCCCCAGTGCCACAGTAGCCGTATTGGCTGCAACATTGGTTTGCCGCACAACCACAGTTTTGAGCAGATGAATAACAGGGGCCTCCTTTGCACCCTACGCCGCAGTACGCATCCCCAGTGCCACAGTAGCCGTACTGGCTGCAACACAGGTTTGCGGCACAACCACAGTTTTGAGCCTTGACATACCCGGGCACCACCCCTGCTAAGATTCCGACTACAAGAAGGGATAGAAGATTTTTTCTCACGCGAATTGAAACCATCTTGGGAAGAAGAAGAAAAGAAATGAAGTGCGATGGGAAAGCATTGCTGGAATTTGGTACTTATAGGGCAATATAAGGTGATCAGAAAACCCGGTGGGTAGCGAAGTTTGATTCCATAACTATGCAGGCTTTGACTTTTTCCCCTTCCTCTAAGCTAAGCAAACTTTTGACTCGTTAAAATAATTCTTGTCGGATTTCTGTTCTTGAACGCGATAGCTCTTGTACATTGTATGTCACATAAATATTCTAAGAGGCTAATTAATTAATGTGGTCGTCTCGATCTCTTGTCACGGGTCATGCTGGCCGTATATCTAAATCCTAGCTGTAGATGTCATGTATTCGTTCCACATAATCAACAATTTTGACCGCTTCTCCTTTTTGTTTTTTTCCTAGGCAGACAGCTTCTCCTTTATGTATATCATGCTTCTCCTGGACCAGGATTTGCCGTCCCAAGATATAATTACTTAAAGAAGATGTTTCATTTTACACTTCATTAATATTTAAACCTCTTAAGCTTTGAATTATTTTCGTCCAGAAATTCACGCTTAGTTTATAATAATTAGCAGCTCGACCTCACGAACCAGTCAAGGCCCTATATCTTATTTCTGGGTATATATATACGTACGTATCTTTTTGATTAATCCGCAAGACACCTGGGAATAAATAAGAGTTACGTACGCACGATTTTATCCTGCATATTATAAGACTCCTTATTGGACTAATTATAATTAGATAACTTCTCTTGAAATTATCGAAAAGTCTGATTTGAGAATTAATCAATGTGTGGATTAATTTTACCTGGCCCGTCACATATTGATTACTTAAGGCAAAGTACTCAAACATTCTTTTTTTGCAATCAAAGTACTAAAACATTCAATTTCAGAATATTATACTTCGTAAGGTTTTATATTCAGTAGATAATTAACAATTGATAATGCGTATCGTAATGTACTTATGTTGGGTTGCATCAATAAAAACCTAGTTGCAATTTGTGTTAACTGGTGGGGGTATCATAGCACAACTGAGGTCGGCTAATTATGTCACTACAAGAAAAAAGAAATTGGGTGACAAACAAAGTACTAATTTCGTTAGCTAACGTTTTGGGTGACAAAACCGAGTTGTCATCCGGTTTGTCACCTAAAGCCCGTCAGCCAAAGTTTTGGGTGATGATTTTAGCGTTCTGTCGCTCGAAACTGTTTAGACGTTTTACAACACCATCCGAACAGTTTTGTGTCATAGCGATGAAATTGCAAAATCGTCATGCCCAGTACAATCTATCCATTCGCATGAGTTGTGCGAACGTACTCTCCATACAATCGGACAACTCATGCAAATGGTTCGTCCAAGGCCACGAAATGAATTTCGTCATGTACAATCCGTGCACATGGATATACAACATTGTCCGAACATCCATACATGGAGTCCAGACGCTTTCGTAAAGACGTCCGCATCGTTGTTTCATTTATGATGAAATACTTATTTGTCATCCTCAAAATCCGTTCGAACGACGTATAAAGTTCGGACACTTGTTCAGTTGAACATGTTCGAACGTATCGTTGTATCGTGCGCACGTTTGCTTAATAAAAGATCGTGTGCACACGAAAATAACCATGTGGATGGAAGAATTTAACGCGTTGTGTGCAGACGGATAGTTATGCGTGCACACGTTATCAATGCCAAATAACCGTTCGGAAGACCTTTTATACCGTTCGAACGTTTTTCTTTGTATTTGAATTAATTTAATTAAAATTTTAAAAATAATTTAAAAATAATATAAATAGAAAGATATTCAATGCTCATAATATAATAAAATATCTACAAATATGCAATCGTTATTAAAAGTAAATAAAATACGTAATCGATAAGTACTGAAAAAGTAGTAAAAATATATAAATCTATCCAAATTTTCATTTGGGTGTCGAACGAGATTGCAGCTGTCTGATCTGCTCCACCAGCTGCTCACGCATCTGCTTGCCATTAGTTGCATCCTCCGTTCTTGTTGTTCCACTAGGCTCCTTTGCTAGTCCTACATCATCTTCCGGTGCTCTTCGTCTTTTTTCCATTGCTGCTCTACCATCATCTGCATCAGCTCTTCGTCTTTCTTCTGTTGCTGCTCCTCCATCATCTACAGATGCTTTCGCATCGTCTGGTCCACATCTGATCGCTTGAAGAGAAGTGCTTCATATTCCAATTGTCTAGCCCTCATTTCCTCAATCTGTAATCTGGCCTCTTCCAACCTCCAGGACAAATCAACGGACGATGCTGATGAAGATGATCCAACAGACCGTACTGAACAGCCTAAACCTCACATGTACCCACTTTCGTCCCCAACACTTCAGCAAAGATCTCCACTTCGGTGTATGACTTTCCCTTTAACTCGTGCTGCAACTATAACGCCTCCATTTTTTCCTACAAAATTAAAAAAGAAGATAAAAACTAGCACATATGGAACATAAATGCACACGAATGCATCATTAAATCTAACATTATAACTTACAAAATTTTTCTGTGCATCTTCTGATGTCCACATGCCATCCTTATTAGTATGCGTCTTTTTATAAAGCAACGCAGGACTAATCTCATCAGATTTTGGATTTTTCTATACACCAAAAGAAATATAAAACGTGCATATTAAAATACCTAAGTCATTTATTTAAATAATAAATAATAAAAATTTAAAACCAGTGTATCATTGCTGAAAATTTAAAATCTCACACTATGCCCTGTTCTTAACGAAATACTTTGTCTTCCCCATATACCTCTCTATTGGATACATCCACCAGAATTGAACTGGACCCTAAGTTTCACCTCCAAAGGTAAATGAACAGTTAAATGAACCATAATAGTAAAAAATGATGGAGGGAATATATGTTCCAACTTGCAAAGAATCATTATGATGTCCTTCTCTAACTGGTCCACAACATCTAAAAGTATTGTTCTTGAGCACAAGTCTCTGAAGAATAAGCTCAACTCAATCAACGTTGTACATACTTCGTTTCCTAACAATCCGTGTATCATTGTCGATAACAGTCGTTGCAACAAGACGTGTGAGTCGTGACTCTTCATACCCATTATTTTCCCTTCATTTATATTCATGCATCGGGATATGTTAGAGGCGTATCCATCCGAAAACTTGACACCCTTCAGCCATTCACATCACTTCTTACGTTCATCATTTGTTAAAGTAAATAATGCTTGAGGCATCACCTCCTGCTGACCCCGAACTTGCAAATGCAAGTCCTTTTTAATGGCCATTAATGCCAAGTCCTGTCGAGCACTAGAATTGTCCTTTGTCTTACCATCGACGTTCATCAAAGTTCCCAATACATTGTCACAAATATTTTTTTCTATGTGCATGACGTCCAAATTATGTCAAAGTTTCAACTCTGACCAGTACGACAACTCAAAGAATATGCTGCGCTTCGTCCAACTTAACTCATTGTTAGCCTGTTTTCTCTTCTTCTGAGTCTTTCCAAACAAACATAACGGTACCGATTCAAGTTGTTGAAGTATCTCCTCTCTAGTAACTTCTTCAGGCGCTGCTCTAAATTTTTTTTTCCTGTCAAATATGTCGACATCATGCCTCCACCCATGGATCGCGGGCAAATACCGGCGATGTCCCAAAAAATAATGTTTGCCCCCATGTTTCAACCAAAATGATGTTGTGTTCGCATTGCAATTAGGGCATGCTAACCGTCCTTTCGTACTCCAACCTGAGAGATTACCATAAGCGGGGAAGTCATTTATTGTCCAAAGCAAAGCAGCATGTAACTTGAATGAACTTGACACAGCTGCGTCGTACGTCTGCATTCCATTTTCCCACAAGTCCTTCAACTCATCTACCAATGGCTGCAAGTAGACGTCGATATCATTCCTGGGACTTCTTGGACCGGAATAAGCAACGACAGCATAAAACTTGAATCCTTCATACATTTCCATGGCGGCAAATTGTATGGAATTAGTACCACTGGCCATATACTATACGATAAGCTCATGTTGCCAAACGGATTGAACCCATCAGATGCCAAACCCAACCGGACGTTCCGAGATTCCTGACCAAACCATTCATACTTCTTATCGAGGTCCTTCCATACCACAGAGTCTGCAGGATGCCTCATCACCCCATCTTCAACCACACGCTTCTCTTGGTGCCCGCATATCCGTTGCCGTTTGCCTTGATAGAAACAATCTCTGCAACCTCGGTTTCAAGGGAAAATGCCGCAACACTTTTTGAGGAACCTTTGATTTGCTATTCTGACTGTACTTCCACCTCGATTCCCCACACACCGGACACTCTTGTAACTCACTGTGCTCCTTCCAAAACAGTACATAGTCATTTAAGCACGCATATATGTTATCGTAGCCAAATCCTAAATTCTTCCTTAAATTTTTCGCCTTATAATAAGATTTAGGAGGTGTCTTCCCCTCCGGTAGCGCATCTTTTATCAAGCTCAACACATCTTCAAACGCCTTTACAGTCAAATTATTCTTCGACTTCACATGAAGTAACCTAACAACGAAAGACAACTTCGAGTACTTCTTTCACCCGGGATACAACTCTCGCTCAGCATCTGCCCATAACTTGGTATACGCGGAAAACCCGTCTCCAGACCCAGTCTCGACTGTTTCAGGACCATAAATATTTTCACCAGCGTTCTCATCAACCCCTGCTCCCACCTCAAAATCTTCTAACATGTCTCTCATATCATCATTTATGTTTCCCTCAGAGTCTTCACTACTCGGTTTAGGTTCTAAAGTCACTACCCCATTAGAACTTCAGAAATTGACTCTCCGTGAAATACCAATGAGTGTAACTCTGGTCAAACCAATTATGAATAAATGATCCTCCATCTCGTCTTCATGTTTGAATAACACATTCTTACATCTCTTACATGGACATCTTATCAGTCCACGACTATCTGCATAACTACGGGCAACACTCATAAAATCTCGAACACCATCACTATACTTTACACTTTTGAGTCTATCAGCCTCATAAATCTAGCTTTTATCCATATTGTTCCTTCAAAGATGAAAATACAAACAATAATGCAAACAATAACACAACAATACAAACAATGATGACATTCACACTAACTCCATTTCTTCGGGTGAAAGGTCCTATCCCATTCAAATTTACAATATCACGTATTGCACGTAATTGACCCGACTATTGTGACCGATGCTTTAGAAATTACGACAACATTTTCCCTCAGTCCCCAGATACACGTGATGAGTGTACGAAAGTGCTCTCTAGATACCCTATTATTGGACTAAAATGCTAAAATGTGAATAGAAATAATTGAATTAATGTGTATTCTTGAATTGAGTTGCTATTTACTTTGGGATACTCCTAAGCAGATTTTTATATTTAATTTCAGATTTTATAAAAGACCAAGTCAAAGCCCAGTCAAATTCAAAGGAGGACTCTCATAGGGTTGAGAGCAATTTGGATCAAGAGAAAAAAAAAAAAAAAAGGAAAAAGGATCACAAAAGGAAACTGCAAGAAGTCCAAGTCTGAAATTCGCTAGGAGACAGCCTGGACATATTTTAGTATTTTGATCGTAACTTTCCACTCACATATCGGATGATGCAATTCTTGATGCGTTCGAAAGATATCTTAAGGGGATACAATTCATTGTGAGATGGGATTTCTCTAATTCGAACGTTTACTGGGTCAAAAGTGTGCCACAATCCAAGCCCGAAAACCAGAGGATTTGTTTTAGCCTTTTTTTTTTTTTTATTATTTAGTTTTTTAGGGTTTTGTTGGGGGACATATATGAGCTTAACTTTTTATTGTAAGGAGGTGGGGGGAGCAGACTTGGGACTCGAGGTTTTTTTCTCTAGAATTTTTTTTCGTTCATCTTAGTATGGGGAACTAAATTCTCAAGTGGGGCTAGGGATGAACTTGCACACTAGACGGTATTTTCAATTCA
The DNA here is from genome assembly GCA_003952965.2 of Morella rubra. Classification (NCBI taxonomy): domain Eukaryota; kingdom Viridiplantae; phylum Streptophyta; class Magnoliopsida; order Fagales; family Myricaceae; genus Morella; species Morella rubra. The sequence goes on from CM025853.1 coordinate 16,485,492, forward strand.
TTCTTAATTTGTGTATTTGATTTTAAATTACTAAAACTCTTTTGTTTTATCATTCTCAATTCATTGTTGATGTTTTCTTCTCCGAATAATCATAGAATTTATTCTGTTTATGGATTCAGTAATGCTTTTTCTATTGAATGGATTAGTTCTTTGATTATGTTTGGATCAATTATTTATCTATATTGATTTACTTCTCTACTGCAATATCGCTCCTTGAGTATATTGTCGTCGTTGGATTTTCTCAATAGGGAAAATAATTATTCTAAAAGTGGTGAATGGTTTTCAAAGGATTACATTTGGTTTAATTTTGGTTTATAAATCTATACCTTCCGATTGGGAATTTTGGGAATTGAGTTCCCAATTGAGTTATTCACTGAATTAAGAATAATTAAAATACCGGAGTTGTGCAAGGGATTCCCGACGCTTTACTGTTCGTCAAATTTGAGTACTTTTTCCGTTAGTCACTCTGCTTCACTTCAATTTGCATTTAAAATTAATCTTTGTTCTCCATTGATCATTTAATATTTTTCTTTAGTTTCTTTGTTCCTTTTGCTATTCTTTTAATTTTTCTCTCTATGGAATCGACACCCCAAAGCTGTGCTACAACTACCGCATTATTCTTTGGGCGTAATCAAATTTTGGCGCCGTTGCCGGGAGACGATAGAAGAATTGCTAGACAGTTTTTTTTTCTTTTCAGTAGTTTGTAAAGGCGGTAACTTCATTCCCTCTTTTAGCTTGCTGCATCTTTATTTTATTTTTGTAGTTTTTTTATAGTCTTGCATTTTTCTTTATCTTGCATGCATAGGTATAGAGACGCCTTGGGTCGGTTTGCTTGTAGACCTGAGTAAGAATCAGAGTCTGATTTTTCTAATAATTTGTTTGATACTTCTTCTAATTCTGAGGAAATGAGTGAACACGGAGATCAACCCACTAGGACCCTTCAGGATTACCTCCACCCTACACGCACAGCCACACCATCATGCATCATGTTTCCAGCTAATACTCGCCAACTGGAATTTAAAATAGGGATGATACAGTTACTCCTACTTTTCATGGCTTGGAAAATGAAAATCCATGTGTGCACATTAGGGAGTTTGAGGAAGTAGTTGCGACTTTTCATAGTCAAAATGTAACTGATGACGTTGTGAGACTTAAGTTCTTTCCTTTTTCTTTGAAGGATAGAGCTAAGAGTTGGCTATACTCGCTGAGACCACGATCTATTGGGACATGGAATGAGATGACTCAAGCATTTTTTCATAAGTATTTTCCTGATCATAAAACCAATGCTTTAAAAAGGCAAATCTCCACTTTTGCACAAAAGGACAGTGAGACTTTGTATCAGTCTTGGGAGAGATTTAAGGAGTTATTGAGTATGTGTCTCACTATAGGTATGAGAATTGGCGCTTAGTGAGCTATTTTTATGAGGGACTTACACCTAGAGAGCGCCAATTTGTAGAGATGATGTGTAATGGTGAATTCTTAGAGAAAGATCCTGATGAGGCCATAGAATACCTCAATGAGCTTGCTGAAAAAGCTCACACTTGGACTGGACCTAGTGTTACTGAGAGCACAAATAGGTCACGACCTACAGGAAACCCAAATGGTGGTGGAATTTACCATCTCAGGGAAGAGGATATCCTAAAAGCTAAGGTTGAGATGCTCACTAGGGAGCTAGAGGTGTTAAAGACTAAGGACTTAAAGCCAACACACGTGGCTAATCATGCAGAGTCTTTTGGACCATGTTTTGTGTGTGGCGGGGTAGATCACCTCACCCAACAGTGTCCCACATTTGTTGAGATGAGAGGGATGTATGAGGAACAATGTAATGCCTTAGGTATGTACAAGAAGCCTTTTACACCTTTCTCTGATACCTATAATCCGGGGTGGCGCAATCACCCCAATTTTAGCTAGAAGTATGAAAACCAGCCACTTGCACAACCCCCTAGATCATATCCTGCACCATATCATGCACCTTCGTCTTCTAGGAGTCCTTTAGAAGACACTTTGCATGCCTTTATTGAGGCACAGGGTAAGACTAACCAAAAGTTTGAATCGTTGATTACGCAGGTTGTTGAAGAAAACAAGGAGATAAAGAGCCAAGTGTCCAAATTGATGAGCTCCTTGAGTGTGAATGAGCAAGGTAAGTTCCCTTCTCAAGCTCAGTCCGCACCCCATGGTCAACACATGGTGCAAGAGAATTTGAAGGATGTGAATGCCATTGTGACACGAAGTGGTAAGTCATTACACATTCCAACAATAAACGAATTAGAGGATGCGAAAAGAATCAAGATAATAGTGACGCCGAGCTACCCAAGGAACCTGAGGTGACAAAGAGTCCTGTTAAGGTACCATTCCCTCAAGCTTTAAAATCAAGCAAGCGAACTTTGGATCCTAACAATGAAATCCTAGAGAATCTGAGGCAGGTAAAAATCAATCTTCCTCTTTTACATGTGATTAAACAAGTTCCTACTTATGCAAAAGTTCTCAAGGATTTGTGTACAGTTAAGAGGAAGCATCATGTGAAGAAGACAACGTTCCTAACAGAACAAGTTAGTGCTCTAATTGAGCAGCGGATTCCTCCCAAGTACAAGGATCCTGGTTGCCCAACCATTGGATGCAGCATTGAAATCATGACTTTGGGCAAGCTTTGCTAGATTTAGGAGCTAGCATGAATCTGATGCCATATTCTATTTAAATTGTGTGGTAGAGGATGTTCTAATTCAAATTGACAAATTTTATTATCCTGTTGATTTCATAATTCTTGACACTAGCTCTGTTGTAAATACTACCTCTAAAATTCCTTTTTTTTTTAGTTAGGCCTTTCCTTGCCACTGCTAATGCTCTTATTAATTGCAGGAATGGGCTCATGAAATTGTCTTTTGGAAACATGACTCTTGAAGTGAATATCTTCCATATTGCAAAACAGCTAGAAGATGATGACGTGGGCCACTAGACATACATGATTGACTCACTCATGGATAGGGGAGTTTCTACAGCCCATGATTTTGATCCCCTTGAGTATTTTCTTATTAATTCTGAGTTTGATTCTATCAGTAATCCATCTGATGTAGTTGACATTTGTGCTATTTTTGATAGAGCTCAGGATTATGGCACTCAGGTATGGCAACCAAAGTTTGAAGAGTTGCCTGAGAAAGGTGAAAACCAAATTCCTTCAAGTGTGGAAGCACCCAAAGTTGAATTGAAGCCTCTGCCTAAGGGTTTAAAGCATGCTTTCCTTGGTCCAGGTGATACTTTTCCTGTTATTATCTCATCTGAATTGTCTGAGTCTCAGGGTGAGAAATTAATTCAGACCCTAAGTGAGCATAAGTCAGCCTTAGGTTGGAGTATTGCTGATATAAAAGGTGTTAGCCCCCTAGTCTGTTCTCATAAAATTAATTTGGAGGAAGGAACTAACCCTCGTAGAGACCCCCAACGTAGGCTTAATCCCACTATGAAAGAAGTAGTGAAGAATGAAGTGTTGAAACTATTAGATGCAGGAATCATATATCCTATTGCTGATAGTAAATGGGTAAGTCCTACACAGGTTGTTCCTAAAAAGTCAGGTGTTACTGTGGTGAAGAATGACCTAGGAGAGTTAGTCCCTACAAAACTTGTGACTGGGTGGCGGATGTGCATTGATTACAGAAAACTGAATGCTGCCACCCAGAAAGACCATTTTCCTCTACCTTTTATTGATCAAATTCTTGAGCGTGTGGCTGGTCATCCTTTCTACTGTTTCTTGGATGGTTATTCTGGTTATTATCAAATTGAAATTGCATTAGAAGACCAGGATAAAACCACTTTCACTTGTCCTTTTGGTACTTATGCTTTTCGTAGAATGCCATTTGGATTGTGTAATGCACCTGCTACTTTTCAACGTTGCATGATGAGCATTTTTAGTGACATGGTTGAAAATTGCATGGAAGTTTTTATGGATGACTTGACTGTTTTTGGATCTTCTTTTGATGCATGCTTATTGAATTTAGAAAGAGTGTTGACTCGTTGTGAGGAGAAGGAATTAGTTTTGAATTGGGAAAAATGCCATTTTATGGTACCTTCAGGTATTGTCTTAGGGCATATTATTTCTTCTAGGGGGATAGAGGTTGATCAATCTAAGATTGAATTAATCTCTAAGTTGCCTACACCTAGGACAGTAAAGGATGTGAGATCCTTTCTTGGTCATGCGGGCTTTTATAGGAGGTTCATACAGAATTTCTCCACCATATCTAGACCACTATGTGACCTCCTAGCTAAAGATGCCCCATTTGAGTGGACACAAGCTTGTCAAGAGGCCTTTAAAACACTAATTGGCAAGCTTACCTCAGCACCCATAATGCAGCCACCTGATTGGACTTTACCATTTGAGATTATGTGTGATGCTAGTGATTTTGCTGTAGGTGCTGTTCTTGGACAGCGAAGGGAGGGGAAGCCTTTTGTCATTTACTATGCTAGTAGAACTCTAAATAGTGCTCAGATGAATTACTCCACCACTGAAAAAGAGTTGCTAGCTGTAGTGTTTGCTTTGGATAAGTTTCGTGCTTACTTAATTGGTTCTCCTATTATTATTTTCACAGATCATGCAGCCCTTAAGTACCTTCTTACAAAGAAGGATGCTAAGGCGCGACTAATACAGTGGATTTTACTTTTGCAAGAATTTGATATCACCATCAAAGACAAGAAAGGAGTGGAGAACGTAGTGGCTGACCATCTCTCGAGGCTCACATTTGAGGACACCTCTGACCACCTGCCAATCAGAGATGATTTTCCTGATGAGCACTTATTTTCTATTACTTCTCTACCATGGTTTGCTCATATTGTGAATTATTTGGTTGCAGGTGAGATACCGGTGGATTGGAGTGCTCAGGACAAGAGGAAGTTCATGACTGAGGTACGTAATTTCTATTGGGATGACCCTTTTCTTTTTAAATACTACCCTGACAAATTTTAAGGCGTTGCATCCCTGATGAAGAGATTGCTAGCGTCTTGGAATTTTGTCACTCCCAAGCTTGTGGGGGCCACTTTTCAATGAAGAAAACCGCTGCAAAAATTCTGCAGTGTGGATTTTATTGGCCCACCTTGTTTAAGGATGCAAACATTTATTGTCGCTCATGTGAAAAGTGTCAAAAGTTAAGAGTTATGTCCCGTCGTAATATGATGCCCTTAAACCTAATTTTAGTGATTGAAATTTTTTATTGTTGGGGCATTGACTTTATGGGGCCATTTCCTCCTTCGTTTGGATATCAATATATTATTGTGGTAGTAGATTATGTGTCAAAATGGGTAGAGGCAGTAGCTTGCAGGAGCAATGATAATAGGACGGTAATTAAATTTCTCAAAGAGAATGTGTTATCTCGATTTGGTACACCACGTGCTATCATTAGTGACCGAGGTACACATTTTTGCAATCGTTCTTTTGAGGCTTTGATGAAAAAATATGGGGTGGTACATAAGATCTCTACTGCCTACCACCCCCAGACAAGTGGACAGGTAGAACTTGCAAACAGGGAAATTAAGCAAATTTTAGAAAGATCGCAAGGATTGGTCTTTGAGACTAGTTGATGCGCTCTGGGCCTATCGTACAGCTTTCAAAGCTCCCTTAGGCATGTCACCTTATAGGCTTGTTTTTGGAAAGCCTTGCCACTTACCTGTGGAGCTCAAGCATCAAGCTTATTGGGCCATCAAGCATTTCAATTTTGATATGGGAGAAGCAGGTAAGCTTAGAAAATTTCAGTTGATTGAGTTAGAGGAGTTGAGAAATGATGCTTATGAGAACTCTAGAATCTATAAGGCTAAAATGAAAGCATTTCATGATAAAAATATTTTGAGAAAAACGTTTAAGCCTAATGATCGAGTGTTCTTATATGATTCTAGACTCCATAAGCACCCAGGAAAACTTCGTCTAGGTGGACCGGCCCTTTTGTAGTGAAGAATGTTTTTGCACATGGGGCGGTAGAAATAGAGGATCCTAAGGATGGTCGGATCTTTAACGTAAATGGTCAACGCCTTAAAGTATTAATTGATAGGCAAGTTCGGAAGTGGAAGACATTCCACTTGTGGATCCGATCTATCAACCTTGACCACACCACACATGTATGTTTTTCTTTTGTTGTTTTGTTTCATTTTGTTTTCTCTTATTTTCTTTCTTTTCCTTTTTGTTTGTTGTTGTTTTCTGTGTTTTTATTTGTAGGTTAGTTTCATTGTTTCATTTCAGGTTACCATCTTTGGTGCTTAGCAAGCTACCCATGTCACTCATCAGGTGTATTCTACCCTTTTTAGCTACTCCCCATTCAATTTTAAGTCTTAAACATTGTGGACAATGTTTCATTTAAGTTGGGGGGTGTTGGTGGTACAAATTCAGTATTTAACATGCTTGTTGGAACTCTGTGGCATATTTTCATGTGTCAAATTTTTTGAAAATTTGCATCACACGTGCATCCTTTTCACATGTGTACTCATTCTCATTCATAGCCATCTTTGTGAATTCAACAAACCACCATAATCATTTTTAGCTGAAGCACTCACAGAACCCCTAATGCACTCATCCAAGCTTTGTGGTAAGATGGTGGTTTGACACATGTAGCTAGTGAACTCTTTTGCTTAAGTATTCATGTGAGTTTTGGAGAGGATTGAGAGCCTACAAATGTAGTAAATTGTGATAAGTGTTCATTGATCTGTTGAATTGGGCACTTCTTTTGAGAATATCATTACATGGTTTGTGGTAAGATGATGGATATACTTGGGATATGATGAAGGTCAACTTAGGATCAACGTTTGCGCCTTTCAAGCTAACCTTTCCATCATAGACCTCTAGTAGCCAACTTTGAGCCAATAAACACATGTAGCCTTTTCTTTTCATATGCCCACATCATCCATGCCTCTCCACATTGGAGTATAGTTGATACACTGATTTTTCTACCCTTTTTACTTCCAAGTGTATACTAGGTGTGAAATTTGAATTTTCTTTCTTTTGTGTTGGGTTCCCAAAAAAAAAAAGAAGGAAAAAAAAAAGAGGAAGAACAAGGAAAAGCATTATTATTCGACGATCTGAAAAGTTGGAGAGTAGATCAAGTGAGAAGTGTGGTCTGCTGAGATATTTAATAAGATTCCCCTTGTATGTACTTGGAATTTTTGAGTCCTTTTTTTTTTTTTTTTCATATAGCCCTGAACTCAAGCCACGTTACAACCTTTTGTGTTGACCGTTCTGATCCTAAGTAAGCTTTTGGGAAGAGTGGTGGAAGTCTCATTTGCTAGTGTTCCTATCATAAGATCAATGTTTGCTTGTTGCTTGTACATAATTGCCTAATTCCCAATGAGAGTGTGTGTACACCCATTGTCAACTCCATAGAGAGAATTCTCACATGAAACACTTTTATACCCGTGAGTTATGGAGTTGAAACTTTCGCTTGAGATGTTCTTGATGTTGCATGTGTCATGGCTTTTGGTTAGATGGATATAGTTTGAACACACACACACTCTGTGGATTGCTATAGGCAGATTGCTTGTGATAGGGTTATTGAATTCCTAAGATTGTTTTGATATGTGAATCTGGAAAATGTGAATTGATGGGCTATTTTATTATTTTCTTAGTTTCTTTCATCTCTTTTGCATAAAAATTGCTAGGGACTAGCAATAAGCAAGTTGGGAGTGTGATGAGTGTACAAAAGTGCTCTCTAGATACCCTATTATTGGACTAAAATGCTAAAATGTGAATAGAAATAATTGGAATTAATGTGTATTCTTGAATTGAGTTGCTATTTACTTTGGGATACTCCTAAGCAGATTTTTATGTTTAATTTCAGAGTTTATAAAAGAGCAAGTCAAAGCCCAGTCAAATTCAAAGGAGGACTCTCATGGGGTTGAGAGCAATTTGGATCAGAGAAAAAAAAAAAAAAAAAAGGAAAAAGGATCACAAAAGGAAACTGCAAGAAGTCCAAGTCCGAAATTCGCTAGGAGACAGCCTGGACATATTTTAGTATTTTGATCGTAACTTTCCACTCACATATCGGATGGATGCAATTCTTGATGCGTTGGAAAGCTATCTTAAGGGGATACAATTCATTGTGAGATGGTATTTCTCTAATTCGGACGTTTACTAGGTCAAAAGTGTGCCGCAATCCAAGCCCGAAACCAGAGGATTTTTTTTTATTATTCCGTTTTTTAGGGTTTTGTTGGGGGACATATATAAGCTAAACTTTTTATTGTAAGGAGGTGGGGGGAGGCAGACTTAGGGACTCAAGGTTTTTTTCTCTAGAATTTTTTTTCGTTCATCTTAGTATGGGGAACTAAATTCTCAAGTGGGGTTAGGGATGAACTTGCACACTAGACGGTATTTTCAATTCATTCTTAATTTGTGTATTTGATTTTCAATTACTAAAACTCTTTTGTTTTATCATTCTCAATTCATTGTTGATGTTTTCTTCTCCGAATAATCATAGAATTTATTCTGTTTATGGATTCAGTAATGCTTTTTCTATTGAATGGATTAGTTCTTTGATTATGTTTGGATCAATTATTTATCTATATTGATTTACTTCTCTGCTGCAATATCGCTCCTTGAGTATATTGTCGTCGTTGGATTTTCTCAATAGGGATAATAATTTACGTATTCTAAAAGTGGTGAATGGTTTTCAAAGGATTACATTTGGTTTAATTTTGGTTTATAAATCTATACCTTCCGATTGGGAATTTTGGGAATTGAGTTCCCAATTGAGTTATTCACTGAATTAAGAATAATTAAAATACCGGAGTTGTGCAAGGGATTCCCGACGCTTTACTGTTCGTCAAATTTGAGTACTTTTTCCGTTAGTCACTCTGCTTCACTTCAATTTGCATTTAAAATTAATCTTTGTTCTCCATTGTCATTTAATATTTTTCTTTAGTTTCTTTGTTCCTTTTGCTATTTTTTAATTTGTCTCTCTGTGGAATCAACACCCCAAAGCTATGCTACAACAACTGCATTATTCTTTGGGTGTAATAAACATGCTTACAGCATTGAGCATAAACACCCACCATTGAAGGCAAGTGTGCAAAGCTCAATGTTGAATGTGTATCCGGAAGACAAAAGGAGATTTGCATCGAAATTTCTAAACACATCTGTCACAATATCAGATACAATTACGCACATTACGCATATTGTAAACTCAAACTGTCCATAACGTGGACAATTCAAGAATTACACCGAGTGCGTTATCCGAACAACGTGTAATTCTTAAACGGGGGCTAAGGCTACTAAATGAATGCATGAACATCACAGCAAAAACGTTCGGATGCTCATAACGTCCAACATAAAATATAAGCATTTGGACCTATTTTGGTAAGCATCCGGACAAATAAGTTAGTCCGGACGGTACATAAACCGTCTGGACTGCGATTGTCGAACAACACTGTTCTTCGACGAACAGATGACATTTTCAACACAAATTCATGCCAAAATCAACCAAAATGACAAATATTTCAATATAAACATATCACAACCAACTCCAAACTCAATTTTGATCATTTTAGACCCTAGCAATTCGAAAAACACATAATTTGATATCCTAAAATCCTTAATTTTCATTCTAAAATAATAATAAAAAAAATTTAAAACCCACAAACCTTAAATGCAATCCAATCTGAAATCCCAAATAGGTTGCTCCTTTCACACCCTTTTCAATGAGATTGACGTCTCAAAATCAGCTCCCCTCTTCTCCTCTTGCTCAAATCTCTTAAATTTCTAAGTTTTGACCGTTTTCGCTATACTGTCCGCAATTTCCCGTCTTTCAAACGAATATAATCCATTTGGACGCACATAATATCGTTCGGAGGCCTACGTATAAAAGTTTACGAGGAAAAAACATGCAGCCTAAATTTTCATACCGTCCAACGGAAACTTACAGCTGACGACACCATTTTAGCAACTATCAAACGACAGTGTTTGATCTTGAACAAAACGTCTAGGCTCCACCATAAAACGTCTGAACGCTTTATTAAATTTTACGATGCCGTTTGGAAACCCCTAAACGACAACGTCTTAACACTACAATCTAAAAAATAGCGTCCGAACAGTATATCAATTACGTCCGGACGCTTTTCTTGTGAAGTACAACACCGTTCGACCTTACTGTAATGCGTCCAGGCAGTTATCCTCTAGTCCGAACAGTTTTGACAATCTTATTTTTTTTATTTCTTTCTAATATAAAGAAGAGTGTAAGGAGTGTAACGAAGTTGGAAGGAGTTACGAAATGAGATAGAAATAATAAACATATTGTACTGACTTTTAATAGATAGAAATAACATAAACATATCAAATCTCCACAAAACATAATATAAACAAAATAAAAACAGATACAATCCCAATATACGTACTCAAAACATAATACAAAAATAAATGTTCTCAAAATATAATAAAAAATCAAATGTCATAATAAAAGAAACCAAATATCTACTGATCATCAATCATCAGCGAGCTGCAGAACTGTCTGAACATCCCTCATGTGCTTCTCAAGCAACACGACCCGCTCGGTCAGGGCAACTAGCTCTGCACTGGTAGCAACGCCCTTCAGGACGAAGTGATATCACCCATCATCTCATGGGTGGGCTGCATGACCGCTTGCATCTACTCAGTCAACTCGGTCATCATAGCTGCCACCCAACTCGGCTGTTGTCCCTCGAGTCCCTAGGAGGAGCCCTGTCTAGGATCCTGCTCCTCGATCCCCTGAGCGAGCTCTTCTCGTCTAGCTCTAGCTGCTCGAGCAACACTCAGCCCTTGTCATATCTGAGCCATCGACTTTGGGAGCATTATCTTGTTAATCGACCTAAGTGAAACCTCCTTGGCTTGTCGACACCTCGGGTACCATCAAGTTATGCAGGAAATGGGTCAGAAGAACACCGTAGGGCAACAAAATCTGAGCGTCGGTCTTCAGGGCCTCAACACGGACATATTGGTGGTTGAATGATGCCATATCAATAGGAAGCCCCCGTACAACTACCATGTACAAGAACTCGGCCCGGCCATAAGTCACCTCTGTCGTGTGCTTCTTCAGGTCGATGGCAGAGCATAGAATCAGGTGCATGATCCTCCAGAAAGGAAGCAGCTGCCCATGAAGCATGTTGCTTCCCTCCAGGATAGCTATATCTGGGCCCAGCAGCGTCTGAAAAACCTCTGCCTTAGTAGGCCGGCCCTCCTCTGTCATTGGAACGTTGGAGAACGTTGTCACATCCCTCACGTACCCCAAAAATCGCACTAGCTCATCTGGTGAGAATATGATCTGCACGTTCCGGATAGTCACCTCCATACTAGGCTCCTCGAGGTCCTTCGCCCGAAGTATAGAAGCATAGAACTCTCGCACTAGGTTCTTCGACGCATACCCTGTCCTTTGGAGGAATGGAAGCCAACCTCCTTGCTCCATTATCTTTGGAAGTGTCCAATCTCAAACCAAAGCTCGTAGAAATCCGCCAACTGGATATGCCTGCTCGACAACGACCGAGCGGGACATGATGACTGCCGTATGCTCCTCCAACGATAAAGCTGGAGCAAAAGATTCCTGCATCAACCTGGTTGCTGGTACTCAAACGCTTGCTCATTTTCAATAATCTACAAAACAGTTCGAACAGGTGTAACTACGTCCGAACAACAACATAAAAGGAGTCCGAACGGTATAATAAAAAAAAAATGTAAGTTTAATATCAACAGGCGTTCGATAGATAAAAATAGTGTCCGGACCAATTTGGATAGCCGTCCGAACTTAAAGCAGTTAAAAAAACAATTTAACTTTACTATGAAAGTGACCGGACAGCATTGACATAGCGTCCGGACATAAGAAAAACGACAACGTTTCATGTTTGGATAAATCCTCGCGTTCGGACACTTTTGCATAGCCGTCCGAACTAAACACAAATAGTAAAATTTTATAATTTTTAATATAACACTGTCCGGACGTGTTTCATGTAGTGTCCGAACACAAACTAAACGACGACATATTTCTTTTTGATACTAAAAGGAGTCCGAATTGGTGATTAAGACGTCCGGACTAATGGGACGACGACCGAGTTAACTCAGCCATGGCAGCATCTCAAAACCTCCCACACACTACCCAAAACACCACCAAATCACAAACAAATACACTTAACAATCCTAACACTTAACACAATCCATTTCTACGTAAAAATCAATCAAAAAACACAATGTAGTATACAAAAAATAGAATTGAAATCCTATACGTAAAACTGTAAAAAAACGAAAATTTTAAAAAATCATGTTAAAAATCAACAAAACATACTTGGATGTGATTAGAATGTCGACGGAATGAGTTTACGCCAAGATTTGACAAAGAAACAATGAGGGTCGAGAGAGTTTAGATGATAAAACGTTCGGTTTAATGAAAATGTCGAACTGTTCGTGTTTTTCATAATCGTGAACCCGTCCGGACGGTTACTATACGTCCGGACGCTATCAGCACACGTGGCCAATGAGAGTCCTCCGCATTAAATGCCAAAATTTAAACCATTTAAAATAGTTCGAAAAATTAATTACGTCCGGACGATTATGGTAAGTCCAAACGGTTTTCCCCTGTCTTCGTGCGACGTGGAAGCACACGTTTGGCTGAATAAACGTCACGACACGTCCTGACGTTATGAATAGGGTTCGAACAGTGACAACTGTTGTCAACCGTCATGTAACTTAAACACGTGTAAGCCATGCGACGGTTACAAAATACGTCCGACGCTTATCATGTCCGTTCGAACCATGTCGTACACTCATACACATTTGGACAGTGTTTTGATACGTTCGGACGTGTGCCACATTTTTTTTTCTTTTTCATTTCACACAGTTTAATTTACTTCAATAAATTTAATTTATTTAAATCATTTCAAAACATATATAATTATAACTAATCAACTATTTAAATTAAAATCATTATTACACTAATTCCATGGCGGCTAATCACCTATTTAATTGTAATTGCAGTAACCGTTCCGTTAACATAGCACTCGTACTAGTAACTCTTTTAATTATACTAATCATCCGTTTAAATTTTAATAAATTTAAACTAATGAAAAAACATAATTAATATGGAATATCAAACATAATTTAAATACCGAATGAAAAACACAATCATAATGTCTAGTACAAGTCGAAGACGATCCTTCTAAGGATAAGTTAATATATAATAGTGATAAAAACATAAACATGAAACTACTCGAAATCACAAGATGGCTCGTCCAGATCTTGTCCGAGGGCGTCACGAACATGCGCCAAATGCTCCTCTATATTATCTACACGTCTGATGAGTGTCTGGAGTTGTATCGGAACGGTATGGACAAACTTGGACAACTGGGACAATTGTTCTCTCACAGCGAACAGTTCCCTTTATATAATATTCATCTCCTCCGTTAGAGCCCTATCCGTTAGAGCAAATTTATTTTCCAGACCAATCAAGCGGCATTGGAGCTCCATGCACAACGAATGCGTCGGCTCCACTATCGCCCGAAGACTCCCCCTCAGCTCCACTAAAAAAGCATCCGCCCAAGCTGGTCGCTGTCTGTCCCCGACATTAGTGATACTTCTCTCCAAAGTGATCCATGGTCAACCTAGCAAAAACCGTCTGAACATAAGCACAAACCGTTCGCACGCCGTTCAAACGGAGACGTTTATTTTTAGAATACGTCCGAACGTTTAAAATTACCATTCGAACAAAAGATTAATGCCCGACTAAATATTAACGTCTGAACGACATATACCACAATCCGAACAGTGATTCGACGAACACAAACCAAACACTACCATAGATGAACACAAAGAACACAAAAAAATTCAAAAGTATTCAATTGAAATGCATGAAATTGAAAACCAAACTCACGAAGAAGGTCTTACCTGAAGTTGTTTGAGAGATCTCGAACGGATAGTGAAAAATTTGATAGAAAAGTTTGAGAGAATAGAGTGAAAGTGTGATTTTGGCTAAGTCTGTCCTTTTTAATTTGTCAAGAATGCGTCCGAATGGTAATATTGGGGTTCAGACTCCTATCAGCTATTAGATTCACGCGTGGCCCAATCAAATTCAACGTCATTAAATATGATCGATTTGAGAAGCTTCTTAGAACTAAACCCATCCGGACTGTATCTATTGGTCCGGACGGTGTCCAGTGGAAGTTTTGCAACGTGGAAGCACACGACTCGCGGAATCAGCATTCATACGCGTGTGGACATGTTCTTTAGCGTCCGGACGTAGGTATTTTTTCACGTTCGAACGCTCTAGTGGAGGTCCGGACGTGATTGAGCGTTCGCGACGATTTTCAATTTGTCACTATATGCTGACGATTATTATTCGTCACGTGATTTCGTTCGGACGTTGTATCCTTTACGTCCGGACATTATTGTAAAAAAATTGTGACGATTCTGAATGTCACTTGGTTACGACGATTTGGAATTCGTCACCCAGCAAAGGGTCCGAACGGGTTGATCGTGAGTCCGGACAATATTTTGTATTTTTTGACTATTTTAATCATCACTCATGCGCGACGTGTGGTATGTTGTCACACGAGACATACGTCCGAACGGTTTTGGGACCTGTCCGATGGTTTTGGCGTTCATGGGTGACTTTGGGTGACAAAATTAATGTTTTGTCATGGAAAGCCACTTTAGGTGACAAAATTTGGTTAGACACCCAAATCTTTGTCACCTAAAGCTATATTTCTTGTAGTGCGTACAACGTTACTTATATTAGTACTTCAAGAAATAACCTCCGACTAATCCTATATTCTCAAACACAAATCTGTTAAAATTAACAACCAATTTGAGATTATAAGCTTTGAGGTTCCTGCAAATACAAAGCTGTTAATATATCATGTTCTAGGATCAGTACTGTTTTAGCTCTCAACGAAGTGGATTAATTAAAAAGAAAACAAGCTCCTGTTCTTAATTCATGTTATCATACCAAAAATGCTCTATAAAATTAAGTTTGTTATACAGTAAGGCCTTCGTGTATATATTTCTTCCGATCGAAATCAAAGAAGCCTAATTGTTTAACGGAGTACTATACATATCACATCTTGGAATTAAAAGGCAATTACATTAGTCAGAATTATTAATTATTATAGAATTCCCACGGAGTACTACGTACGTACAGTTAACGTTTTATATATCCAAGTTGAGTGAATCAACATTTTGACCGCTTCTCGCTAACTCTGGGCAACTTCCTCTCAACCAAACGTGTCAGCTACAAATTAATTCTTTTTTTGTTTTTCTAACCTTCTTTCATAATTACGAAAATACACTATGACTTAAGTAAAATTTCAAAACTGCCCCTGCACTCTTCATTTACCAAATTATCTCCAGACCTTTTTCTTTAACTACCAAATTATTTTGAATTATTAGTATTAATAATAGTTATTTTTTGAAGGATATTATAACAAAACATGTAGGAGGCTGTCTTAATTTTCCCAGGGTCAAGCCCCCTTGTTTAGACTTATCTTTCTTAGATTGTGTTGAGTACCAAAACTTTAGGGTAGTTAAAATTTTAGGTATAGAAGTTGGGGAAAAAGTGAGGAGAGAAAGTGAAAAAGTTGATAAAAAAATGAAAAATTTTATGAGAGTTGATTAAGAAGTGAGAAGAGAGAAATTTTTGTAATAATGATAAATTTTTAAAGAGCCAAAATTTTGGTTGCTGAACGCAACCTTAGCATCCCAAAAATTGCACATAGCCATGATGCCCAGTACGTTCTTGTCAAGTTTATTGACTTTGAAGTATTAATTGTTGATAATGCCAAAAAAATCCAGCCCACCACAAAGTATGCTAATTGGACTGCCTGGGGGCTGGGGTCCAAGCCGAAGTTGAGCTGGGCTTAACCTTGAGTTAGGTTCAACCAAAAAGTATGAATAGTGAAGAGGGAACTTCCCTTTGGGTTGACATCCGACGTTCAAGTCAGTTTCTTTCTTTATTCTTCTTCTTCTTTCATTTTTTTTTTATTCTTTGCTAATGCTTATATCCTTTCCCTTGGGTCTGTTGTCTGCAAGAGTGACGGTTAGGTGGTGCATAATCTCTGAGTCCCTTTTACTGAGATCCAATGAATTTCGTCCGGAATGAGTAAGGAAATCGATAGTTGAGCGCGATCCCTCCTTTTTCCAAGGGAAGCCCAGACCTTATTTCCTTTCTAGGCCCTTTGTCAGTGGGCCAATGGTGGTCACGTCTCTTACACTCTTCATAGCAGCGAATGGGACGCGACAATAAGAGGGGAATCCTTCTTCTAACAGGCGGTTATTTTTCTCCGAGGCTCGGGCCTGATGGGCTAGTGGGCGGACCGAGAACAGAGTCTCCACGGGAGGCCGCCATTTATTCCTAGACCATACTTTTGGAGCTTGGTAATATGGATATTGAAATAACTCTCTTTGTGGGCCGGGCCCTGTGTTACCGGGCCGAGAGAATTTTACCTTATCAGTTATAATTAGAAATTAAACAGAATAAAAGAAGTTCCCTTTCTTTGTTATTAAACCAAAACTGCTTTAAGCTCACAAAAGAAAAAACCCAAAAATGCCTTATACATCCTTTGGTTTTTGAGGTAGGGCCAGTTGTAGCGGTATCATCCAAGTTAATGAATCGAATATATGTATATTTATATATATATATATATAAAATATATAACCTGAACAGTGAGTCCAGCATTCCAAACAGTAAGTCTTAGGAGAGGCCTGAGCAGATGGGTATGAGAGGGTATATCCTTTTAGGTTTGTTGAGTCGAAAGGTTGAAGCTTAAATAGGTTTATTGTCGGTTTATTATTTTGTTTGATTTAGTGTGATTCTTGTGACCAACAGTAAACATGAATAAGATGTTTAGATCCACTTCTTCCACCAGTTCTAGGTCATCTGGTTCCATTCCCCCAATTCCAGGTATATTAAATAAAGAAGAATACGAACTCAATGAAGTCAACTCCAACCTTCAGGATTGGAATATTCCAAAGGTTCCTAGTAGTGAAATCTACTCCAGGTCAAGTTTTAGTCCCTTATCCTTCACAAGTAATTACCATGTCAAAACCGTAGAGCAGGTCTACGCTCTTAGTAAAACCCATGAGAAATGTCAACTTTTGTTTCTCGATGTCCTTAAAAAACATAGGAAAAAAGGTTTCAAGTACATTCACATAGGATTAGTTCAAGTTGCGGTCAAACTATTAACCCGCAAAGGAATTGATGCCTCTGTGCTGTTGTGTCTTCGTGATGCTAGGTTCACAGATTACGACACAAGTATCTTAGGTATAATCGAATCCAGTCTCCATAATGGTCCCATGTATTTTGATTGTTTTCCCGATTTTTCCTTAAGTCTAAGTGATAAACATCTTCTAAAAGTTTTAACCTTGAACATTAAAACTTCAGGTTATGAGATGTTAGAAGGAAGTCAACCTTTAGTTTTGATTTATAGGATTTATTACAAATGTATTCGGACTAACCTCAATGTCCATGCCTTAGAAAAATGTCCCAAAGATCAAACCCTTTTGATTCAAAGTCATACAAGTGATGCTAACATTAAAGTTCCTAGGTCAATTGTCTGGAAAGATGTTACCCTCCCTAGTGAATGGATTCTGGAAAATGAGAACCCAACTAGGCTAGTCCATAGTGATATCACCAAGTTAGATATGATCCAACAATATTTAGATGGATCAGTTAGAATTAGCTTCGATGAACCTAGAGGTTTCCAGTCGTTTAGGATTCAGTCGATTAGTGCTAGTCATCCTCCACCCGAGACTATCATAGTATCCCATAAAGGATCGGAAGTTATAGCCTCACCTTTCAAAATACCATCTTCAGACAGGCAGATGCAATTGGTTGAACAAAACAATTACACCAACCAATACCTTCAAACCATAGGTCATCAATTAGACAAGATTAAACTTAAGTTAGATGGTCAATCTTCGGTTAATGAAACCCCATTAATCAAGTTGTCTAGTGAGCCAGTAGGGTTAAGAAATCATCGGATTCCACAGCCCTTAGCAAAGTTACTCAGATGTTAAAAAAATTAATTCCAATTGATAGTAAATCTGAAAGTAAAAAGCCTTCTTCTTCTCATCAAGTAAGTGCCCTTAACCAAGTTGAATCTGATTCAGAATCAGATTCGGATCACCAAATTAGTGAAATAGAAGACCAGGTCAAACAGTTAGAAGTCAATAGGATTAGGTCCGGTCGTCCTAACCCTATGTCTCTCACCCAGAATTGGTATAGTAAACCAACTCCTCCTAATCTTCAATTTGAAGAAAGGAATTTTCATAGTCAATTCTCTGTCTCTTCTGACAAGTTATATGAATGGAATATTGATGGATTATCTGAATAGGAAATTCTTAATAAACTCCAACATATGACTATCGTAGCAAATAGCTACCTAGTTAACCAACTTCTTAGTCATCCAGAAGTTGTTGAGTTAATGGTCTCTGGTTTCACTAGCTCTTTACGCCAATGGTGGGAAAAGTATCTCATGGAAACAGATCGTGATCTTATTTGTGATGCAGTCCAGCATGATGTAGAAGGTTTACCAATCTTTGATGAAACCATAGGTCAAGGTGTTAGTGCTGGTATTAATACTCTTATTTATACCATTATTAAACATTTTCTTGGTACACCTAGTAATATCTCTGCTAGGATCCATGACCAACTTAGTAATCTCAAGTGCCCAACCTTAAGTGATTTTAGGTGGTACAAAGATGTCTTCATTTCTTGAGTCAAGCTTAGAGATGATTGTAAAAATCCATTTTGGAAAGAAAAATTCATTAATGGAATACCCAACCTCTTTGCCCATAAAATTCAAGAAGTCTTAAGTCAACCCTCAGGTATCATAGAATATGAAAACCTGACATATGGTGATATTGTTATTACCATCAACAAAGAAGGTTTAAAGATGTGTATTAACATAAAAATTAGTAATCGGCTTAGCAAAGATCGTAGGAAAGCTAAATATGAAATGGGTAATTTCTACGAACAGTATGGTTTGCCTTCCATAGCACCTTCTCGTAGGAAACACCTGAAGGAAAGGCCATCCTTCAAAAAGTCAAACAAATACCACAAAAAATCCTTTAGGATGTATACTCCTCCTGAAGATAGTAAACCTAAGTATCACAAGAAATCCTTTAGAAAAAAGTCCAAACCCAATTTTACCAAAGACAAAAGTAAAATTAGATGTTACAAATATAAACAATTAGGTCATTACAATTCATAATGTCGTGTTAGGGAAAACATTAATTCCTTAGACATCCTTGTTAGGGAAAAAATCAAATTATTTTCCATTTTAGAGTTAAGAGATTCTAGCAGTAGTGACTTAGAAATAGATGACTTCCCATCCTCTAGTTCTAGTTCTAACCCTAGTACCGACACAGAATTTGACACCCCTACCCCGAAATTAAGATGTCAAGATAGTTGTTGTCACCTAGGTAAAACTTTGAATGTTATTAGTAAACAAGAAGAACTTTTAATAGATTTAATAGATAAAGTTGAAGATCCTAAACTTAAAGCCGAGTATCTCACTAAGTTAAAAAATGTTTAAGTAAAAAAGAAAACAAGTTAAAAGTCCTTGAAACCCAAGTCAGTTTTAATAAAATCTTAGACAAGTTTAAGAAAACTCATAAACCTGTCACCCTTCAAGATTTGAAGACTGAAGTCCAACAAGTTAAAAAAATATTTGAGAATTAAAAGAACAAAATAAAACTCTCGAACAAGAAGTTCTCCTTCTTAAAAGTAATCAAAATTTTAAGAAACAAAGTCAATCCTCCTCTGAGTCTAACCATTCGGATTCTGAAGCTACTCTTCCTATTATTCCTCAGGATGACCCAGAGTGTAGTAACAAGTTCTTAAGTATAGTCAGTCGGATGCATTTTTAGAAATGGCATTCCAAAGTAACCGTTATAGTTAATTTTGAATATTCTTTTGCTGTTGTTGCCCTTATAGATTCAGGTGCTGATCTTAATTATATTCAGGAAGGTTTGATCCCTACCAAGTATTACGAGAAGTCAAAGGAACATCTTCTCTCTGCCAACGGTAGTCAAATGGGTATTAATTATAGGTTAACTAAAGCACACATTTGTAAGGATAATGTTTGCTTTAAGTCATCCTTTGTTTTAGTTAAAAACATGCCTGATCAGAAAGTTATTTTAGGCACTCATTTCATTTGTCTGTTGTATCCTTTCACCACAAGTAGTGAAGGTCTTACAACCAATATCTTTGGTCAAGATGTTACCTTTGAGTTTGTTAGTACTCCTAAGCCTAGAGAACTTACTATGTTACAGGAAGCATCCATTAGTAAAACTCTCAATTTCATTGTTAGTAAAACTCAGCATCTTGATTTTCTTAAGGAAGAAATCAAGTTCAAAGAGTTGAGGATCAACTCTTATCCCCTTCCACAAGTCATGAAGCAAATATTCTCTGAACCATGCAAACGTAGCCCGTGGGAGCTGGCCTGCAGCATCACTCCTATATATGAAACTCCTTGTCAACGAAGACGTTATATATAGTCCGTAACAATCATTTGGCCAATGGTGAGTTGCCCGCGGTCTATATAAATAGCTGAAGCATATATTATATATTAATTAATACACTAATTAAGAATTACGATTCGACTCCTTCCCCTAATGCTGCAATTCTAACTGCCACAAAAGACCGATTACAATTGTGCCGGACATAATCCTCCACTCAAACTTCAACTTTCATTAATGGCACTTTATAATAGGGGCGCCATTAATTAAAAACCTTAATTTGTTTTGATTAATAGTAATCGGCACCTTTTGATTACTGTGTATATTTTGTAATTTGCATCTTAAAATACCAAATTTGTTGCATTGCATCCAAAATTATCAACATGTTTACTCTTTATATCTCGTTAAAATTGTAACACGCGTTTATATAATTTGGACCGTACAATGTTTCAAATTTGACAGTTTATAGTGCAAATTACAAAATTTGTGCTAATTAGAGAGTATAAATTATATTATTTTTTTAAATTTTGTCACTAAAAATCAAATTTCTTGCTGGGAGAGTCAAGCTAGCTAGAGGAGATGAGGGCAAGGTGGTTCTCCCTAGCTACCTCTATTTATAATCACCTAGCTAATGGGAACGTACGTATCGATTGCGCGCCTACTACAATACCTGTCAACAAGGACAGAGCTATGGGGGGCCTTGGCCCCCTAGTTCCCCAAAATCATTAAAGAATTTTTTTCCTTTAGCTAAAATATATGTTTTAAACTATTTTTTAAATTTTAGTCCCCTAAAATTTATTTATATATAATTGGCTCCCCTAACATTCAATCCTAGATCTAAAATGCAACGTAAATGATAATGGTAAGAAGTAAATCGATCGGGCGAGGAGTACCCGAGTCTCATATTCCCTTTAATATCATTGCTTGTGGAAGCTCAAACCTAGATTTTTCTATGTATTCACCTCTATGTCCTCAAGATTTATTACTCTTGTAGCAATTAAATAATTGTTCTCCAGAGAATTTTACGTATAGAAAATCCTAAGAGTTCTAGAAATTAATAGAGTTTTGGGACACGAAATTCGAGACCGCGAAAAACCTGATCATTAGCAAAGAGTAGTAAACGATTATCACGACAGTAGTACACTATTGTTTAGGGAGCCGATATTCATGACCACAAAAAATCATACTAGGGAATTAAAGCATTTTATAGCTTTATTTATGAGGCCACTCAATGCCCTTTAACGTTTTTGGCTATTCACGAACAAGAGAGAGTCCTCTTTCAAAGCCTAATTTTCCTACGCAGTAGGATGTGACTTGATTCCCAACTTTGCCACTTTTATTGGTTACCATCTTTATTTATCTTTAGAGAATACATTAAGTTGATTTAAGTGTCTAAGTCAAGAGAGGAAGTTCCTAGCAACTCAGATTATTGCCACGAGCAACACCAAATTGGTTACAGTATTGAGTGTAATACTAGATACGAAATTGGACAGCAGTGGAATTTCCACCGTTGCATTCAATTGCACCGTTGATTGCTCGAATTGTTGCTCCGAACCCTTGACTTATGACTTGGTGAACATTATTCATCCAGAACCACAAGGCAGTCTTGAACGAAATAATGAGATCTGAAGTCAAAGTTTCAGGAGAGTTTAATCCGTCGAATCCAATATTGCTTCCGCCCGCTCCGTAATTATAATTCCAAGTTAGCCGAAGAGGTCCACGGCCATAATATTTTTGGTCAGGGTTGCATGGATATTGTGTGTAGTTAGGGTGGATATTGTGTGTAGTTAGGGTCACAGTAGTTTTGTGATATGGCAAAACGCTGCACAAAAACAAAACATCTTGCTTCAGTTTTCACGTTAGCTTGTGCTTCTTTTGACTTATTCTAGGACGCACAAAGTATGTATATAATTGACAGATCATATACATATTACTGAAATCATATATATATAGATGAAAATCTACAGGATCCTATAAGCTATGTGAGGAACGGATCTTGTTGCAAGACTTTGACTCGTTTAACAGAAGAAGTGGTCCTCGTTCGGCCAACGACTTGACGTCGAACCAAAACTCCTCTCATCTTGAAAGCAAATGTTGAATCGACATTAACCATGCGTGAACTGGGGAAAATCTTATCTGAGTTTTAGGTCGTTGTTGTAGACAGAGGGTTCTGAAAATCAACGTATGTATAGACTCAATTTCACCTCGTCGATATGCGACTGCAGAGCAGTTTTTAGCCTGTATACGTTGTTGCTTAAGGTTCTGTTTAAAGAAATTGTCCCGCGTTGTTGTTTAATTTCTCTCTATTTGCCCTTGCACGGTAAAATAATAACTAGTTCAGATAAAAGTCTAAAAGAGAAATTAAGCAGAGCATCTTTATTTCATCGGCATCTTTTTAATGCTTCCCACAAAGTAGTGGCCTCCACCGACCGCCACTCTTCCTCTTTCCCGTCCCAATTGGAGAACTTGGAGTCATTATCCTGTTAGAATAATAATAATAATAATTTAATAGTAAAAAAATGTTTAATTCACCCCTATGATTCATAAGTAATGATCATAGGTTTATATTATTTCAATTATAAGTAATACATATCATGAGTTAAAAAAAAAAAAGGTAAAAAGTATTTTGTTTTTCCTCAATCACAAGCACGTCTACAGGCACGCACGGTTCTAAGTTCGAATTCGCTACGAGGATAAAGTGTATAAAATGGTAGTCTAAGTCTTAATTAATTAGGCCGCTAGCTCAAGGCACTTTTCGGAGTTTGCAGTGGCATTAATCCCATTAAATGCAACTGAGTTGAGCCAAATTAATTCCAGCCCAATATACAGGATGTGCCAACGATTTTTTCTTATAAAAAAAAAAACTGAGGTTTATAAATAAATATGAGAGACCCTACACTAAGGGTGGTTAACGGTAGTGTAGGTGACGGTTTGGCGAAAACCGTCACCGTCACCGCAATTGACGAAATCACATAATTGACACCGCCACCGCACCACTAAGGCACAATAACCGCCCTTACCGGTGATGGTATTAACGGTAACGGTTATACGATAACCGCTTAAACTGTATAACCGCTGGAAAAAAAAAAAATAAAATTTTGGCTTTTCATTTTTTTTCACTGTTTTTGCTGTTTTCCTTGGATTTTTTTTGGACCTTTAAGACCATTTGATGCCTATATATAAGCAACAAATATAATCATTCAAATATCATAACCTGTTTAAATTTCCAACATAATATCATAATCAATAATCATATCAAATGGACAAATATCATAACCTATTCAAACATAATATCATAATCATAACAAATATAATAAGCTGTCCAAAAGTCCAACATAATATCATATTCAAACATAAAAGACTAAAGTCCAATAAAAGTGTCAAACAATGTGACATAAACCAACTAAAATATTCCAACAAAAGCCCAACAAAAGTATGTCATATAATCAATAATCATCTTAAGTCTCAACTAGGGGGTTAACGGTAGTGTAGGTGATAGTTTGACGAAAACCGTCACCGTCACCGCAAATTGACGGAATCACATATTTGACACCGCCACCACACCGCTAAGGCACAATAACCGCCCTTGCCGGTTACGGTACCGGTAGCGGTGGTGGTTTTAGCGGTTAAAATCGTCACCGCCGGTGAAAATGAACACCCCTACCCTACACTCTACAGCATTACTTGAACTCCTAGCCATGAGTGAGTATACTCTCAAAAACTAAAGGTAAATAGAACCATTGATTCAGGTACTTGTTTATCATTTTATAATCTGCATTATAAAATTGTGAGGAGCATAATAATTCAAGATCTGTTGATGAAATATTCAATTCGAGGTTTCTATGACACCCTCCGCGTACATATCGAACTATTTCCATATTTGACTTCTTAAAAGTTAGAGCTCCTAAACATTGTCACAAATCGACCATACCTGCATGCTTCCCAAATTAGTACTTACAAACTAAGAAGACGTTTGGTTATAGTAAATTTTGAGAATTTTTTGTATTTTGAGAATTTTTAGGTAATGTTAACTTTCTTGGTATGCGTGTTGTAGTTATTTTTATGTGGTGTTAAAAATGATGTTTGGTTGTAGAATTTTTTGTATTGTGAGAATTCAAAAAAATCCTGACCCGAACAATATCTAAATATCAATTGCAAATCAAATCGAATTTAAAAAGTTTTATTATGAGAATCATTACTTTAATTGCTTCCTCCTATTTTGATGTCCCAGTTGAAAAATCTTTTTTCCAAAATCAAAACATTTATCGACCAAAACATGAAGTATATACCTAAGGTTTCCACATGATTAAGGTTGGTATACTTCCGCACATGACATCAATAATCGATTGAGATCAGTTCTAAACTAGTACGTAACTGAGCTCCATCAACGCCTGGATTGACGATTTGTCACGAACTGGGGGGGCGGGGGGGGGGGGGGGGGGGGGGGGAGCAGACAAGGCCCTCGTATTTTGAACACCATTGCTCTTTTTAAGAGTCCTAATTGTCAACGAAGCAAGTCCTAAGACACATAAGGAAAAAACCTGCAGCCGCAGAAGACAGCTAGTGCCTGCATTAATTTTGATGGAAACATTTCGCATTATACTCATCATGAATGAGAATATGCTCTGGGTATTTGTCACAGCTCTGAGCTCACAAATACCAACACATAGTCAGACTTTGTTGTTGAGAAAACAAATAAATTAACAGAGCATGACAGATGAGGCTATTTCATAGGAGATAGCGGGGAGACTGTGGCTCGCAACAAAATCTCAAAGAAGCAAAAAAGTCAAAACTGGGAACGGAGAAAAGAATCAACAACTAATTGGGTTAATTTGGATAATTAGAGAAATTTGGACACTCGTTCACGTGTATCGAGTTTTGACGTACCTAACTCAATATTAATACAAGTTGAATTCAACGTCACCACAAACTCACGAGAGATGGTCTGTATCCCACATTTCAATTAAGCAGCAGTCTAGATTATTAAGCCGTGCATGTAGTATACACTACAACAAAATTTGTTTTTGGGGATGGAAGATCCGTCCTAAAAAACCCAAATTCTATCCAAAAAACATTTTTGGGATGGAATTTGTCCGTCGCACCAGGTGTCCCAACAAGTCCGTTACAAAAAGGTTTTTTGAGACGAAAAATTTTGCCATCCCAAAAAGTACCCCTTTGGGACGAACATATTTCAACTGTTCAAATAGTACATCCAATCGTTCAAATCTTACATCTAACGACAACCGTTCAAATGCTACATCCAATCGTTCGAACGCTATATCAAATGGATACAATCGTTCTAATGGTGGACGAGTCATTCTAATGGTGGACCGTTTGAATTTTCATCAAACAATGAAACGTTATGATGTTCTAACGGTAGATGAATCAGTCTAGTGGGGGATGAACCATTCAAACACTGAAAAACGAGAAAATAATCTTTGTTGTCTTCTTCTTCTTCTTCTTCTTTGAACAAGATAGTTTAAGACCCAATGTACTAGCAACCGAACCTAGAAGGGGAGGTTGAATAGGTTCTCCAAATTTTTGGTCCTTTTTAATTTCACAGCTGCACACTCTCACAAGACTATCAGCAAACTTCAAGGACAACAATTTCAACAAAGTACTATAAGGAATGAACAAACAATATGTACAAGATAATATTGATTGTCAATGCTACAATATACACAAGAATATCTTTCTTAATCAAAGACACATATGAATAACAATTATAACAGCAATAATAAATCATCTACGAAATCACAATCACACAAATAACACCAAGAGTGATGACGAAAAGAAAACCCACTTGAAAGAATTTTTCAAGAGGTAAAAACTCTGGCCAGAGAGGCCGATTTAAGCTAATCCACTAGAAACTTCAAACTCGGTACACAGTGATCAATAAACTACCCAACACCCCGTTGCTAGTCTATCCAACTGTTACCTTACTTGGAATACAACATCCAGATCTACACCTTGTAGGAAACGAGAAACTCCTCTTCCATTTGAAGTCTGATTCCAAAAACTGATCTTCACAGCCAAGCAATCTTTCCACACACCCACGTGCAATTGGCTTTTTCACAACTGGAACACCCAGTCTTGGTAGATCTCCAGCAACCTTTGGAGTTAACCTTCTTTCACAAGGTTAATCTTGGTGATCAAAATCCAAATTGAGATAATAGGGAAAAGAAAAATCTCGCAGGGTTTGATCTCAGTTCACATGCATACAAACTATGGAATAGTAACAGAGAGTATATCTTAAAGGCTTTGGAAAGATAGATCTCTCAAAGGTTTTTAGGAACGTTTTGAATAATTGTGAGAGAAATGGCTTTTATACTCTAGGGAGTCGGAGGGATGGTTTTCACAAAGTTTTGAGACTTCTTAAATCTTGAGCGCATTGATTAAAAGCCACTGCAACTGTCTTTCATCAACTTTGATCAAACTGTGAACAAACTCTAATCAAATTTCGAGTGTTTCATAAACATCACCGCTCCGAATTTGCATTAGTAAACTATAAGCATACTTCAATCAAACCTTAAACATTCCCAGACGATCACTAATTTTGTTGAATTGCTGGACTTGAGCAGGACTTCATTAAACACGAATCTCAGGAATAACTAAGACACGTCATGAAGTTTTTATGCCAACTAAAATACATTAACAATCTCCTCTTTGGCGAACTTCATGACAAAACAAACCCAGTTCCTAAAGACATAAGTTCTGCTGATCACCACCACAGAACTTATTTACAAAGAGACACACAACCTATACTAAAACATAGGCTAGACACAATTCCTGAGATTTTATCAACCTGCACACAACAATCTCAACAAATGCAAAATAACTCACAGAAACATTAGTCCAGAGTTAAGTGAGTATAAACACCAAATCATTAAATGAGATAACATAAGCATCAAAGTTAAATACCAATCATCCCGTGAGATAAGCATTTTCATAGGAGGTCATCTCCCACTAACTAACAGCATAGCTTATAGACACTTCATAATGATGATAAAAAATTAGCACAATCATAATGCTAACATCAATGTAATTTGTTCATCAACAACAAAACATTATCATAATAATTGTAGCAACTTAAAAACTTTACTAGCAATCATCAGCATCAGTTAACAACTTAGTAAAACATCAACTTCTCCTCCTTGTTGTCAATAAGGAGGCCAAAGAAGGAATTTAAACATCATTAAAAGTCAAAACCATGTCTCCAACCAACATACCATATCTCTCATCAACAAAGACAACAAATCACCATCTATTATCAATAGATCTACTAACCTCAATTCAAACATCCATCAACTACAAACCATAACATTGTTTATAGAAAATGAATTAGTTACAAACAAATTATTTATTTTGGAATAACTAGTAAAAGACAATCATGTGAAACCCGTATATAAAGATTAATAAAGTTCCACAATACAATCATAGTAAAAAAATAACAACAAACAATCATCTTGTTTAATAGGAAGTGAAACAAATGAAATACACTTAAATATAAGACAAACACTTAAACCAAGAATTATTATGATGTTACAAACAAAATAGGAACTATATGTAAAAATCATATAAGACAAATGATATGGTTCACGGTACAAATATCATACAACACTCAAGAACATCCAATTATGAATTTCATCAAAACAAAACAACATAGTTCTATAGGTAGAAACAAAACACAAATTGGAAAAGAAATTAACTTTTCAAAATTTCTTCATCCATCAGCAACTTCAAATCAGTTTAGAGTATTACTCCCCTCAATGTATAATACTCCCCAACAAAAACAATGACAATGGATCAATTGCAAATATATAGGATCCAATATCCACATCAACTTGTATGAAATTCTCTGCTAAACAGTAATGACAACAAAATATGCCACATCATTATAGTAGAACACATAACAACATACAAACAAATTGTTTAATAGTCATATAAGCATTTATGGTGCTACATATAAAATTACATGTCCATTAAACATTTTAACACACGTATTGCATAACCACATGGGAACAACCAACAAGACGAAAATATATTCAAATATGAATCCCATATAAAACAAAAATAATGAACCATGGAACAAACATCTTTAATAAACATCACCATGATTTTTTAGAACCAATAACACAGTTCTGTACAGGAAGACAAAAGATCACATTTCCACAAGAGAAATTTTACATGAAATGCATAGGTATGTGAAAATAACCAACAAAATACATACATAACAATGAAAACCGAAGCCAATGAAAACCAAAGCCAACTCATTTAATTAATAGACCAAAATATTCAATGCAACAGAGAATATAGTTCCATATTCAATCAATAAGAAATAGGTACATTGTTTTTCATGCATAACAATGTTAAAATATTAAGCAACTGTCAGTTACCCGAATACACTATAGCCAGCAATAATCAATGGTTTTAATAAATCCAAGCCAAACAAGATTTAATCTTACTAAATTTTGACAAATAGTGATGATATATATGAAAGATATCAAAAGATTTAACAGATTTTTAAACAAATTTGATAAAGCATTATTAACCCAAGATTTTGAAATTTTAGAAAATCTGCTGAAACAAAGTGCCTATATGAATGAGTATTATAGAAAACTCTTTAAAAACTCTTTGATAGCAAAACCCATAAGCGATTTTATGCATTATATAAGTTTAACCTTAAAGATCTAACAATAA
Organism: Morella rubra; assembly: GCA_003952965.2. Lineage (NCBI taxonomy): Eukaryota > Viridiplantae > Streptophyta > Magnoliopsida > Fagales > Myricaceae > Morella > Morella rubra. Next base: position 16,514,617 of record CM025853.1, read on the forward strand.
TGATGTCAAACCCACCATGCGGGACCGCATGGCCATATGGCCACCAACCAGTCAAAAATTCATATAAAGAATAAAGACAAAGCTAGAAAAGTTAAGAATCATACATTTTCAAACCTTAGTGGGTGATTAAACAAGAGTTTTCTTCAACAAGAATCAAAGATGAGTAAAAGTGTGTATGTGGTAGCACAAGTGGGAAGTAAAGAAGAGCGTCGGGTAGAAGTGATAAGAGGTTAAGTTAAAGTTAAAAATGAATAAGTAAGGATAAGATGGTAAATGGGCTTAAAGCTTAAAAAGTAGGTAAAACAAATAGGCCCATTGATTTTTAAAAGGAGCTCAACCTTACCGTAAACACCATGCCCATACTTGTGACTTAAAAAAAAATTTCCTAAGTCACCAAGACACATACCTGAGCACCGAATACCTTCCACCATTAACACTGTGCACAGATAAACTACAAAGAAACTTCCTGTGAGCTAAATATCACAGTTTAGTAACAGAAAATTACATTTTGCTGAATTTTCACAAAATCATCAAAAATTCTAGAAATTATCAGAATATTATCTAAGAGCATGTTAGACTAACACAAAATATTATTACACATGCATAACCAAAAAAACTAAATTTCTAATCAAAATTTTAAGATAATTGACAGATACTTGCGGCTTGTCTCAAGAATTCAAATCTTGATGTATGAAGAGGTTTTGTAAATAAGTTAGCTAATTGGTTTTCGATGGGAACATGTTCATTAGTAATAAATTGATTTTCAACAAGAGCACGTGCAAAATGATGTCTAATATCTATGTGCTTCGTACGATGAGATATATCAAAGTTAGCTTTGTTGCAAGACAAAACATCATCAATAATTAACTCATAACAATTATCAGACGTGCATGTTCCACTAAAAACAGATTTTCTCTTTGAGTTAATCACAGAACACTTGTTTTTACTAAATCTCACATCATGTTCTGATCGCATATCTGACTAATGCTTAAAAAATTTGATTTTAGACCTTGTACATAAAGTACATCATTAAAAACTAAAGAACCAGGATGAGTTACTAAGCCTTTACCAAGGATTTCGAATTTACTATCATCTTTGAAAGTTACAACTCCTCTCTTACCATCTTTGAGAGTGGTGAACATGCTTTTGTTTCCACACATGTTTGGAGCAGCCGCTGTCAAGGTACCACGTATAGTTGCTCTTTGCCTGTAAGGCAATGCGGGATACAAAACAAGAGTTAGTAGATTTCTTTCTCCAAACTTGTTTTTGATTTATCAAGGGGTTTAGTTTTTTATTTATATGTTGAATTTGTTGAGTTAACATACTTACTTGTAACATTAACTTACCAAACTCAAATTTTGAAACATCATTGGAGTATGAGTAATCTCGCCTACTATCACTTTTCAATAGATCATAATACTTTGGTTTAATGTGACCAAGTTTTCCACAGTGAAAGCAAGTAGGAATAAATCTGAAATTTTTAGTGTTAGTAGAAACAAATTTTTTAGAAGAGACTACCTTGTTTACCTTACTAGGAGGTGCGGGTACAGTAAAGTTATTCTTAGTTGCTGGCACAAATACCACCTTATTTGAGGATGTGGGAACTGATGTCGAACTCTTGAATCCTAAACCTCTTTTGTTGCCATCAGACTGACCAACGAGAAGCTCCTTGGTTAGCCTCATAACTTGATCTTCAAGGGCTTTATTTGTCATGGTAAGCTCTTGAATCTTCTGACTTTATTCTATTGATTTATTAACAAGCTCATCTCTCTCTTTTTCAACACAATCAAATTTCTGAAGTGTCAAGACATTCTCCTTTTTAATTTTGATGCTTTCTTCATACGGCTCTTGATAGGCTTCTTTTAAGCTCTCAACTTCATTTATATCTTCAGCATGGTTTCATCTAAATTGTCAAAATCAGTAGACTCGTTAGATATAATAGATGATGTGAAAGCTATGAAGTTTACCTTATCAGTGTCAGCATTTTCATGGTCTAAAGAGTTTGACTCAGACTCTGAATTTGAAAGAGATGTTATTGATACATGCTTTCCTTTTGACTTTAAGAAAGTCGGGCATTCAGCTTTAAAATGTCCAAACCCTTTGCATTCATGGCATTGTAACCCCTAGTCTGGTTTCGTCTTGAATTCCCTTACTCAGATTTATCCTTTTGTTCATTGTTCTTCCTACTTGGCTTGGTAAAGGGCTTCGAATTTGACTTATGTCCTTACCAGTTTCTGCCCTTTTTGAACTTGAACACTTTTCTGAATTTTTTGACAAAAAATGCAATGTCATCATCACCTATCGCCCTGTCTTCAGAACATGAATAATCATCCATTACCTTCAAAGCAATAGATTTTCCTTTCTTAGATGGAGGAAACCTCATTTCATATGTTTGAAAGGAACCCACCAGTTCATCTAGCTTGATTGAGTCCAGATTTTTATTTTCTTTAATGGCTGTCACTTTAGCCCTAAACCTTTCTGGTAGAGATCTCAGAATTTTACGATCGACCTTAGATTTAGGTATTTTCTCACCTAAACTAAAGCTGCAGTTGACCAAATTTGTGAGTTTTCCATAAAACTCATCAAAAGACTATTCATCTTTCATTCTAAGCTCTTCGAATTTAGTAATATTCATTTGTAGTTTAGAGTCCCTAACAGCCTTTGTACCTTCATGAGTGACCAAGAGGATATCCCAAGCCTCTTTCACTATTTTACAGTTAGAGATCCGCATAAACTCCTCAGGGGAAACGCTCATGAAAATAGTGTTTCTTCCCCTACTATTCCAACCGGCGGTTTCCCTCTCATTCATAGTCCATTGCTTTGGTTCCTTCACAATCGTTTGTTCATTCACTGTGATAGACGGTTTCTCCCATCCCAAAGTCACAATAGTCCATACCCTTTCATCTATGGACTTAAGGAAAGCTCTCATTCTTTCTTTCCAATACACATAATTTGATCTATCGAAAAACAAAGGAACACTCAGCGATTGACCTCTATCCATATTGAATTTTTGAGTCTTTGGAGTCGATGTCTCCTTTGATAGCAATTGAACAAGATAATTTAAAACCTAATGTACTAGTAACCAAACCTAGAAGGGGGGGTTGAATGGGTTCTCCAAATTTTTGATCCATTTTAATTTCATAGCTGCACACTCTCACAAGACTATCAACAAACTTCAAGGACACTAATTTCAACAAAGTACTACGTGGAATGAACAAACAATATGGACAAGATAATACCATTTGTCAATGCTACAATATATCCAAGAATATCTTTCTTAATCAAAGACTCATATGAATAACAATATAACAACAACAATAAATCATCTATGAAATCACAATCACACAAGATAACACTAAGAGTGATGACGAAGAGAAGATCTGTTTGAAAGAATCTTTCAAGAGGAAAAAACTCTCCGGGCCAGAAAGACCAGTTTAAGCTAATCCATTAGAAACTTTAAACTCAGTACACAGTGAACAAGAAACTACCCAACACCCATTGTTAGTCTACCCAACTGTTACCTTACCTGGAATACAACATCCAGATCTGCACTTGCAGGGAATGAGGAACTCTCTTCCATTTGAAGTATGATTCCAAAACCTGATTTTTGCAGCCAAGCCAATCTTTCCACACACCCATGTGCAATCAACTTTTTCACAACTGGAACACCCAGTCTTGGTAGATCTCTAGCAACCTTTGGAGTTAACCTTCTTTAACAAGGTTAATCTTTGTGATCGAAATCCAAACTGAGATAATAGGGAAAAGAAAAATCTCGCAGGGTTTGATCTCAATTCACACGCATACAAACTATGGAATAGTAACAAAGAGTATATCATGAAGGCTTTAGATAGCTAGATCTCGTAAAGGTTTTTAGGAACGTTTTGAATAATTGTGAGAGAAATGACTTTTATACTCTGGGGAGTCGGAGGGATGGTTTTCACGAAGTTTTGAGACTTCTTAAATCTTGAGCGCATCGATTAAAAGCCGTTATGCATACTTCGCATTAATAAACAATACACATACTTCAATCAAACCTTAAACATTTCCAGACGATCACCAATTTTGTTGAACCACTGGACTTAAGCAGAACTTCATTAAACACAAATCTCATGAATAACTAAGACACTTCATGAGATTTTTACACCATATAAAATACATTAACATTCTTCTTCTTCTCTTTCACTCTCTCGATTTTCGTCTTTTAATTCTGATTTGACATGAGGCGTTTGAACAGTGTTTAAAAGCATTCTAGCGGAAAAAAAGTAGGTAATTTTGGCGCTTAATTTTTTTTTTTTTTTTCATTCAAACTTCATTCGAACATCTTTAAAAGTGTTCTAACGGAGAAAAGGTGGGAAATTTTGGAGCTTAATTTTTTTTTTTTTCATTCAAACCTCGTTCGAACTGTATTTAAAGGAGTTCTAATGGAAAATGGGCAATTTTGGCGCTTAATTTTTTATTTTCATTCAAACCTCGTTGGAACAATATTTAGAAGTGTTCCAACAGAAAGTGATAACTGTTCGAACGGTAAGTGATAAGCATTCCAACGTTTTTTCTTGGGACAAAACTGTTGGCTTTTATTCACAATCGATATTTTGATGATTTCAACAAATGGATTAAGTTTACAAAATGAACATCTTCAAAGACAAATAAACTTTTATCAAAGAGCCAAAGACAAGAAGATGCAAGGAGATCAAAAGTGAAGATTCAAGACCTTAGGGTATAACCTTGTAACTTTAGTTTCACTTTTGACAAGGATTAGACTTTCATATTTTTCAAAACGTGCATAAACCGTTTTACCTCTTATTTGAAAGATCAAATGTTTTTTAAATGGTTTCAAAATACCCCAATCAACTCTCAAACCTTTTATATACTTAAAGGAAGTTAGTCCTTAAAATTGGGTGTTTCAAAATGGTCAAAATCATGGTTTTAAATGAATTGGATCATGTGCTTAAGTTGAGGAGGTTGTCTGGCTGATGAAATGGTTGACCGCACTTCGATCGCTTGGTGTAGCGGTCGACCGTCTATGTTTTGAAATAGATCTGTTGAAGTTCTGGCATTGTGACCATTGGGTAATGGTAACCCTGAAGTGGTCGACCGGTACACAGTAAAATTCCTAATGGCTAGAAACTGGCTAGTTTTCTCATGTGGCCTATATAAATACCTTCCTATTGTCTAAAAAATATAGAGATCAACCACATATCTTTTTACATAGCTTGAGAAATATCTTAAACCTTCTTATTCCATATTTCTCATATCATTCACACAAATTACAATTTCACATCCTTGTCATTGTGTGAATCAAAGAGATAGAGCTTTCCATTTTCATATCCACTCTTTGAGAGAGTTTATTCTTGTAATCTTCTTATCCATAAGAGGTGATTCCTTTAGTGAGGTTGTTCACTAAAGAAGAAGCTTAGAGAGGGTATATCTCAAGCTTGGTTGGGTTGTGTGTGGTGAGCCCGAAAAACTTGGGGTTTGAGTGTTGAGCCCAGGAAAGCACTTGTAAGGTTCTCTAGCACCCGGAAGCTAGTGTACACTATTTGGAAGATAGTGGGAAAACCTCAGGGCTCGGTAAAGGAGTTTGAGGGGTGGATGTAGGCGGTTTGCCGAACCACCTAAAAATCACGTGTTTGCTACTCTTTACATTTAGTACTTATTCTCTTATCTGCATTTATATACTTGTGCTAAATTAGTTTTTACTTTGCAAACACGATTTTGGGGGTTAAAAGCGAAAAAATTTAGAAACCCAATTCACTCCCCCTCTTGGGTTGCCGTAATCCTTAGACTCATAGCAACTAGTTTTCTAAGGCAATTAGCAGCTACGTCGTATTGTGCACAATTGAAAAGATTTTAGACTTTGCCGGCCCTCTCACATTCAAGTGTTGCTACAATATATTCACAAGGACAAAGGCTCAGCCATAAACGACTTGATTGATCTCAAACTAGGTTTGAATGGACCGGACCAACTGGTTAAAACCTATCTAAGAGTTTGAAATATTGGTATATCTGTTGGAGTTGTTGGGGCTACTCGAATAGCAAAGGGTGAGAGATGCCTGTAGAAAATCAATACTCTATTATGGTGTTAAGCCATGTGATCATAGTGGAGACAATCGATCGAACAAGACTTTTTTTTTTTTTTTTTTTCTCTTTTTCCTTCTATTTGCCAATCAAACAAGCCTATGAATATCTTAAGCTTGTACTTGAAAAGTACATGAATACCAAAAGACGCAAAATAAACTAATAAATCTTAAGATCTTCAAGCAGACTGTCTTACGTAAGTCACATTGCTTGTCGGTAGAAAAAGAACAGGAACAAAACCATCCTCAAACTCACAAATAATTAAAATGAAGAAGAGCCTCCGACGCAATAGCCACGAGGATGTGGTTACTCGGTCCGACTAGCTTACTTGCTAATTGGCTGACAAATGTTATTCAAGTAGCAGGCCTTACCTTCTATTTTCTTAGTTAAAAAAAAGCAACAAGTGTATATACAAATAATTACTTTTTCCATCAAGCCAAATGTAAGTTCATAAAATCAAGTAACACTCTGAAAACTTTTGGTTGCTTTTATGACTTTTCCCATTAGTTATATGTAGCTTGGGGGACATTTAGCTAGCTAAAATTGCCTGCAGTATAAGATTATTATTCAGTACGATATGCGTTAACCAAGGTAATCAAGTTCTTCCAACATGTCCAAGGAATAACAGCGAAACGGCCTAAATATTCCCAAGAAAAATTTCTACTTCCATAGGATATCAAAGTTTAGTTGTGACTGTGTGTTCTCAGCACAGAAAAACACATGATTCTTTGGAATCATAACGATCCAATCAATTACTTCTTTAATATTTAAATTGCCTGTTTCACATATCCTTCTCCAACCGCTGATAAAGAGCCAGGAAAAAAAAAAGGAATTTGCTTGCATAACACAAGGTCTAAATTCAGTACGCTATCGGAAGAAACTGAGTTTCCTTTTTCTTTTATTGTATTACCTGCGTCTAAACACCGTAAATCTTTCGGATGGATCTCTTAAAATTCTATGGTCTGGCTATTGAGAAGACTTTGACAGCTTATATATAAAGAGGCAGGAATTGTATCCAACTTAGTGCTCAGGTCTAGGGCAACATATGCAAGGGTTTACTAACTTCTTATCCTTGTTCGGCAGAAAATATACCTACCACTAATTTGGAGTACATAAATTTGTTTCTTTGTGATTTCACTCCCATTGCAACAAACCAGACCAAATGAGGGAGATAACTACCTTGCTGATCAAAATCTTTTACATATCCACAAGCGAAAATCGCGCTTCTTCTGACTTTCATTTCAACTGGACACGAATTAATCAAATCCTGGAATTCCATCACATACGCTCCTGTCCATTGACTTCCTCTGAGGCATGGAGATAGTGAACTTTTAGGAAATAAGTAGGGAAAAAACTAGAAAAGTCCAGGAAAAACTAACTTGGAAATGGATAATGATACCTAGAATTCCTTCCTAACTCTTTATTCTCTATTATCCATCTATAGAAGACGTCACTTCACTTCTATTGTTTCCTCACTATATGGCAAATCATACATAAACTTAAGCATTTACATGGCCTGATAGCTGCACGAGGAGTTGACTGAAAAGATAAAAAGCAAGTTTAAAAAATTATCAGCATGGCAAATTAAGGCAGCTTTAGAATTTTCTATGACAAAATAAAAATTTCGTTACGTAAGGTGAGTCAAGAATTACAAAACCGTCCAGACATCCTTAAAAAATGTCCGCACGATAATCAAGGTTGACAAAAGGCAAAATGTTACATATTTGTGACTAAAAATATTTGTCAGCATCTGTGAATGCGTCCGAACGTTACGCGAAGCCGTGCGCACATGGTTTGGGTGACAACGTGACAACACACCGTTGTCACCCATTAGTCACGCAGGTCAGATCGTGACAAAAGCTGCAATCCTGTCTGCATGGTCTGATCATAATGTCTGAACATCTGAGACAGTTCGCACATGATTGACACGTGTCTATTTCAGAAGACCGTGGAGAAAAGATGTGCGCATCCGCATGGTTACATCTCGTCCAGTTGCGTATGACTATAATTCAACTAATGATGGCACTCCACATTGCATGTTCCAGACGTCTGCCAGTCTGTACTGAACCATCTTGTCCAAATGCCATCATTTCGAAAGCCATTTGAATGGCATTTTACACAGGTCGACATTTTACAATTTCTCACAATGGTGCATTCACACTTTTCGTCCAAAATCTAGCTCTTCAGTCCTATTTCATGGATTTTTTTTTTTATCCAGGTACGTTTCTCATGTATTTATTTCATTTGTTTCATTTAAAAATCATGTTTTTGATGTTATTTAAGTAGAAAATTTCATATTAGATTTTTGGCCACCACAGTTGTTTGATGGCCGATCTTTGTATTGATATGGATTGCTAATGTTGTAGGATTGTTTAGGCTATAATTTTGTAATGTTTGGTGTTAGTTTGGGGTAGTTTTGGAGGTGGGGGAGAGGCCGGCCATGACTAAGTCAACTCGGTCTTCTTCCCCACGACACCTCCAGACGGTTTGAAGCCGTCTGGATAGATAATTTTAAATGTTCTATGGTTACTTTTCCAAACATTGCTGTTTTAAGATGGTTGTGCGGACGTTATTAATGTGACATGCAGACGGCTTTGCCTTTATATGCCGCTGTTTAGGTAAAGATATGTACTTGTATTTAGGTGTTTTGAACTACGTCATTTTTCACCCAACGTTCAGATGACCACTTATAAGAGTGCGAACGTTGAGCCTTTAGACGCTGTCATTTTGTCTAGGTTATATACACATGTTAAAATTTATTTTTTAGGAGTATTATTATTGCGAACAATTATTTTAGCTTGGCACGTTTGTTAACTAAATTAGGTTGTTTTATTTCCCATTCAAACAGGTTATTTTGGCCTGTGGACATTTGTCCGTTATATGCTGTCGTTTTGTCTAGTATATATACACAAGTTAAAAATAAGAGTTTTTAGGAGTATTTTGCTGCAGACAATTGTCTTAGCGTGCACACGTCTATTCCTTAAAACTAGGTCATTTAATTACCCGTTCAGATGGGTTATTTTGGCGTGCGGAGGTTTGTCCGTTATATGCTGTCATTTTGTCTAGTATATACACACATGTTAAAAATTTATTTTTTAGGAGCATTTGTTGCGAACGGTTGTCTTAGCATGTGCACGTCTATTTCCTAAAACTAGGTTGTTTCATAGACTTTCAGATGGCTTCTATATGCCTCCGGACGCTTGTTTGCATTAGACAACATTGTTTTGCATGCTGTGCGAACACTGTGTTACGCTGTGCAAACGGTTTTAATTGACTGTTTATTTATTTTTGCCTTATTTTATAGATTGAAAAATGTCTACATGCCATTGTTCGTCATCTTCCTTATTTGTTGAGACTTCTGCGCAGTAGGATCCTGAGAGTCCGGAGGATTATATGACGCGAGATGAGCAGCAGTGGGTTGAGATACTCAGCCGATTAGTTATTGTAAAGCATGAGGTCGCCTTTGTTGACTTTGAGGAGATGAAGTATATGGGCATGAGTATCGGCGACATTATGGATGACCAGGGTTGGATCGGGTATCTGAAGGGAGATGGCATAGCCTCTGTAGATATGGTCCGGGAGTTTTAAGTAGCACTAATGGATGTTGAGGATATTGAAGCATTGCTATGGACCGTATCAACGACATTATCGATGACTAGGGTTGGATCAGGTATTTGAAGAGAGATAACATAGCCTTTGTAGATCTGGTCCAAGAGTTTTACGTAGCATTGCTGGATGTTGAGGATATTGAAGCAATGTTATGGACCGTCATTGTACACGGGGTGGCCTTTCAGTTGTCACCAAACATCCTAGCGGCATTTATGGGGCTGCAGGGGCTGATTGGAACATACCCTACAGTCGAGATGGGGAACATGTCAGATGATGAAGACATCTTCCACACTTTCATAAGCCAGGACGTGGTGCTCGTCGAACCCTTCATCAGACAGAAGTTCATGCTCCTTTTCTGGCATATTCTGCACCTCATCTTTGCCTATGACATTGAGTCAAGGGCTCACACAGCAAAGTGTTCTATTTTGAGAGGCGAGTTGATTCTGTCAGTGGCTAGAGGATGTGTTGTAGATCTTCCCTTGTACGTCTTCCTGACTCTTTAGTCTGAGGCGTAGGTCACTTCTTCTGCTGCGTTGTCCTACAATCTACTTTTGACACAGTTTCTCCATAGTGTGGGTTGCATGGATAGTTCGGATGAGGAAAGGAAGACGCCTATCGGTCCCTTCTGTTGAACCACTTCGAGCCGTTATGAGGTTTAGCGCAGGCAGCAAGTGGAGGAGCCCCCTCTCCGTGCACATCAGGAGCAACTTGCCTAGGCCAATGCTTGGATGATAGACCTGAAGGGGATGATTGAGGTTGCTATTTCGCTGACGCATTAGTTGTGTGTCGACTTGGGGACCCGTGTCACCTCTATGGAGACTCAGATGACGGGATTGCAACCACTTCTCACTACCACTCAAGTCATTTTGCATGTGATGTCGAAGAGGTTGGGCATCATTGAGGATCAACTAGGAAAGATGAGCAAGTCCATGAGTGAGGGATCCAATCAGCCCGATCCGCAGCATAATTAGGACTTTCTTTTAATTTTTATCTCACATTATGTTTTTTGTATATTTATTATCACATTTTATTTTTATTGTGGATATTTATTTTGAGTTTGTATTTTAGATATTTACGTTGATTTTTTTTATGATGGTTATCATTCTTCTTTTTTTATTATAGTTGAACATTTACCTTTGAGGGTTTGGATATGTAATACTTCAAATATAATGTTCATGATCTGTAACTTATAATGCTATTAACTGTAACACTTAGAATCTTATGTTAAAATTTAATATGAAATACATAAGTAATTCATTTATAAGAAATAAATAATTAATAAATGTAGTATCATCATTTTGATACTACATTTATTAATATTATAGTATATATATATATAATTAATAAAAAGATATGTTTAATATAATTTACGTAGATAGGTAGCGTTCAAACGTCCTTTTAACTGTTCGGATAGTTGTTGAATAAACGACACCGTTTATTCAACGAAAAAGGGTGTCCTGCTTTCTAAATGTGGCGTCCGCAAGTTTTGATGGCCTGTGCGGATGTTAACTTGCTAATACGATGTTGTGGAGTTGGACATAAAACGGTGTTGTTGGCTGGTTCGAATAATTTAATATATTTAATTCGCAAAGCGTCCTGATGCCGTCGAAATTTTGGATAACAGTCCGGATGATTGCAAAATTCTTGGAGGTAAATTTTCACGCCAAAATTTTCAAGCAACCCTGTTTGGACGTATTTTTCGAGGAATTAAGGGGCCAAAACCCATAACTTGGTGTTCATTCGACAACTCTCTCGAAAAGACCTAAAATCCTTTCCAATTCATCTAAGCTCGAATTTCTTCTTGAAGAGTCATTTGAATCATTGAGGAGGAGGGTCATTCATAGATTGCTCAAACTTTAGGTGGATTGAAGTACATCTTTGGGATTTGAAAACTTTGAGAGGTAAAGTGTTTTACTGTTTTTGTGGGTTTTGAGTAAAAACGTATTGTTTCGCTTGATTTTTGATTGTTTAATGCTTTGGGTAGCTTAGAAACATGTTTGGTGTTGATTGGTGGGAAAATGGTGATGTAAAACAGCTAATTTTGGGATTCAAGTGGGTCGGTGGGCGTGTGATTGTTGAAGGATTTTTTCTTCGACAATCGCACTCCGGAAGTTTATTGTAGATGTTTGAATGGTGTTTAGGCAATTAAAACAGTTCAGACGTCCTGCAAGGTGTGCGGACGTTTCTTCACGAAACAACATCTTTTTTTTTTTGTAATGCAAACGGCTATTAATCCGTCCGAACGATTTTGCGTGAAGTTTATTTAATATTTATTTTGTTAATTACCAAATTGTCCAAGTTATGGACAGTTTGAGATTAGACTATCCATAATGTACATAAATGTTGAGCTGGTCATTGATTGGTTTTTGTTGATGTTTTGAACGATTTTTGTTAGGTTGGCTATGGATTGCCTTGGGAAAAGTATCACTAAGGCCGGGGCACAGATTAAGAGACCAGCTTAGGCAGACGATATGGTAGTGGAGCTGAAGGAGAGTATGCAGGACGATAGTGGAGCCGACACATATGTTGTACAAAGATATCCATACTTGCTTTACTATTTTGGAGACTAATTTTGCTTTGACGGAGAGGGGTCTGAGGGAAGAGCTGAATGCTATGCATATGATTCTGATTTCTATAAGAGAACACGTGTCCCAGTTGCACCAATCACTCCATACCATTCCTATACAGATTTAGACACTCATTAAAGGGTGGACATAATAGAGGAGTGGTTGGAGCATGTTCGCGATGCCATTGGACAAGATCTCGAAGAGCCAGTTCGTCGTCGTGATTCAGACTAGTCTTTGGTTTATGTATTTTCGTTATTATTTACTTATGCTTTGTTAGTCTTCTACTTGTACTAGACTTCATAATTATATTCTCGTTTGGTATTTCTGCGAACAGTTATTTTATATTATGCACTTGATTTGATTATGTATTTTATTTACTATTATGTTGGTTAAATATTTGTAGACCATTATTAATTTTATCTTATATTTAATATAGTGTTTGCATATTAAATGCATAATTAAATAAATTAAATTTGAAGATTGCCTATTATAATTTAGAGCGGTCTGGACGCATTAATAAAGTCTGGACGTCCACTGATATGTTACTCGTCCGCACGGGTCACCATTGCATAACTTCTGAAGTCAAGTACTCCACCATCCTCACATCCTTATTTAAGTAACATCCGTACGTTCGGGAGCCGTTCGCACAGTGTATTTGTAGCAATTCCTTTTTTCTTAGGATAAAAACAATAAGCGTCTGCACATTGTTTATTGGCATGCGAAGAATGAATCTGCTTACAAAATTACATTTTGACACAGAAATTCACTTCGTACGAACCTGTATTAGAGACGTTCTCATTGGTTTCCATGAAAAAATTGATTTTGTCATGTAATATATTGATGTTCGCACAGGACATGCGAACAAAAAAAAAAACAAGGAATTCATGACGTATTTATATTTGTCACACAAAATGAAAACAGTCCAAATTGTCTATGTTGGCATCCAAACACTATTTCCTGAGGAACCTCACAAATTGTTACCTAAAAAATAAGGGTGACATGCTTCTCCTATCAAACTGGGTGTCAAAATTTTTTTGACACCAATAACTTTTGCAGACAAATTTTTAACTTTAGATGACAAAGCTTTTGACCCAAAGCTGATTTTATTGTAATGGGGAAAACTTATTAAGCCACAGATATTCATCTACTGGACACTCCGTTGAGCTTATGTCACCCAGTCTCTAGAGCATCTATTTCATCCTAGTTAAAAAGCACACAACTGGTACAGATATCCCGAAACAACAGAAGTGATCATGTGGGGGCTAGTTTTGAAGGTCATGTCACCCTTAGCATGTATGGCTTCTTTCCCTAAATGGAGTATGTAGCTGGCTGATTATTGATTTCAAGCTGAGTTTCAAATTTATTCAGCTTCCAAACGTATAAAAAAGCGTTAAAGGTGCAAGACCAGGAAAAATTGGAGAACGACATGTGTTGATCCACTGTCTACTAAAGACAGAAGAGCTTAACAACAGTTTATAACTAGAGATTTAAGAAAATAATGAAGTATTTCCTATGCAGTACCTGTTGAAAGCAAGCATCGCTTCAAATGGGGTAATCACTGGAGCTAGATACTCTTTGCTATCCAGAAGGGCAGTTTGGGCACAGGATACATAAATGAAAACATCACACTGCCACAAATAGAAATTTGTTAATAAACGGGTATATTATGAAATCAAGTTCAACCCATCTCAGTTTACCTCAGGAAAGTTGACAAGTTTTGCAGGGTTTGGTCTTCCAACAACAAGAGTATAGGCCTTTTTACCAGCCCCTGCTATCAGCGCTTTCATCTGACAAATCATATGTAGGTAACAAGCTGCATTAATAGTTGCATAATTAATCACTCATCTACCAAGTATGATGAACAATTAGTGGCATAGTCACATGAATCTCAACATAATTCAGTTTTCTTGAACACACAATGGGTAACGTTATAAACAGTAATGAAAAATAACTCGCGGACCGCGATTTACTGCTTTATGCCCAAATTAACACGGTGATCAAGATTCTCCTTGTGTGTTAAACTATGAAAGCAATGTGAATAGATCTCACTGAATATCCTAATTTAGTTCTCACAACTAATTCTGGTATCAGTTTCACCAAAAACGGAGTTTAGTGGAGAACATAAAATACACCAATATGATTGGAATCATTCTAGAAAATCATTGTTCACATGACAACACCACTTGATATCAATGAACAAATTGCTGCCATAGACCAAAGAGTCTACTCCTCCTAGCGTGAGATCCTCTCTAGGGTTTATCCCTTCTCCCTGCTGTACTCCCTTCCTTTTCCTCCGTCTGTTCTCTCTCTCTTTCTCTTTCTCTTCTCTTCTCTCTATTTCCTGTCCTTCTTACTCTGCCATGTGTGATCTTGGAAATCAAATTTCTTCCTTCCTTCCTCCTTTCCTTTCTTTCCGTTTCTTTCATGAGCTCTGACTCCTCTCATTTCTTCTCTTGTGCTTATTCTATTTTCTCTTTCCCTCCTCCATTGGTGGTTCCTGTCTCAGTGTATTTCCAGCCCTCTTGTTTCTCAATGGACATAGATTCCTGTGACATCGCTGAACTTACCAAGAAGGTAGAATCTCTAGGTTGGGATGACTTCCACACTATTATCCCTTGAGTTGGAGGAAGGGGCCCCTGATTCCTCACCATCCCTGGTTGGAAAAATCATGTCTTTGAGATCTTTTTCCCTGAATATTGTCCAGCCTATCTTGAAGGCTGCTTGGAGTGCAATATCTGAATTCTTGGTGGAAGAAGTGGATACCAACTTGTTTCTATTTCATTTTGTTAGCGAATCTGATCGGGATATGGTTCTCAAAATGGGCCCGTGGAACATCCGGAGCCAACTTATAGTGCTAAAACCATGAGAGCCGAAAATGATGTTCTCGAAAGTTGAGTTTCAGTATGTATACTTCTGAGTGCAAATTCATGGAATGCTGAGAAACAGGATGAGAGAAGTAAATGCAAAGTTTATTAGTTTGAAGCTTGGAAAATTGCTGGAAATTGATTCTACTGATTATGCAGATGTTGCCAAACGGCCTTTCTTAGGCTACGTGTTGAATTAGATTTGTCCAAACCCTTGGTCGCAAGTTTTCCAATCCCTCAGCGGCATTTTCTAGCAATTTGGGTCCAGTTTAAATATGAGAAACTTGCTGATTTTTGTTTTCTATGTGGCCGAACAAGCCATGTTATTCATCTATGTCCAGAGAAGGAGATAATCAAAGAGGCCTCTATGTTTGGCCCTCGTATGCGTGCTGAATCGATGCTTAATTGTAGGCCTCCAATCACTCGTGGTGATGCATTCTTGGCAGGATCGCAAGTCCGTCAAAGGCAAGCCGGTCTTAGGTTAACCGGGTCTGCATGAAAGTTTGACTTGGAAAAATCCATCCAGTCTGTCCAACCCAATGCTAATGTTCTAACAGTCCATCGGTTTGATTCAACTCCACAAAAGCAATGGGTGATTTCTACTCCTTTGGGGGCTCTTCGCGGGGGACGCCTCCCCTTCGGGGTAAGTTGACGGATTGCACTGAAGCTACAGGCCCTTTGTGTGGCAAGAACTCACCTACCCAATCTCTAGGGCCAATCAGGAAGAGCCAGGTGGCATGGATCATGAGAGACTTTCTCGTTCTCCCTCAAATTTTCTACAGGAGATCTCTTTCATTTTGTTTGAATAGCCTTGGTTTCTTTCATTTTGTTTCAAGTCTTCCGGAGGGTACGAAAGGAGGCATTGTTTTTGCTTGGAAACCAGGCGTGGATGTTGATGTGGTTTGTTTATATAAAAACTCTATCCATGTTTTAGTTTACTCTGATCCTCCAAATATGCCTTGGTTGCTGTCTAGTGTTTATGGTCCCACAAAGTGGCATTAAAAACCATTCTTCTGGAGATCTCCAAATATGGCACCGTGGGAAAAAAAAGGCGGGTCAGCTTTTGTCCCTAACTCTAATTATCCTCTGCTTTCTTTCACGGGCTCAAATGGGATGGTAGATTTGGGCTTTATTGGCTAACGTTTTACATGGTCCAACAATAGAGTTGGCTTAGCTAATATATGTGAAAGGCTCGATAGAGGGATAGCCAATGAGTCATGCCGTACGTTGTTTCCACAAGGCAGGATCACACATCTTTACGTGGGGCTTCAGATCATGCCCCCCTCTTGCTAGAAACTGCTGGTGGTTCTGAGTCCTTGCCTAGGCCTTTTCATTTTAAGTCTGTTTGGATTAAAGATCCAACATGTGAGGCCGCTGTACGAGAATCTTGGCAGCTCCACACTTCAGGTTCCCCTGCCTTCCGGTTTTGTAGGAAGATTCAGGCTGTTAAATCAGCTTTGGGATGCTAGAATAAGCCTTTTCATTTTAAGTCTGCTTGGATTAAAGATCCAACATGTGAGGCCGCTGTACGAGAATCTTGGCAGCTCCACACTTCAGGTTCCCCAGCCTTTCGGTTTTGTAGGAAGATTCAGGCTGTTAAATCAGCTTTGGGATGCTAGAATAAGGAACATTTTGGTCTTATCTCAGACCGGATTGCTCGTCTTCAAGATTAAATCCACCATCTCTAGGAACTTTCCCCCACTCTGGATCATGTTGGAAGAGAACAAGAAAAACAAAAGGCTCTCCAAGATACTCTTAAAATGGAGGAGGAAATGTGGCGAATGAAATCACGCAAGACATGGCTGATACTAGGGATCTGAATACCCGTTATTTTCAACTATCCACGATCATTCGGAGACGGCGAAATGCCATTGAATTTCTTAAGGATGAAACCAATGGATGGTTAAATTCTAGAAATGCAATTGGCAATCATATTGTGCTTTTTTTTAAAGAGCTTTATAAAACCTCTAACCCGACCATACCATCTGATCTGGAGGGTCTCATAGATCCTCTTGTATCTGATTCTAAAAATAAGAGTTTATGTGTTATCCCAAATGCAGAGGAAGTGTTGGCAGCAGTCCAACAAATTGGCTCTCATAAGGCTTGTGGACCAGACGGTATGTCTGCCTTATTTTTCAAACATTTCTGGCTTATTATTGGCACTAATATTGTTGCTATGGTGCGCTCTTTTTTCACTACAGGTCATATGCTCAGGGCGATGAATCACACCAATATAGCATTGATCCCAAAGATTGAAAATCCCCTTCTTATTCGGCAATCTAGGCCTATAAGTCTATGTAATGTGACGTATAAAATCATTGCAAAGATCTTGGCAAACCGGCTGAGACCTGTGCTCCCAAACTTGTCTCTCGTTTCCAAGCAACTTTTGTTCCAGGTAGGACAATTCAAGAGAACTCAGTCATGGCACATGAACTCTTCCATGTGATGAAGCAACAGAGACGGGCTAAGCAGTTAATGGCTATTAGAGCATATATTGAAAAGGCTTATGATAGAATGAAATGGCCTCTAATTCTCATAGCCCTGCGGCGTCTTGGTTTCCATGAAATTTTTGTTGGCTGGGTGGAACAATGCCTATCTACCTCGTCCTTCTCCATCCTCCTTAATGGATCCCCTTTTGGTCTTTTTTCTCTTTCGCAGGGCCTCCTCCAAGGGGATCCGCTTTCTCCATTTTTATTTATTATTGGTTCAGAAGTATTTTCTAGTATGCTTTTAAAAGCTGAAAAGATAGATGTATTCATGGGCTGCGTATTAGCCAAGATGCCCCTTCTATCACTCATTTATTTTTTGTAGATGATCTCTTGTGAAACTAAGTTTAGACCCTAAAATATACCTAGAGGGGGGGGAGGGGTGAATAGGTATTTAAAGATTAATTAACACTTTCTTTAAAATCACAGAAAAAGAAGCTCAACTAATTTTCAGTCAATCAACAATTCAAGATCTGTAAAATACTCACACTCAGCAAATTTTACAACAACTATATTTTCAATGGAATGTGGACAGAGCAGCAAGTATGCACTCACAATGAAATGAATCTTACAGGAGCAATAAATCTAAGAACAGAACAGATATTCCAGCAATGGATAAATCAAGATTATCACAATATTTCGGCAACTCTAAACTAAAGACAATGAGATATATGCAGCAGCTATACAATCAAATCAAAGTGTCATTTACAGCAGCTATATAATCAAGAAATCTGCAGATCTTTTCAGCACGTTAAACTCAAGACTCTGTGAAGTTTTACAACAACTAAAAGACCAAGACAAAGTGATTTTCCAGCAATTGTAAAATCAAGACTTAAGCTATTTAACAGCAACACAATGTCCAAAATTCCAGCAATATACAAAGCTAATAACACAACCAAGATCAAGCAACTTAGATCTAATAATGAGATCAAACAACAGCAACATATATGCTTATTAAGAAATCAAGTTTCCAGCACCTTAGATCTGCAAAATAACAAACAAGATAATGGTTAGTTAATCCAAGATCACAAGAGAAACGAAAATAGAGACAACACCGTGATTTTGTTAACGAAGTGAAAATCTCTTGAGGATGATTTCCTCCAAGAGATAAAAACACTCCGGCTGTATGAAGGCCACATCAATCGATCCACTAAGAGCTTTTGAACTTTACAAAATGGTGATTAATATGAAACTCCTTTCACTTTTCAGATCTCCTAATCTTCAATAAAGCCACCCAAGAAAACATTCTTAGGCTAGTGCCCAGCACACAATTTCTCGACCAGCAACTCCAGTCATCTCTAGTGGATGTCAACGAACTCGTCGACCCTTTTTTTCTTCTGAAAACTTTCAGCAGCGATCAATCTTGAGAAACCCTTAAGATCCTTCTTCTTGGTGATAGATCTCAGCAGCAACCGAGTAGGAATGAATAGCCTTTCAATCAACACTCTTCCACTCTCTCAGCCTTCCACCAGAGGGAAGAAATCAGACTCTCACTATAGGGTATGAACAGATCGATTTTCGAGCAAGGAGAGAGAAACAAAGTGTTTGCGTGTAGAGAGGATTTTGGGAGCAAGAATATTCAATTATGCATTTAATCACGAAAGGGCTTAGGCAAAGGGTTGTATACTGTTTTAGTAAGGGTATAATGGTAAAACGAAGTCATTTTGTGGTTTGGGCGCATTTTTAGAAGTTCAACTCGAAGTTTGTAGATATCTTGCCAGGCTGACCCTAGGCTAACCCAACCAACTGAAAAACATTCCAACAGACCTGCAACAACTCCCAACCCTTCCAGACGCAACCAGCAACATTCCAGCTACTTCTATCACCTTCTTTTGAGCTTCACATCCTCATAAACCAATCAAGTTGCTACATACAATTTAAAATTAAAATTACGTTAATAAAATGACTGTTTTGTCCTTAGAAATAATGCCAATCATACATAGACACTTTCATCTTGATTTTTACTCAAGCAAAAGAGAGAGAGGAGGTGATAATTTGCGATTGCTTAGTTAAATATGGGAGCCGGTTAGGCCAGGAATTGAGTTTGGCTAAGTCTTCTATTAGTTTCAGTAGAGGAACTAGTTCGAATATGAGCCAACATATTTGTGCTCTGTTTAACCGGAAGAAAAAGGATCATCTTGAGAGGCATCTGGGCCTCCCTCTTGAAGTAGGCAAAAATAAAAAGTGACTCTTTGAAGACTTGTGCTCTAGAGTTAAACAACATATAAATGGCTGGCAGATGAAGACTCTTTCTCAAGCGGGATGTTTAGTGCTTATTCGATCAGTGGTTGCTTCTCTTCCAAGTTATACTATGAGCCATTTTGCTTTGCCTAAAGTTATATGTTGCCACTTAGATTCCATGATGATGAGATTTTGGTGGGGAACAAATGGTAATCATCAGCATTCTTTAATCCTCAAATCATGGAAATCTATATGTAAGCCCAAGAGTATGGGTGGTTTGGGACTTAAATGTATGGAAGCTCTAAATGCTGCACTTTTGACCAAACTGTAAATCCTAGGATTAAGGCAACAAAGAGGGGGGTGAATTGAATTTTAAAACTTTTTCGAAACTCACCCTTTAGAAAGTGTTGATTATGTGTGAATGATGTTTGAAAAGATTGAAACGTTTTAGATCACTTAGCCTTGGTAAAATGATTTTGGTCGTTCAGCAACTTTTAAAAGGAGTAGGAATGAATTTATATAGGACTCATAAGAAAAATAGCCGTGAATAGCCGTTGGGAGTCGAGCTATCAAAAAGTCACGACGAATCGATCAACAGCTGTAGGTTTACGTTACCCAATAGTCATAATGTCAGAGGTCAGAACAGCTCTTTTCAAACATTTCGACCGCTTCACCAGCCGATCGACCTTCACTCGACAACTTAAGCACATGATCCAATTTTTTTAAAAACACGATTTTGACCAACTTAAAATACCCAATTTTAAAGACTAACATCCCATAAGTATATAAAAGGTTTGGAAGTTTAATTGGGATATGCAAGTGTGTGATTCAAATCCTTGTTAAAGATGAAGTCTTAGAGTTACAAAGATTACCGTAGCATTTTGAGTCTTTACTTTAAGAGCACTTCTATTGAAGGAGATGTTACTTGATCGCTTCGCACTCATTTTGGATCCCCTTTGCTTCACATCTCAATTACTTCTATTGTTATCATCAAAACATTGATTGTGACTAAAAGCCAACAATTCTCCCTTTTTGATGATGACAATAAATTAATTGATCTTCCTTTTGTTAATCTTGTCTCCTCCTAACTTTTGTACTTTGATGTGGGGTTTTAGACATTTTAATACCTCAATGAAAAAATGTTAGCATATAATATGAAAGGATTGCAGATGAATAATAAAGAGCTGTCATATCATTGAAGCAGTACATCAAAGTTTCAAGGGGTGAAGAGATACAAAAAGATACTATTCTCTCCCCCTTTGTCATCACAAAAAGGAAATACATACGGAAAGAAAAATACATAAGTAAAGAAAAATACAAAAAAAAAAAAATACATAGGCAAAATGAAATGCATATGCTATGAAAATCATGGAGGAGGAAAACGGGCCATAAAAGTCCTCATCTTCGCAAAGAATTGTCTCTGCTCCTCTTGCATAGAATTAACACTCTCCTAAAGGAACTTCTTTTACTCCTCATGCATAGCAGTCGTCCTCTCCTCAAAAGCAGTGAACCGGGTATCAAAGGAAGAGGTAGGGTCGGGAACTCTGGTAGGAGAAGGAATAATGGAAGGATAATGTAACACCCCTCCCTTGTTTATTCCACCTGTTTAATACAGCTGTTTAATATAGAGCCTAGGGGGTAAGTACTGGCACGGGGCGTGATAGATCATCAGCCAGATCAGCATCTATATCAAACTCCATGGCCTCAGCATCGACCTCCTCACCCTCAGGCTCATCCTCAGCCTCAACCACATCCTCATCACTATCCTGACACTTCGACACCCAAGTATTTCTAGAAGTCCTTCTATAATCCATTTGGGTTAGGACCGCAGTGTCAAATTGTTCACACTTGGTCAAAGTGTCTCGCTCTCGATAACTGAGTGCAACTCTAAAATATTGAAATATTTGGGTAAACAGCAAGCCATATGGTAGATTCCTTTTAGACTCACATGCTGCTTCCATATATTTAAGCATAGTATAAGGGACGTTGAATTTTTTCTCTTTCAGAAGACGTTCAATCACGAAGACATCCATAAAAGTCACCTCCTCTCGGTGTCCACCTTGAGGAATCAGGTTATGGGTGCAAATCAAATGAAGTAACCTCAAACAAATTGGTAATTGGTTGACATGGATTTTCCTAGGGCATCTTCTGCTACACCATTACCTAGAAAGTAAACTAGGGCTTCTTCATAATCAAAGCCCTTACAAACGGGCCAAGTTTTAAGCTCATAAGCCTGAATTCCGACATGTGGGATACCCATTGATTCTTCAACATGGAGTCCTTTTGTTATAAACTCTATAAGCTTTACTCGAATTAGAGTATCCAAGGAAAATTCCAACATCGGTTTTAGAATCAAATTTTCCAAAGTTGTCTTTGGTATTTAAAATGAAGCATTTACAACCAAAAACTTTGAAATAATGGATGTTGGGTTTTCTATCTTTCCAAAGCTCATAGGAGTTTTCTTTAAAATGGGTCTCATAGATACTCTATTCAAAACATAGCAAGAGGTGTTGACGGCCTCGGCCCAAAAATATTTTGGTAACTTATTTTCATTCAAAATAGTTCTTGCCATCTCTTGAATAGTTCTATTCTTTCTCTCAACAACCCCATTTTGTTGAGGAGTTTTAGGTGTTGAAAAAATATGCTCATATCTATTCATGTTACAAAAAGATTCAAACTTCTCATTTATGAATTCACCACCGTGGTCACTTCTAATGGCCACAATGGTGTATCCTTTTGCATTTTGCACCCTTTTTGAAAATTTAATGAACTCATGAATGGCTTCATCTTTTAAAGCTAAAAACAAAATCCAAGTGAACCTAGAGTAGTCATCCACAATTACAAAGGCATAGGACTTTCCACCAAGACTTTGAATTCTTGATGGACCAAATAAATCCAAATGAAGTAATTGTAGAGGTCTACTAGTTGAAATAAAGTTTTTGGATTTAAAAGAGGTTTTCACTTGTTTTCCCATTTGACAAGTTTCACAAACTTGATCTTTTTCAAAATTCAACTTAGGTAGCCCATTCACAAGATCATGCTTAGAGATTTTCAAAATTTGATGCATGCTTGCATGACCCAATCTTCTATGCCATAGCCAACTATCATTTACATTGACCACAAGACAATTATCCACACAAACATTTTGATCAATGTTAATCTTGTACACATTTGAGTTCCTATGGCCAATAAACAATAATTTTCCATCTATGACATTTTCAATAAGGCATCGAGAAGATTCAAATATAACTCTATAACCTTTATCACAAAGTTGACTAATACTAAGCAAATTATGCTTCAATTTATCAACCAATAGGACATTTTCAATTAAAGGAATGGAGTTACCACCAATATTACCTATACCAATGATTATCCCTTCGGAGTTGTCGCCAAATGTTACATTTCCACCTTTGATGGTTGATAGACTGAGAATCTTGATGGGTCACGGTCATGTGTCTTGAACAACCACTATCCAAGAACCAACTATTGCATTTCTTCTTTCTTGAATCCTACAAAACAAATTCAAGATGAAGCTTTTGGTACCCAAACCTTTTTGGGTCCATTTGGGTTAGCCATAGTTCCCTTTGGAACCCATATCTTTCTAAGAGCTTTGCACCCAAGTTTCTTGAGAGGACAATCAAATATTAGATGTCCATTATTGTTGTAAAAGTTACAAGTATGAAGAGATTCATTTGAGGATTTAGCTTTGACAAAGAAGTTTTTGAAATACTTTTCATTTTTATGAGGCTTGTAGCCTAAACCACTTTTGTCAAAAACACATCTTTGATTGTTTAGAATGTTCTCCAAAGCTTTGCTTCCTTGAGTGAATTTTTCAAGAATGGTGTTTTGATGAGTAACCTTATCTTTGGAAGCTTTGTTCTCAATTTCTAAAGTTAAAACTTTTAGTTTCAATTCCTCATTCTCTAGTTTCAAATTTCCTTGTTCATCATTTAAGGAATCAAGGTCACTTGTAGCTAGTGAATGCTTCTTTTTCAAAACATTGTATTTGAGTTTAAGCTTTTCAAACGTAATGTATAACTCATCAAAAGCATTTTCTAATTCATCATATGAAGGTTTTGAATCTTCAAGATCCGAAAGATATACCTCATCATCTTCTAGAGCCATGAAGCACATGTTTGCGATTTCTCCCTCATCTTCTTCATCGGAGGAGCTTGAATCTTTATCTTCCTAAGTAGCTTTCATAGCTTTCTTTTTATATTTGAGAAGTGGGCAATCCACCTTAATGTGACCAGGTTTCTTGCACTTGTAGCAAGTGATGTGGTCTTCTTGTTGTCCATCTTTGGGTATTCCTTTTTTGGCTCTTCTCTCTTAAAATCTTTGAAGTTCTTCCTTCCTTGCTTTCTCTTGAGGAAGTTTCTAAAATTCCTTGTCATGAGAGCAATATCCTCATCTCCACTATCATCATTATCTTCTTCAATCTCAACTACGGAGGATTTCAAGGCTATGCTTCTCCTTTTTGAACTTTCCTCCTCATGTCCCTTCATGGTGATTTTGCGAGTCATAAGAGATCCAAGAAGCTCTTCCAAAGGCAATTTGTGAGGTCCTTTGCTTCTTGAATAGCAGTGACTTTGGCTTCCCAAGTCTTTGGTAGTGATCTAAAAACTTTTCTCACAAAATCGGAGTTAGTGTACACTTTTCCAAGAGCATTTAAATCATTCACAATATTAGTAAATCTAGTAAGCATGTCACCAATGTTTTCTTCCGGTTTCATCTTAAACAATTCATAGCTATGAACTAGCATGCTTATCTTAGATTCTTTCACTTGGTTTGTACCTTCATGAGTGATTTCTAAAGAATGCAAATTTCTTTTGCACTAACTCAAGTAGATATTCTATTGAATTCACTTCTCTCTAAAGCACAATAAAGAATGTTCATAGCTCTAGCATTTATAGAAATTTTCTTCTTGTCTCATCGGTATACTCATTACGGGCTTAGAGACAATTGTCTCACCTACGGCTTTCATAGGATAGTGAGGTCCATTTAAAATACAAAGCCATAGATCAAAGTCAATGGATTGAAAATAAATTTTCATCCTTGCTTTCCAATAGGAGTAATCACTTCCATTGAAGGAAGGAGGTCTAGATGTTGAGAGTCCCTCAACATGAGAGTTGTTGCTTGAAGTTGCCATTCTAACTCAAGATTGTTAAATCTTGCTAAAGAGAGCACCAAGCTTTGATACCAATTGTAGGCCGGATCAAGTGCTACCATTGAGCCAAAAGCTTAAGCTTAAAGATAAGGCGCAACCTTATTTCCTTATACGTTTGGTAGTGCAGAGCCCCATACTAAGCGATAGGTGGACATGAGGGGCTGCATCACGTGGGTGCCGAGAGGCTGGGCGGTCAAGCCCTTACACGAGTCAAAGGGTTGATTGCTGGCCCTCATAAAGCCAACAATCCCCCTCCAGCAACTACCCGGGGACTCAAACCTGCAACCTCGCTCTGATACCAATTGTAAATCCTAGGATTAAGGCAACCCAAGAGGGGAGTGAATT
Organism: Morella rubra; assembly: GCA_003952965.2. Taxonomy (NCBI): domain Eukaryota; kingdom Viridiplantae; phylum Streptophyta; class Magnoliopsida; order Fagales; family Myricaceae; genus Morella; species Morella rubra. Next base: position 16,539,914 of record CM025853.1, read on the forward strand.
AAGTTTCAAAACTTTTTCGAAACTCACCTTTTAGAAAGTGTTGATTATGTGTAAATGATGTTTGAACAAGGATGGAAAGGTTTTCGATCACTCTTCGCCTTTGTAAAATGATTTTTGTCATTCGAAAACTTTTAAAAGGCGTAGGAATGGATTTATATAGGCCTCATAAGAAAAATAACTGTTAATAGCCATTGGGAGTCGAGCTGTCAAAAACTCACAACGAACCGGTCGACCACTGCAAGTTTACGTTACCCAACGGTCATAATGTCAGAGGTTAGAATGGCTCTTTTCTTCATTTTTCAAACTAACCAGTCGACTGCTTCACCAGCCGTCGACCTCCTCAACTTAAGCACATGATTCGATTGTTTTAAAAACACAATTTTGACCAACTTAAAATACCCAATTTTAAAGACTAACTTCCATAAGTATATAAAAGGTTGGAAGTTTAATTGAGATATGCAAGTGTGTTATTCAAACCTTGTTAAAGATGAAGTCTTAGAGTTACAAAGATTACCCTAGCATCTTGAGTCTTCATTTAAGAGCACTTCCATTGAAAGGATGTTGCTTGATCGTTTCATGCTCATTTTGGATCCACTTTGCTTCACATCTCAATTACTTCTATTGTTATCATCAAAACATTGATTGTGACTAAAAGCCAACACAAACTGGGTTGGCAAATTTATGCTCAACCAGATAAGCTTTGGGTTCAAGCAATGAGAGCAAAATATATGCCCAAGACCCCTATCTGGTATAATTCGCTATCTCCTACTGCCTCATGGCCTTGGAAAGGAATTTACAAGACTTCCCTATTACTTCGTCAAGGCTTATGCTTTCAAATCATGTCGGGTGAAGATGTTAAAATTTGGCTAGACCCTTGGGTTCAAACTGTAGAATACTTTATCCCAAGGCCTCGTGATGCTGATGGTTGTCGAAGATAATCTTAGAGTGGCAGATCTCATTATCCCTAGGACCCGTCTCTGGAAGGAAGATTTAGCCCAAAATCTCTTTTTGGCAGAGGATGCCGATTATATTCTTAATATTCATCTACCTATCCAACCAGCTCGAGACCAACTTCAATGGATAGCAGATCCCAAAGGTCAATTTTCTTTAAAGTCTACCTATTTCTCGATGGATATGCCTATGGCATCTTCTCATAATCCATTGGATCGGGCACATTGGTTGAAGCTATCAAAACTACCCTTCCAAGACCGTTTTAAGCTATTTCTGTGGAAAGCTGCATAGAATGTTATACCCTACAACAGTACAATTAGCAGAATTCTTAATCTGCCCATTGAAAGTTCCTTTTGTGTGAAGTGTAACTGTGCGGTGCAGTCACTAGAACACCTATTCTTCACATGCCCCATTGCCCAATTCTTGCGGCACGAATCTCCTTGGCAGTTGGCCATTCAAGATATGGGGGCACGGCATATTGGTGATTGGATAAAATGTATTTTGAGTCAAGTTCTGCACTTTGGTATTCCTATTGAACAGCAGATGAATTGTATCTGCTTTGCGGTTATTCCCATGGATTTTCTTTGGTTTACGTGTAATAAAATCACTCATGACCAAAGAGTGCTGGATCTCCACCAGCTTGTAGTAAGAGTGCAGAAATTGTATGAAGAACATCAGGAGGCGTGGGTTAATTCTGCAACAGACCTTCTCTTTGTTTGGACAAAGAGTATGCCACCAGGCCCTCCAATTTTGTGGGAAGCCAACGCAGCTTTATTTGCTGTGCAGAGGCACATCTTCTATCGACGACTCGACGACATGTGGAAGTGGAAGTCTATTGAAGTGTTGAAATCGAGCCTTTTTTTTTTTTTTTTTTTTAATATAAGTCACTTTTCATAAAATGAAACAGGAGCAAACTACAACTAAATCGGAAATAAACCAGTGGGATCCCCAAAAGAGATTGAAGAAACCACTATATATTTCATGTTAGGCAGTGGGAGCTATGGCCATAAACGGTAGACAAGGCTACCGGAAATTATATGACAATATTATCACTTACTTTACTATGTTATGTGTCTTTTTAGTTGGGCTTGGATTGTGTCTTTTATTTGGGCTTGGGCTGAGTTTTGCATTTCATTTTGTTATTGTATGTTGTTGGTTGAGGCCCATTCATGTGGTATGGGTCATGACTGGAGTCTGGTGCCCAACAAAGTTGTTAGCATCTTTGCTGATGTCAAATGACAGTTACCAGGGGAATCAAGATTGAAATAGAGGGAAGTGCCCTGAGAAAAGATATTGAAGATTGTTATGGGGTGAGAACCTGGAGATTGACCATCTCGAATGGGTCTGTATCTTTCTTTCCCTTCGTGTGGCTATGAGTAGAATTTCAGTGAAGTATTTAAGTCAATTTTCTCTTGTTACTATTACAAATCTCTCTAAAAAATTTATACAAAAAAGTATCCCGTCACAGAGACGTGAAAACATGTTGAACTCCTAGTGCTCTATTGCCAAAGATACGTTGGGAACGACAAGAGAGGAAAAATAAATAAATAAAAGAAAAGATAAAACGACGACCCCCACAGCAACATAGAATCACGAATAAGTCCACCCATTTGTTCCACAAGCGCATACATATATAATATACTGAAAGCCACTGAATAGTTAAACTATTGCGTCATGGGCCAAACGATATTAAGGTGGCTTTTATGTGCCAAAGTTTTGGTTAACTCTAAAATTTTGGCTTAATAAAATCATTATTAAATAATTTTTCCGCCAAATTATCATTTTTAATTATAAAAAAATCATTCAAATCATCACTCTCTTCAGTTTTTCAGTAATTCTCATATTTTAAAATTCTGACCACTCTAAAATTTTGACAAACAAACACCACATCTTAAGGTAGTTTGTTAATCTTCTTAGGAATTTGACATGTTTTTTCATCTGCAACGTTAAGCTTCTGGTTCAGTTAATATCAGAACTTTAACGTCATGTACATGTTATTTTAATGACGTTGGATCGTATTAAAAAACTTTGGAGCTATGGATTTGGGCCCAAAAATGATTGAGACTGGCTTTTTCCAAAGACTGTTATGCAATAAGGAAGGCCTTGGATGAGCAACCGTCAATAGAAGGCCTCTTGTTTCCAACCGAATAGAAAGCAAAATTCAAGATAAAAATGATATCATGGTGCATGGAAGATCCCCCATCATTCCTGTACAATAAGTATGTACAATGGTGTGCAATTGGGTTCAAGCAAGTTCGCCTCCAAGATATAATGAAGCCCGGATTACCAATCTATTGTCTAACGGCATTTTGCACTAACGAAGTTAGACTAGAATACGCTCAGATTGTACTGTTGTAGCCAAGAAATTAGAATTCTACTTCTGCAGTAAATAGAATTTGATAATGTAAAAAAGAAAGAAGTTTTTAGGAATATAGAATGCTTAGAAGAAAGAGAGACCGAGTTTTGGTACAATTTTCATTGTGTAAATTTTGCAAATGAGGATGTGTATTTATAGATGATGAGATACATTTTCACCAAGTAAGGTGAATTTTTGTCAACAGGTGCCTCTTCGTGAACAGGTATCTTTTCGTTGAATGAGTACCTCTTCGTCACCAAAGGATACCTTTTCATGTAAAAAAGAACATTTTCCATAAACAAATGCCTCTTTAAGGAAGAAGTGTCATTTCATTAATGGACATACCGTTTCAAATGAAAAAGATTGAATTTCGTCCATTAGATCAAAGATCACTTGATCTCGAATATTCTATCCACCCTCCACGTAATACTCTATCCACCAATACATTCATAATATATAAATAAAAATAAAAATATATTAATATTTGAAAATATTTACAACAGTACCGTCCTTGAAGTAATTTCAACATATGAGTTGCTGATTTCGGGTCTCCTAAGTCAAGAAGGTAGATCTTGCCCTCTTGGATTGGCATCAATACCCTTTTGATACCAACTTCAAATCAAAGTCACAAGTCACAACACCTGGAAACGAAACGGACCATTTTGAGACTCAAAGTTGAAAAGGATATAAGTGGTATTAAAGGACATAAGTGTGTTTTCCGTGGTATTTCATGAACTATGGACTTGTACATTTGGGAGTTCTACGATCCAATCTAATTCTGAAAGCGCCGGGGCCCAAGCCAGGGACGGACAAGGAGACAAAGACCCGGTCACGCGGTGTATAGGCTCCATTCATGGGGATGAGATTTTCTTGTTCATTGACGAACTCATACTGTTAGCTCGATGTCGCTAGTTATAAATCAACTTAACCATTCACAACTGTTAAGGATAAGAAAGAGAATAGGAGAGAAAGAGAGAGAGAAACGACTTAATGTGGTTCGGTTTAGGGAGACATACGTCCACAGTAGAAAGCCTAAAGGGCTACATCTTTATTTATCAAGGTGTCTATAATTTTTACATAAAAGGGCCTTTTTATAGGACCCAACGCACAAAGAACTCACATTCTTAACCAATGTGGGACTTAGACAATTTATTCTAGCACCCTCCCTCAAACTCAAGATGGTTATTATTGATACTGACTTGAGTTTGCAAACATGATGACGATGACATCTAGGGGCACAAGATCCGACGAGGGTTGGAGCATAGACAAGATTTGCTATACAGGGAATTGGCACAAGATCCGACTGGGGTCGAGGTAGAGACAAGATCCACTGCACAGGGTAGCGGCACAAGATCTAATGGGGTCGGATAGAGACAAGATGCAGCAGGGTCAGGACAGAGACAAGATCCGACAAACGGTGACTGGAATACTGGATACGTCAAGTAATGACGCTTGAAGATGGCCAAAGAAGGGACAAACAGTCGCCTGAAGATTGTTGGAGATGGGGCGAATGATCACCTGAAGATGACTGGAGATGGGACAAATAGTTGCCTTAAGATGGCCTGTGAGGGGGTAGATGGTCGCATGAAGATGGCCGGAGACAGGATGGACGGTTGATGGTCCCTGAAGATGGTCGAAGAAGGGTGAACAGTCCCTAGAGATGCCCGGAGATGGGAGGACGATGACCGGAGATGGTGGTTGGCAGCGAATGGTGGTCGGTGATGGAGACACCAAAAATCGATGAACCAGAGAAGATTGTCAGAAGATGGCTAGAGAAGGGCAAATAGTCATCTGAAGATGGCCGAAGAAGTTATCGAAATTTGGCCGAAGAGGGCGGATAGGCACTGAAAGATGGCCGGAATGGGGAGATCGCTGGAAGTTTGCCGGAGTGATGCCAGAAGGCCTGAGAGAAGATAAAGAAAAGAACTAACTAGGCCGAACTAGACTAAGCTTGAACTAGGCTGAGCTAAAGCAATCTTGCCTGAGGCAGAGGATCGAAATGGCTCTAATACCATGTTAAGGATAAGCGAGAGAATAAGAGAGAAAGAGAGAGAGAAACAACTTAAGGTGGTTTGGTTAGGGAGACCTACGTCCATAATAGAAAGCCTAAAGTGCTACATATTTATTTATCAAGGTGTCTATAACTTGTACATAAAAGAGACTTTTAATAGGACCTAACGCAGAAAGAACTCACATTCTTAACTAATGTGAGACTGAGACAATTTATCTCTAACAACAACATTGACAAGTTGTAGTAATAGTTGCCCAAATCATACGCTAATGAATGCTCTTGCATGCTATCATCCCTAAAGAAATTTTGCATCCCCAATTTGAAGGGGTTCAAAATATCCCTTAATGTGAAGTCAAGCCTCCAACCACTTCTCTTAGTCAAGGAAGTACTTTACCAACAATATAATTGCCGGTACATTTAAGGACCTCTATGGTCTGCTTAAAAAAAAAAAAAAAAAAGGAAAAAGGGAGCCCATGGTTTACTCCAAGTCTGAAAGCAGCGCCAGCGGGGCCTGATTTTTGTTTTTACAAGCACGTACACTGCCACACTGGGCCCTGACTGAGAGACAGAAAGACACCGCGAGACGCGGTTTCTGGGCTCCTTTCTAGAACGAGACTTCATCATCTTCGTTGACGGATCCCTCCGGTTGACTCGACGTTGCTGGTTTCGGTTGAAGTCAATAGTCACAGTTGTATTCACCTAACCCATGTGACCCAACTCATGCAGGTTGATAAAAAAAAACATTGATAAAGACTTACAATATATAGTCGTGATAGGAGCTTTGATTAATTGATTCTGATCTCTCATTTGGTACGGTTGTCCTCGGCCACAGCAGCTGATTAGCTAAACCCAGTCCTATTCGTGCACCCTAGTTTCATTTCCAAGTTTCAAGGATTTATAGTGTCTAACAATTTTCTTGGGCGGTTAGACAGTCTAAAAATGACCAAAAACATAACCTTAAAAACATTGTTAAGGGCAGCTAACGTATTTATAGGCCCAGAAAAAGCAAAGACAATATAAAAAATTGTCAGTCGTAAGAGAATAAGAGACAAAGCAAAAGACAAACTTTATCACATGATGATCCCACATATGTTGGTAGAAACGTGTTTGCTCACGTTTTATGATCATAATTTTCCAAGTCAAGGTGAAACTGTAGCGGTCGTATTATCATGTTCTTTTTTCACTTTTGCATACTAATATTTGGAAAGCATGCACAGCCTTGAAGAACTACTCAACCTCTTTATAAATACTCACCACCACAAGCCATGAACTAATATTTGGGAAGAACCAACATGAACGGTGCACGAGAAGTAGAAATTTCGGTTTCGAAAGCTTGGGTTTTCTACATTCCAGGCGCTGTTGTTATTCTTCACAACTCAAAACTAGCGGCAGGAAATTCAGCATGCCGGACAGTGACGGAACCAGGATTAAATTCAAAGGTGGCAAACTTTAAAGGCGAAAGGACCAAAAAAAAAAAAATCCTTTGTAATGCAAAAAATTGTCTTAGAGTTACAATGTCTAAAATTAGGGACTAAAATCATTAAAAATATTGTAATACATGTATTGTACTATGTACTGCGACTGAGAGATGACAATTGGATCCTACTATTTTTCATCTTCTGAAAATGTTGCAAAATGGCTTCATTCTCAATAGCTTTAAAACTTCTAGCTCGATATACACTACCATGCAATCATTCATCCAGTCATTTCTCATCTATTACGCAAATCACTCTTGATGATCTTCATTGCAGAAAACACTCTTTCAACGGCTGCAGTCGCAATCGGTAAGACTAATATCAACTCAATAAGTTGATAAACTAATAAAAATAAAGTATTCTTTTTGGTCTCAACTATCTTCATAGCAAGACCTCAATATCGTGAAGCCGAAAAAGCATCATTTCTTCTAACTCTCAATATAGGTATTAAGCTGATTTTTAAGTATCAAATGATCATCTACTGTGAAATCTTCTAGATAAAACTCAGCAAGACGACGTAACTTAGCATGATCAAACGTTGAGAATGAGTTTTTTGGATCAAGACATGCTATGCAAAGAAGTAACATCACACAGCAACATGTAAAGCGGAATACAATTGGGAACTAAAAAACCATAAACCTGAGAACGGACAGTCCACTGGGCCAACAAATGTGCCTGTAGATTAAGTTTCCTGGGGACCCAATAAATTGCACTGGGCTAGTTGGCCTGGGCCTAATGGGTGTAGGGCCTAGGCCAACTTATGAACCAAAAAAAAAATACAAATGTAAAAATTTTTTTTGGGTGGAGCAATGGGTGGCAGCCATCCTGGTTTGCTACCCCCTGCTTCCGCCCCTGATGCTGGAAGAAAGCTCGCCAATGGTACTTCATGTAAAAGCTTAAATTACTCTTTAATTACCTTATTATGCATTCTTGCTGGAGCACCACTAATACAGTTAGGAAAAAATTCTTATTTACAGAAAAGCTGTCGTTTATCTAGAGCTACCCCGGGTGTGGCTTCTAAACTCGCATTTACACTTCCTTGAAACCAATTCCATCAAGAAACATGCACGAAAGTGCAGTACAATATCAATCGAGAGAAAAGGCTAGCTACAAGTAGCTACACGACACTAGTATTAATTACAGATAATCCAAGTAAATCTGAAACTAAGTTCCAATGAGCTTCCTTTCTTCATTTCAAATAGAAAATTTCCTTCTTAAACAAGTTTTATAGCGATAATCTTAGGAATAAGGCGATAAAATTAGGTGCCTTACATATGTCCAAGTTGGAGTATTCTCCTATCATGACTTGCAAGACTTCAATTAGCATAATTGACTCCATTAATTGTCCAAAAATGTGCTCCCAAAACCATTAGCTTTATAAATTATATTCTATCAGAGCAAGTACTAGTTATGTTTTGCTGTCTTCTTTGTTCCCTTCCAGGCTTTATAAGCATAGATTGCGGGTTACCAGAAAATACTAGCTATCAAGAGGAGACAATATCAGGCATAAATTACATTTCAGACACCACCGTCGTAGACACCGGTTTAAGTAGGTGCATATCACCAGAAATCAAAGATACTAAGAAACAGTATGTATGGCATCTCAGAAGCTTTCCTGAAGGAATCCGGAACTGTTACACCATTAACAACATCACGGGAGGTAACAAATATTTGATCGGAGCAGTCTTCCTGTACGTAAATTATGATGGCGAAGACAAATTACCAGAATTCGATCTGCATCTGGGAGCAAATTGAATGTGGGATACGGTCAAGTTCACAGTATGAATTAAAATAAATATTGTCGTAACATACTGGTCACACCCAAATATCTCTCTCTGTATATATATATACCGAGTCATACAGCTAGCCTTAAAGGCGTGTAGTTGAACGTCTACTGAACACAACTTCATCGGATTATATATTTACTAATAACTCGAGAATTAAGTAAGGCGAGTTTACCTCGTCAATGTTCTTTGTTATCATAACATGCCACAAATGATCTATATTATAAGATTTTTCTTATTTATTTTTGGGGTAAGTACTGCATTAATGCTCTAGATATGCATGATTACCTGGTCAACCGTACTGATGACTCGTCGTAGTATCATCCAAGTTAAAGAAGCGATCATGCACAGGTCAATTAGCAGATTTTAATTAGTTCTGCTTGATTATCATAACAACAATGATAAATAAAAATAATCATAACAAATTATGATGATGACAACAACAACAATATATAGGAATATATAGGAGTAAAACTTAAGAGAGTAACCCCCTCAAGCAAAAAAAAACCAGCCTATTTTTAAGGCTTTAATATATGATTTTTTAAAAATTTCTTATATTTATTATGTTTTATTTATGGGCCGCACAATATATAGTAAATTCTCAGATTCGTCCCTATACGTGTATTAATATTATTGAAGAGACATATAATATATATATATATATATATATGTGTGACTTACAAGAAAATTCACATGATCGATCGGTCACGAACTAATTCATATGTCATGTCAGGGGCCTAAATGAAATAAATTATTGGTTTCCTAAGATCTCGGGACATATGGTACGTTGATCAATCTAGGGTATGGATTTCATCCTAAAGATTCCATCCTAAGATATTAAGGAGGGATCAAGATTCAAAAAATAAATCTAATGGCTGAGTTGAGCAGAATTTTCAATCTATACTAACCTTTAATTAATGGATCAAGCAGAATTTTCAATTTTCTTAGCCTGAATCAAACAAACTTGAGACGTTGTACACTCCTTTATAGTGGTACTATCCGCTTTCAAACATCTCAAATATATATTGAAATTCACTCCTTGGAATTCGCCTATCAATCCCCTTACTGGGGTTTGATCCTGATCTCTACCTCTATGCTATTTCCCAATAGGAACTAATTATTCATCAAAAGATCAAATTTTTATACCTGCTAGAACACCTGTGATCAGGAGGACATGCATATTGTTCAAACCAATTAAAATATAGTTAAGAGAGCTATCAGAAGCCCATCAAGGCTGCGGTTATACAATGACATATAGTGCTCCTGTATCCTTTCATATTTTTTCTAAGCTGGACGCAATTTGATCCCCAATTTTTCCAAGTAAATAAATTAGTTGGCACTTTATTTATTATATTTATTTCATACAACTATATCCAATCAAGGATCCAAGAAAGTAAACGTGTATCCTAGCAACTTAGATTGTCACCATAGCTACACCGAATTGGTTACAATATTGAGTGTAATACTGGATACGAGATTGGACAGCAGCAGAGTTTCCACCATTACATTCAACCGCACCGTTAATTGCTCGAATTGTTGCCCCAAACTCTTGAATTACGACTTGGTGAACATTATTCATCCAAAACCACAATGCGGTCTTAAATGAAATGATGGGGTCTGTGCCCACAGTTCCAAGAGAGTTCAATCCGTCGAATCCATTGCTACTTTCGGCTGCTCCATAATTGTAATTCCAAGTTAGCTGAAGTGGTCTACGACCATAATATTGTTGGCTAGGGTTGCACGGATACTGTGTGTTACTCGCATCACAATAGTTGTTTGAGGCACCATTTATCTCATTGATATAGCAAAAAGCTGCACAAAAACCAAACATTTTACTTCAATTAACTGACTAGAACACACAAATCTGTATGGTTGAAGAAAAATAAAAGATACAGGTCCCGTCTAAATCTTTTGTAGAAGTTAATGTCCATAAATCAACAATATTCGTGTTAGCTATATAATAAGATTTATTAGTACATATCGCACATGCAAGCTATTTGCTCAAGGTACGTGGGACGAAAAGTATTGTCAGCGATATGAATATTAATTTTGGTGCATATATTTTATTATAAAATACGTAGTTTTATAGGTATGTAAGAGAGGAAGTAAGATCTTACATCCAGTCCCATGTGTGACATGGGCGAAGAATGCAGCAATCTCACGCTTAGAATCATCAGGAGAACCATCTTGGGCGAATTGATTGTACGCATTGAGAGCATCAAGGAATCACTACAAAAAATTGACTTTTAGTGACAATTTTTTGTCACTAAAAGTTAATATTTCGTCACTAAAAGAATTAGTGACGAAATATTTTCGTCACAAGCTCCGTCAGCGAATGAGCGTCACGAAATGTATTTCGTGACGAAATCCGAATTTCCTCACGAAAATTTTTTAGTGACGGATTTTCGTCACTAAATATACTGATCGATCGGTAATTTTCACGATCGGTCGTTGAAAACGAAGTGATGGATCGATTGGGAAGCCGATCGATCGGTACATATTGACGATCGATCGGTTACGTTCTGGTGATTGATCGACACATTTAAACAATCGCACGGTAAGAAATATACGATCGATCGTTTAAGCAACGACGATCGACGAGGACGAACACTTTATATAAGCGATCGATCACTAAAGTATAACGATCGATCGTTATGCCATGGACGATCGGTCGTTGAATTCAGTGATGTAACATTGATTTATGAACCGATCAATCGGTAGTATTGGACGATCGATCAGGTTGAACAACAAACGATCGATCGCTGAATATGACGATCGATCAGTGGTGAGAGAATGGTTTTTTTTAAAAAAAAATAATATAATAATAGAAAATATTATATAACACGTACATTTATAATAATAATACAATACTCACATTAATAAATATCAATAATAACATATAGTGATCATAATTAAATCGAAAATAATATCGTAATAATACATAATTAAAAAGTTATTACAATATACATGCATCTACCTTTTTGAACCCCCAAACTGGCTGAATAGTCGCTTTGACATGTCGCTCATTTTCTTCTCCATTACAGAGGACATTTTCTTCTCCAGATATTTCTGCCTGTAAGTGCTCTTGCTCTTTCGCATGCGCTCTTGTTCCAGTTGTATGCGCTCCTCGTGCTCTATTCGCATGCGCTCTTGCTCCTTTTCATGCGCTCCTCTGCTCCAACCGATGCGCTCCTGCTCCACCCGCTGCTCTCACGGTGGTCCCTCAGCGTGGCCTCCATCTCAGCTTGCTTCTTCGCAAATTCTTGCAAGTCTTTTTCTCTAGCAGCTCTCATCCTTCTATCTCATCCTTGCCTTCGCTAGCTGGTGCTGTAGATCAGAAGACTGTGTAGTTAAAGTTGATGAAGGCGGAGGCTTAACCGCCCGTCCTAATCCCCGAACATATCCCGACTTCTTGCCCAATATCTCGAATATACTTCAATTTCGGTGTAAGTCTTCCCTTCTAAATCACACTGGCTGAAGGCATCCATCCGTTCCTGAAAAAATGACAATAATACCAGAAACATTAAAGTAGATAAACTATACATAAATTACATAAAGTAGATTAAAATGAAAGCGACTTACATAAATTCTCTCGCTCCTTCCGAGGTCCAAATCCATCTTTGTTTGTATAATTCTTTTATACAGCTCTGCAGGATTGATATTCGCCGCTTTCTTGATTTTTCTACATGACAATAGCATAAAGTTATTGACAAACATATCAATAAAGTCTAAATTTAGTTTTAACTTACCATGCAAGCTCGTGTGCGCTGGAACGAGCGCGAACCAGCAGCGTGGTTCACAGTCAACTTTGATCTATTCTTCTTATTTTGCTCGCTTCGTTTCTGCGATATTTTAAGTAATTAAATATAAAAAGAATGTAATATTTAAGCAACAAGTTTTTGTAATCACGTACCATAAATGCTTTTGCTGGTGAACAGATCGCATAACTCCTTCCACTGTTCTTCTGTGGTATCAGGGTGCGGCTTCAGCAACGCCGCCTCTTTACTCGGGAACTTCTTAAATACGCATGCATTCGGTTGCGGTGTGTTCGACGTGCCGTCATCATAGTCTCAACCACCGTCCTCACGTCCTCATGACGGGTGTAGTCAAGGTCGAAGTGGTCCTGCATAAGTACCAAAACATACAATATTACAATGATAAACGAAATGCGTCCACCAAAAATTCTATGTTTACGAATTTAATCATACCAACACCCGATCCATAATGTACTCCTTCACTTCTGTAGGAACATCGACCCACTTGTTAACTGAGATCAGAATCAGCCCTCGGACCAACATTCCAATCTTCGTCGATAGATGGCAGCAGTGGAAGACACTCCTCCACACTCTCCCTCCGGGATATGCACCGATAGTTTCCGGACCCGGACCCGGACCAAGACTCTTCTCCAAACTGACTCCACGTGTCCTACCTCGCCCACTTTAGAAGCTGATGTCGCTACATAAAATAAAATTAACAAAGTTAGTCGGTCGGTTAACTTAAAAAATTGAAATATAACTTAGAATAATTTCTTACATGCACAACTACTAGGACAAGCTGGCGTGCCTTGACTCATGCCTTCATTCACTCTCGGAGAAGGAGCGCTCGGAGTAGGACTCGGGATCGGACTCATACTAAGCGGAGTAAGTGCGCTATGCAACTGTCCAGAAGTAACTGAAGGAAATTCTCGTCCACGCTTCATTTCACCGTAGAAGCTGTGACATAACAAAATAAACGATAAAGATATGGTAAAAGAGACAATAACAGTAAAAAAGTTCAGCAAAAATCAACATTAGAAAGAAAAATATACATGAAAGAAATTATTAATCAGAATCTGATTCTTGCACGTTATCGCCCGATGCCTCATCCTCAGTAGAGTTGCTATCACTTTCGAACGAATCTTCGTCCCCACTTTCTTCTATTTTCTTCAATTTTGCTTCATCCCCCTCTGAAACATCATTACTATCGTCTTTTTTTTGCCGATCAATTGCCTCAGAAGCTTGGATAACGTTTGGCGCAACGTCATCCCTCCGTAGTGGATTAAGGTTAAACTGTCGGAAGTCTATAAACAAGTCAATGGCATCGTCCTCTTGATACGCTTCATTCGCAATGCTGCTCCCGATTCAATGTTTACATCAACTTCACCATCCGGATCCGGCCGGGAATGTCATATGCATTTCTACACGACAACTTCTGCACGACTCGCCATGTAGGTCCATGCAGATTATCAACTAGATAAAACACTTGACTTGCTTGATTAGCCAAAACAAATGGATCTTCTAAGTACCACAGTCGGGAAGTGTTTATGCTCTTAAAGTTCTCGTCGATACGAATTCCACGGTGATCTCCGACGTCCCACCAATCACACTTAAACAAATATACAGTATTTCCCGCAAGTATTGCATGGCATAAATGTCTACAAGCCTTCCGTAAAATTCTATTGGATTTCCCTCATGTGATCCCGGTACTACAATACCACTGTTCTGAGTTCTCCGACGTTCTTCCCGTTGTACTGTATGATATCTACATCCGTTTATAACACATGCAGAATAACGCATCACTCGTGTATCAGGCCACGTGCCAATGAATACAATTCATCGATCGATGTACATGGATTTTGAGAACGTAATTTTTGAACCTACAACAATATATTAGAAGGTCATTAAAAACAAATACACGATTTAATTGAATTATTTGTCAATAACACTTACTCGCCCTAAGAACCAATCCAGAAATTGTTCCTCATGCATACGAGAAATGTTACCAAACTCCTTGCACGCGAAGTTCGTCATGTGTTCACTGTAATGATAAGGTTAATCAACGTCTGTATATTATAGAAAACTATGAAATTTTATTTTACTTACTCTAAGTAGTTGCTGATGCCTTTGCAATTGTTCAGCACAAACCACCGAGCTTTCTTGAACTCTGTTTGGTCTATGTCATGTCCTTTTCAGCCCCTATCAATCTAATTCTCTGAGTGAACACATCCAATGACCTTTCTGGTATCTCGGGATCGCCGTCAGAATCGTAGTTTCGATCTCTGCGATTAAACACTGTTTCGACCCCTCGGAGGTATTGGGAACAAAATGTCGAACACTCATTCTCAATATACGCTTCTGCAATCGACCCTTCGGGACGAGACTTATTTTTCACATTCCGTTTCGAGCGACCCATCAACCGTTCAACTGGATACATCCATCTATATTGTACTGGTCCAGCAAGCATTGCTTCGCGCGGTAAGTGGACCGCCAAATGCATCATCATTGTAAAAAAGCGGGTGGAAAAATCATTTCCAACTTGCATAAAATTATCCCGATATCTTCTGACATCCTTGCAATACAGAAATCTTCAACGTACGAGAACACAACTCTCGAAAAAACAAACATAATTCAGTCACTGCGCCACACACGTCTTCCTTCAACAACCCTCGGATCATCACTGGAAGAACCCTCTGCAAGAACACATGACAATCATGACTTTTCATTCCAGAACTTCAACTCATCTAGATTCACACAACGTGAAATCTCAGCAGCATAACCATCGGGGAACCTCACATCTTTTAACCACTCACAGGCCCTCCTTCGCTCTTCCGAGTTAAAGTATACACCGCTTGAGGCATCAATTCAACCGACCGTCATGCACCAAGTGCAAGTCTTTTTTACCCCCATTTCAGCTAAATCTTTACGTGCACCCGCTGAATCTCTGGTCTTGAACTCGATATTCATCACCGTCCCAATCACGTTGTCACATATGTTCTTCTCGATGTGCATCACGTCCAAGTTATGCCGTAACCCTAATGTACTCCAATACGGCAGTTGAAAAATATGCTTTTCTTCGTCCAATTCAAACGTTCCGACGATTGTTTCTTCTTTCCCCTATTCTTCCCTGACGCTTTACCAAAGATAGTCTCCCCGACATGCGTCAATTGTTCCAATATGTCCACCAGTTAACTCCTCAGGCGGAAGTCTATGTTCTTCTTTTCCCATCGAACGTATCCACATCATATCTCCATGCATGCCCCGGTGTCAAATATCTCCTATGACCCATATAACACATTCTTCTCCCGTGCTTCAACCACTTATAGTCAGTGTCTAAATTACACGTTGGACATGCCAACTTCCCTTTGGTACTCCATCCAGATAAATTGGCATATGCTGGGAAATCATTTATGGTCCACATCAAAGCTGCATGCATCTTAAATGTCGTCCCATCTGAAGCGTCATGTGTCTCAACTCCATCTTCCCATAGTTGTTTCAACTCTTCCACTAAGGGTCGAAGATATACATCAATATCATTTTTCCCGGTGACTTTCGACCCGGGATCAAAAGAGTCATCAGTGAAAATGGGACCTTCATACACCTCCATGGGTAAATTATATGGAAACACAACGACCGGCCAAATACTGTATGCATTGCTCATGTTTCCGAACGATTAAACCCGTCAGAAGCAAGACCAAGGCGGACGTTGCGGGCATCTTGAGCAAACCAATCGTGGTCCTTATCAAAATTCTTCCAAACCAATGAATCTGCAGGATGCCTCAAACTCTCCCCATCATCGACCCATTTTCCTTATGCCATCTCATGTCAATTGCTACATCTTTTGTGGTAAACAAACGTTTAAGTCTAGGGATTAAAGGGAAATGACGCAACACTTTTCTAGGAATTTCGATTGCGCAAATCATTTTCGAATTTCCACCGGGACCCATATCGGACATCTGTCTAACTCACTGTTTTCCTTCCAAAAAACACACAATCATTCTGACATGCATGGATTTTTATAACTAAACCCAAGATCCTTTCGCAATTGTTTCGCCTCGTAATACGATCCTGGTAGCATCTCCCCCTCTGGCAATGCCTCCTTAATCAATTGTAATATCCATATCAAATGCCTTAACCGACAACTATTCTCACCGACTTCACTGCAACAACCGGACCGTAAATGAAACTTACTAAACTTGGTACATCCAAGATACAATTCATGTTCTGCCTCTTCCCATAATTTATTAAGTGGTGTCGAAGCCTTCGGTCCCCAAGTGGGGGTTTCCTTAATATTAGGGTTCTCCGTTTCAACCCTTGCCGCCCACCATCTAATCCGGCACGAACATCGGATAACATTTCCTCTATTCTATCAAAGTTATCTCCTCTAAATCATTCATCACTATATGGTAAGCTCGCACTGGACTCTTGACTCAACTTTGAAGTAAAGTTGAATACCCTCCCCGTGAAACACCCATGACTTATAGCTCACATCAAACCTATAATGTATATGTGATCTTCCATTTTATCCAACACTTGAAAACACACATTTCTGCACTTCCGACATGGACATCTGATTGACCCCGAGAGTCTACAAAAGCAACCATACCCGACAAACCGATGGACCCCCTGCAATACTTTTCACCAAATCGATTTTTCTCGTAAACCCAACTTTTATCCATCGCCACCAATCTAAAAACATACACAAATTAAGTAATTCATAAACACCCAAATCATTGTAACTTGACTTTAAACCCAGCTGATAGGTCCTATCCCATTCAAGATTGTGCATTTGGAGTTGAACATCAGTTCAACTTGTGTCCATCCATACCTCGAAAAAATTTGGCAGCATCTCCCCCAGTCCCCAAATACACGCACCAGCGTTGGAGGCAAACGTCATCAACGATAGTTGTATGACGTCATACACCAATGCTAGTAGTATACCAGAAGACAAAAGGTAGATGATACCGACTGACAGACAGGACACAAGTACCGAACTTGTCCAACCACGAATACAATCTCAAACTGTCCATATTGTGGACAATTCAAGGGTTATTACGCGATAAACGCATAATTTATCGGGTCTTAACCCTTGAACGGGTCTAAGGTACACACATTTTATCCCAAAAATAAACTCAAACATAACAAGTCAAAAACACTCCAATATTCATCCTCATGCTTCTCAAACATAATTTATTTCCAGAACTCAAGCACTTCAATAATCAAACATTCAATATAAAGCTCAAATATTATACATGTATCACTATTAAAAAAAACACTCCTGTAATCATCCTCCAGTCTTCTCAAACTTCATGATTCATTTTCAGAACTCAAGCACTTCAATAATTAAACATGAGAATAAATAAATGCTACACAAGGTCAATAACTTGCAATCTGCCCTAACCAGCGATCGATCGATACTATAGACGATCGATCGGATTCAATACCGATCGATCGTCATTATATAGACGATCGATCGGTGAACCTCCATCTAACAACGATCGATCGTCAGAATCTGGTGATCGATCGTGACTAACCCAGATCGACAAAAACAGCTTGCCAGCCTCCCACACACTCAAATCCACGCCCAAAACACTCACAAATCATTCTCATGAATACTAATTCTAATATATATATTAAAAACACTCTAAGAAGCTCTAATCAACACAAATCCAATCCACAACACCCACGAATAGAAAAATAAAAATAACACCAAATAACCAGAAATCAATCAAAAATCGTAGTGTAGGTTGATATTACCTTTTGCACGAAATGTAGACCAAAACGAACCAAATTCACACCAAAATCTCACAAATGTCGCCCAAATTTTTCAATACTCACCGGTTAAAAAACCAATGAATTTGAGCTTGGGCTTAACCTTAAGGACTTCTAAACACTCTCACAACTAAAATGACGGTATTTTGACAAAATTAAAGAGAAAAATAGCTCCTTGCCGCGAGTCTCTAGTTTCCTCTTGCCGTGGGTGTGTTTTTGCTTCACCCACGGCTTTAGAGCATTTTGGCATTTCAAGCGCGATAAACACCGATCGATCGGTCATATTACCGATCGATCGCCAGCTTTAAAATTCCCGCCCAGTTTTTAGAACGATCGTTAAAATTCGATCGATCGTTAAAATGACGTCCCATGAAGCCCAAATTAACGATCCATCGGTACCAAAATATTAAACGACACCGTTACGTACCGATCGATCGTTAACCTAATTATTAAAAAATAGTTTTTAGCCTAACAAATGACTTAATTATTAAAATTAATTTACTTATAATATCATATTAATACATACCTCATACTGATGAATTATAATCATGTGTTAAATAAGCGTTATGTCACTAGTTTCTAACATCTTAATACCTTACTCATACTAACACAAACAAAATGCATCTATGTTGCAACATGTATAACTTATACATGCTTTCTTAAAAATTAATGATATGTACTTGATATGTTTTTATGTAATCTAAATACATCCTAACATACTTTGTTAATATATATTTTATGTTTCTAATATTTAAACTCACATTATTTAAAAAAATGAGGGTTAGATGAAAAACTAATGTAGCGATCGATCGATTCGATCGGTTAGTGCACCCAAACGACGACGGATAACACCGATGGATCGGTGTGCACTTAGCGATCGATCGGTGTATTTAATTGCAAAACAGAAAATAAAAAATGATTTCTT
The DNA here is from genome assembly GCA_003952965.2 of Morella rubra. NCBI lineage: Eukaryota > Viridiplantae > Streptophyta > Magnoliopsida > Fagales > Myricaceae > Morella > Morella rubra. The sequence continues at coordinate 16,558,943 of CM025853.1, forward strand.
GTTAAATTCTTTATATTAGTTATTTGATAAACCACTTATTTCGTTATTTTTGCCGACCAAAGGGTATATTGGTCATTTTACTTATATAAGTGTCGATAAAGAAATACAAATAGAAAAACACGTAAATTGTAATCAAAGTTTCTTCTGCATATCCACAGATAAACAGAAATGTCTCAAATACGTAAATAAAAAAACCAAATCCAAATAAACACAAATGTCTCAAACAGATAAATAAAACCATAAATCCAAATGTATGTCCCAAATAGATATAAAAAAATAACATAAAAATTCATCAACGTCGAACAGCATCACGGAAAGTGGCCACGTCATCAGGAATATCTCCGGGAATCCTCTGTGGATCTGCCTCTGTCTTGAAATCATCCAGAGTCTTTTTGATTTCTTCCAGCTGTTCGTTGACGTCCGCCATATGAGCCACGACCGACTTGTTGCGCAGCATTGTCACAGTGCACTCCCCATCGAAGGCGGTCCAGGAGCTCCTTCAGCTCTCCTCTAATGACTGCATCTGCCTCTCAACAGGCTGTAGAGTGGCCTTCACAGTCGCGCCGGACGGCTGTCGAGGTCCGCAAATAGCTGGGCCACCCATGGAGGAGGCACTGCAGGTGCTCCCATCTCCATAGGTGCCTCTGACGCTGATGTCGAAGGCCGTGATGCCTCCTCTACGGCCGCTGCTGCTCTACGAGCGAACCGTCGAGTCAATGCCCCCTCCTGGCCCCGCTCCTGGACAGAGTGAACTTGTTCAGCGCTCTTAACCTCCTTACACGTGTATCCACAGCGATCATGACTCCCCGAGAAATGAGGAACTGAGTCAGAAACACGCCGTATGGGAGGCTATATTCCTTAATTCCCAAGCCTCATCCATAATCAGCTCGAACATGTACAGGAAAATCTATCCGCGTCTGCTGACCCAGTAAGAGCATGCTGAGCTCTAGTGAACGGGCACTCGGTGGAATGAGTTCTGCCATCGACGTTCGGCGTCCAGATAAGGTGCAAAATCCACCAAAACTCACTGAACTCACTCTGCTTGATTATGCTGCCCACCACTGCAGAGGTCTTCCCAGTCATCAGCGTCCACAAATCCTGCTCTGATGTCCTCTGTTCATCCATCAGGGGTACCGCCGGAAACAGGGGCTCTCGGGCCAGGGGCAGTTTAAGAAATCGGCAATGACGTCTGCCGAGAATAAGAACTGCACGCCTCGCACCTCTAGCTGCACCTCAGGTGCTCTATCTACCGAGACGAGTGCACAGAAGAAATCTTGCACAACTGCGTCCACGCAAAACCCCTTCAGTCCACGAGAGCTGATGAAGAAATCTTGGTACTCGAAGAGCTGGTAGAGGGAGTGCTCCTCGTACAATAACTGGTCAAAATCAGAGAGCGTCACAGGACGCTCTTTGGCCACTGGCCGCCCCCTCAGGTACTCCATTCGCCTCTCCAAGGTCATCATTGGATCAACGACTTCCTGCTCTTGGGACGACGATCCCGTCCCGGTTCTCGTTGTGCGTGCACGCTTAACTCCTGACATTTTATGTATACTGCAAAAGTTGTATATAAATATGTGTTAATAAGTAATCACAATAACGTATTACTTAAAAAAAAAAAGTAATCACAATCACGTAATTATTAATGAAGTTGAAACAAAAAGCGATCCATCGCCATCATAGCGATCGATCACTAAATGTACGATCGATCGTTTTAAATGGATTGACTAAATGCGATCGATCATTAAAATCGGGCGATCGATCAATCAATTTGACCGATCGAACACTATTGGTAAAATACAGATCACTAATCGATCACCACAAATGATCGATCGCCATTTAATCAAAACGCTACGCTTCACATTGAGCTTACGATCGATCGCTTAGGTGTAAGCGATCGATCGATAACAATAACGATCGATCATATAAACGATCGATCGAAATTGAAACGCACAGTTTCGAGGAGACGATCGATCGCTCACTAAAGCATCGATCGCTCCGTACCAAATTCAGCGATCGATCGGTGAATTTAACCGATCGATCATTGGACCTAGCACTTACAAAGCGATCGATCGCCTATTAGGCGATCGATCGTTACGGGAACGAAACACACAGACGTTACAAAACCCCAAAACAGGCCCAAAATCACCCAAAATTGATCCCAAAACAATCCTAAACTCTTAAAACATGCATCAACAATAAAATAAATATATTTTACGGTCCTAAATGGATGATATAGCAAATTAGAAAACGTAAACTAAAAATTCGCTAAACAACCGCTTAATATTGCTTAAAAAACAATATAAGTACGTACCTTTGACGTAGAAGACAATGAAGGATGATTCCACGCACTTTGGAAACAATGCAGCACGAAATGGCTCCTTGCACTTTGAGAGGATTCGAGAGATTTTGTGGAGAGATAACCGGTAAAAATGACTTCGGCGGTTTCATATAATCGTTTGTGCGATCGATCGGTAGTTACGTACCGATCGATCGCTATGTTCTAACACGTGGCGTCTTCCCATTCGTTGAACGGCGATTCGAAAAACGTGACAGTTACGCTTACCGATTGATCGTCATATATTGACGATCGATCGCCTTTCGTATTTGCAGACGGTTACGATACCGATCGATCGGTAATATATACCGATCGATCGGTGGGTGACGAAACTTTCCGTCACCAAAAGATTAACTTTTAGTGACAACAATTTTATTTCATCACAAATAAAACCTTTAGTGACGAAATTGGTGACGAAAAGTAATTTCGTCACGAAAAAACCTTTTTTTGTGACAAAAATAGCATTTTGTCACTAAAAATAGGCTTTTAGTGATGAAATTCAATTCGTCACCCAGAATTTTGTCACTAAAAGTCAATTTTCTAGTAGTGTGCATACAACCAAGAAAGATCTGGAAGAAGCTCAGAACTTCGAGGATGTACTTGGTGGCGGCCCAACGAGCAAGGTGGTGCACCATACTATTGGCACCTTTATAAACATGAACAGCCTTCCAACATAGCAATCGAGAACAACGATCTAAAACCTCCTTCACTATCGAGTCAATACGCCAATCAACAGAGAGTGGCCAGCAATTAATAGCTTTAATGATAATCTCAGAATCACCTTCTAGTATCACTCTCTGATAACCTTGTTCACTCACCAACATCACCCCCAAATGAGCAGCCGCCGCTTCGCCTTCCAGTGGACTCACAGGATCCATCAACTTGACCTTTGCACCAATGATTAAGCCATTACTATCCCTAGCAATGGCAGCTGTCACCACAAAATTATCTCGAATAGCCGCATCCACATTAATTTTAATAAAACTCTCAGGCGGAGAAATCCAATTGTACACCTGGTCTATATATATGCAGTACAATGTCGGCGTATTAAAGCAAGTTTTATTTAAAATGATCATGATGAACGATTTAAAAAGGAAAGGTGATCATCATAGGCTCTGGTTTCTGGTTCGGGTACTCTGACGTTAAAGGAAAATGATCATGTAAGTACTGGCGTGCAGTACCATCTAAATCAACAAGGTCAATTGATTGTCTTATGAACATGCGAAAACTAATTCCCAGCCCCAAGAGTACTCACAGAATGCACGGTTAAAGGTCAATTTCTTTTTACGACACTTAGTCGTATTTCTATCTTCAAAAACTGTAAGATCATGTAGAGCTATAGCTCTATGAAAATTAAGTACTCCATTTTCTTGCTATTTTGTTTCACAATTCCCTTTTTGCCAGAGATTTCACAAATAACTCCTTAAGTTGTTAATAAAGTGGCGGGTGGAATGCAAAAACCCTTTCTCAAGTGGGGCGAACTACGTTGATCAAGGCAGTTGCATCAACCCTCCCTCAGTATTGTATGTCAGTTTTTCTTTTACGTAAAAAATGGTTTCAAGCTATTGATAAAATCCTTAAGGATTTTTTATGGGAATTTCCAGCTAATAAGGTGAGATATTTTACACCTAGAGCTTGGTTTCTGATTTGTCTGCCAAAAGAACAAGGCGGATTGGGCATTCGGAAAACCTTTGAGGTTAACCAAGCTCTTGTGGCAAAATAAGCTTGGATTATTATCACACAGCCCCACAAAGTGTGTGTTCAGTTACTGCACTCTAAATATCTTCGGCATTCCACCTTTTTGAGGAGTGATTTGGCTCCTAGTAGTTCTTGGGTATGGAAGGGCATTTTGCGTCCTCGGGATATCATCAAAGAAGGTCTATATATTTTACCAAAGAATGGTGAAGAAGTTAGCATTCAGAGTGATCCTTGGCTGCCACACCATCCATTCAAACGACCCTCTTGGAGGGACGAGAATCCTGGTTCACAAATGGTAGCTGACTTGGTGAATCCAACACCTGGTATTTGGGACCAAGCTTTAATACGCAGGCACTTTGATTTTTTTTCAGCCAACATGATACTCCAACTGCCTACCCCCAGTCCAGATGGTATTGACCAGTTGATATGGGCAGAGGATACTCATGGGTGCTTTACTACCAAATCTGTGATAGGAATGATCCAGGGCCGGCGTAGTTGCCCTCCTCATATGCTGGATGGACAAAGGCTATGGAAGAGATTATGGCAGTTTGATATGCAGGATCGCCTAACATTATTGAGGAGGTCTTTAGATATCACTAGTATTGATTTACGCTGATGCTATTGATTTAATTATGGCTGAGTGGGCCTCTTGTCCTCTATGTTCCACAGGTATATAAAATGCTATCAATTTATTCTCCCAATATGTAATTGCTCAATCTTTGTGGAGACAATCGAGGAGGCCTTTAGATATCACCAGTATCCCTCTGGAAAATATGAAAGATCTGGTGGCATATTTCATATTGGATACTAAACATAGTTTCCAGACAAAAAAGGATCATAGAGTAGATGTTATTAATGCAGCCATTATTTTAGATACTCTTGGCAAGCCCGAAATGATGTAGTACACAATGGTGGCAGAGTGGATTTACATAGCCTCGTAGCCTCCTCTAATACTAGAATTAATGATCATCTGTTGGCATGGAGTAAAGTGGAGTCGGAGAAGCCAAAAAGCTGGAAACCACCGGATATAGGTTGGGTGAAGGTGAACTCAGATGTGGCTATTCGGGTACAAGGGTCTGTTACAGCACTGTCTAGAGACAGTTCCAGTTCCCTCTGTTATGCATACATGGAACACATTCAAGCTGTGGACCCGTTGCTTGGTGAAGCACAAGCAGTCTTGACTGCTATGAAACAGGCCTCACAACAGGGATGCAGGTCTCATGTGAATTTTGAATGTGATTGTCTTATGCTCTGCAAATCTATTCACTATGATACAGCTCCCCTCCCCCCCGGCGGGGGAATATTGTGGAGCAAGTGGCAGCTATTCGAGCTATTTAAACGACCATCAGACTTGGTGTTTGTCTTGGATTCCTTGAGAGGTTAACAGGATGGCACATCTTCTGGCAAAATGTGGGACAACTTCTTCTATTTTGGGTTCCATCCCGTTAGATAGGATATTTTCTTTCTATATAAGTCATTGTGATCTGTTCTGAAATTGCTGTATTGGCCTGTACTCGGTTTTCAAATGAAACGTGGAGTAGAAAAAAGAAAAAAAAACTCCTTAACTTGTTCTTTTTTTTTTTTTTTTTAACGTACGTGCCCCCTCAGTACTGTAGATCTCATTGTTGAGGCTTTGCAATGTGGTGCATATGTTATTCATAGTAATTTATGAGATCTTAACATGAGCAATAAACTTTAAAGAGTGGTAGTTTGGATAATTGCAAAGGTTAAATTACTCTAATAGTCCTTAGGGTTTATAACCTTTTCCTTGATTGGTCCTTAAGGTATTTTTTGTCCTACTGGTATTCCTGGGATTCGTAACTTTTTCCACATTAGTCCTGCGTCAGATAACCAACAAAATTTACAGATGTGGTTGACGGCAGCCATGTCGGTTCCTATAACGTCCTAACACCTGTTAAAATATACCACATCAGTTTTTTTAAAAAAGTGTGACAAGGAAACAGCATGTAAAATGTGAGTTGATGCCCGCACAAAAATCAAGTCCAAAATGGTAATTCCATGCCTAAGTAACTACCGAAAAGCCCCAAATTAACATGTGGTAAAAAATTTCGGGAACAGATAGAACCCTAGCTTGCGAACAGAACCATCCCTAACATCTGGTCAAAAATTTCCCGAACAAATAAAACCCTAGCTTGCGAACAGAACCATCCCTAACATCTGGGCAAAATTTTTGCAAAGCATTGCAACAAAGAAAGCGAGTAATATGTGCTATTACACTTGTTCTCGTTTATCGAAGAAGGCGTGGACAGCTGGGTCAACCAACGAAGGGAGGAGATTTTTTAAGTGCGTGGTGGGACTTCTGCAACAAAGAAAGCGAGAGTTAGATATTACACTTCTTCTCATTTATCGAAGAAGGCGTGGACTGCTTGGTCAACGAAGGGAGGATATTTCTTTAGTGCGCAGTGGGGACTTCTGCAACAAAGGTACCTTTTTTGTTTGTCTCTGTTTCCAGCAGCGAAAGAATATTTTATGGCCTTTTAAAGTTAAAGTGTATAGTGATGCTTATTTAAAGTTATAGTGTACAGTGATGAGGCTTTTAAAGTGCATTGTGATACTGTCCAGATGAGGTTATCGGGGACTACTATGTCATTGTTTGAAGCTCTTGAAGCAAGTGGTACTCTTGGTTGGGTGTTTTGTTTATTTTGTTGCCGTTTAAGATGAAGTTAAAATCTGCTCCATATGAAAGTGGTCCCCTCTTTGTCTGGATTTGGTTTCTATTATTGGATATGCAATTTTTTTTTTGGTTTGCTAATGTAATTGTCCCTGTGGTTTTGTAATCGGTGTTTTGACCCATACTTCAGTCCTTATGGTTTTGTAAGAAGTTGACTTGATTTATTTTGAATCTGTGTGCCCTATTTGACCTTGGGGAGAGAAGAAGTTGATTAATTTCAGACTACTTTCAGCATCTCAGTTTTAGGTTAGCAGTTGAAAATAAGCCCACAGAGGAAAAATCAATGGATATCAATGAAGAAGCACATATCACCAATGTAGAAATTTTCTAGATATTGATAATTGACCTTCTAGATTTTGTTGTCGCTTAAGATGACAATCTTATATGTAATTATTACCTCAGACAAGAACTTAAAATATCTTTTCCCTTATTGGCATGCTTTAAGAATTTAGGATGTACCGTTGTTGTTGGAATCCATTTTAATTCAGTTTATGCTTCCTTCAATTGACAACACCAAATCATTATGAATTGGTCATAATGACAAGAACAATGGGTGCTTAAATTGGTCATGATGAATACGTTCCTTCCACTTCTTTGCTGAGCATAAGGTATCTCATGCCACCATTTGGCTTGCCGCTTAATAGACTATTTAGGATACCGATCAGATCGCATTACGATATATTTGGTCAAGCATGCTTTCCATTTGATCTTAGTCTTTTGATTTAGTGGTCACTGTCATTTGTATCCTTTTTTGTGATAAAACCGCTAGACAGGAGTGCTCCTTATCTAAAGTGCTAAGTTTGGCTTGCTGCAAACATGAAAGAATACGTGACTATCTAAAGTGCTTCTTCATTGATTTCCATTCAAATGCTGCTTATTTCTGATTAATTTCTAGATTGGCAATACCCTTTTATTTATGTTCGTTTGTTTTTTATTTATCTTTATTTGTGTTTTCTAGAGAAAAACATGTAATCTAGGTTAACAATTTCCAGGGCAGTTATGTTATAACTCGATTGTTTATTTTTTTTTGTAGATGGTGACAATTTTTTTGCACCATGGAGGCAAGTTGAGCTGGGTCTCTAGAAACTATGTTGGGGGAGAAGTTGTATTTGCAGGATACTTTGACCCAGACTACCTATCTGTCACACATATGTGGACATTTATAAAGAATGATTTGAAGTGTCATGAGCCCGTGGACCTATAGTGCTACTTTGATGGGGAACCCTTTGAGAAAGGGATCAATTCACTTGAGAACGATAAAGATGTGTGCAAGCTGATTAAGTATTACTCGAGATGGGCATGATGCATTGAGAATTTTTGTGGAGCACAAACCAAGTGTGCCAGGTCTGATTCCTTTAGAACCCATGCAACTTACTTGTGGGGGGGGGGTGGTGAAGCATTTATTGCTGAGGGGAGGGTGAACAGGTACATGTTAGTGAGGGGGAAGGTCCAAGGGTGCATGTTAGTGACGCTGAGGGGGAGGGTGAAGAGGTACATGTTAGTGAGGGTGAGGGGGAGGGTGATGGGGTACCCATTGGTGAGGGACTAGATGCTGATGATGAAGCTGATATTGAAGGGTTGGATTATGATAGAGTGGCAAGAGAGATTAGTGATTTTGAAGAGAGCGATGATGAGATACCAGAATTTTTTGGTGACCCTCCAATTGTTCATGTTGAGGAGGTGGAGGCCGTAGTAGAGAAGGGTAGAGAAAAGTCCTAAGGAAAGCAACCAATTGTTGATGAAGAAGAGGCTCATGTTGAGGCAGGTGCTAAAAAAAGAAAGAGAGCCATGGAGTGGTTTGGTACGGGCTCAACATGTGGAGCTAATGTTGAGGATCCACATTCAGATGAGGCTGCTGACACTGAGGCTTCCGAAAGCATGAGTGAGGGTGATGGGGCTGACAGTTATGCATCCAAGAAGAAGAAATGTAAAGACTTTCGACCATAAGAGTTGAAAGGGCAGGTCCACTTGGAGAGAGTACTTAAGTTTATGGATATGGCCTTATTTAAGGAGACCTTAAAGCTGTATGGGATTCAAAGGCACTTTGACTATACGTACATAAAGAATGATAAGTTACGGTGCACATCAGTTTGTAAAAAGGGGTTGTGGTTGGAAGATACATGCATCTCATACGTATTTTAAGGAGGCTGTCCAGATAAAAACCTTCAACTCCACTCACCAATGTGGTGCGCATCATAAGAACACGAAGCTTGACTATAAATTCACTCTAGCCAATTACTTGGATAGCATTAGAGATAATCCTAACATGCCACCTACCCTTGGGAAGGCATATTAGGAGGGATTTCCATGTTTCTATTTCAAAGAATCATATGTATCGAGCAAAAAAGCTGGCCTTGGACATGGTATATGGGAGACATGCTGATCAACACAAGTATATTTATGACTATTGTGAAGCACTAAGTCAATGGAATCCAAGCACATGCTTGAAAGTCAGTCGGGATGGTCAACGTTTTCAACGAATTTGTGTGTGTCTCGATGCCTACAAACAAGGGTTCTTGGCAAGCTGTAGACCTCTTATTGTATTGGATGGGTGTCACTTGAAGGGTCCTTTTGGTGGACAATTGCTTTGCGCAGTGGGGAAAGATGCCAACGATGATAAGTACCCCATCGCATTTGCTATTTGGGAGGTTAAACGAAGATGTTCTTGGACTTAGTTCCTAGAGTTATTGCTTGAGGATATTGGGACTCACGATAAGCGTGCTTGGACATAGATGTCAGACCGGTAAAAGGTAATATTTTAAACTACCCTCCTTTTGTTTTGGTTAAATTTGACTGTTAAATTGATACATATTTGGTTGGTATGCTTCAATTTGTACAGGGTCTGCAGGAATCATTGGAGGCATTGGTGCCAAGTGATGAGCAACGATAATGTGTTAAGCACCTTCTTGCTAATCTGAAGACCAAGGGATATCGGAGGAAACTGTTGAAGGATGCTTTATGGAGGGCTGCCCGTTCTTGTACCGAATCTAGTTTTAAGAGGAATATGGAGGTGTTGAAAGGATCAATCCAGATGCATATGCATATTTGGAGATGGTTAACCCGAAAGGATGGTCTAGGCATGCTTTCAGGACAAGTAGCAAGTGTGATGTTCTGCGCAGCAACGTCACAGAGACATTTAACTCTTGTATCAAAGAGTCTCGTGATAAACCAATCTTGACTATGCTCGAGACTATCTGGAGATAGCTTATGAACATATTTGTTCATAAGCGTGAAGGGATTTCAAAGGCCACGTGCGACATATGTCAACGCATTTGTAGGAAGCTTGAACGAAACAAGGCCGCTGTTGTGCATTGTTTGTGTTTATGGAATGACGGGACCACGTTTGAAGTTGACACCATACATGGGGAGTAGAAGTTGGTCAATATTGAAGGAAGAACGTACTCATGTGGGCGGTGGCAACTCAATGGAATCCCTTGTGCCCATGCGTGCGTTGCCATCTACGCAAATCGATTGATACCAGAAGACTTTGTAGATGATTACTACTGGAAGGGAGCCTACCTGGCAGCATACTCTCCTATTGTACAAGCGATGCTGGGGGCGGAAGATTGGCCACAGTCAGAATCTGGTCAACTTCTACTGCCAGAAATAAAGACAATGCGAGGAAGGCCAAAGAAAGCAAGAGTTAGGGCAGCTGATGAGCCACTAGATGCATACCACATGACAAGGAAGGGTCTTCCTATTCATTGTGGGAAATGCTTGGTTATGGGTCACAATGCAAGATCTTGCAAAAAACCTGACAATCCCAACTGGCGAATATATCCAAAGAAAGCATCGAAGAAGAAGAGTGCACCTCAAGTTTGTAGATGAACATAGATTAGTGAGTTTATAATATAATTTTGAAAGTTAAATTTTGACTTGTGCTTTACATTTTTCAGAATGCTGATGGTCAGCCTGGACCATCTACCACAGCCCCTAACCAAAGAAGAAGAAAGAGGACGAGTGCATCTTAGGTTTGTGTTTAAGTATAAGCATTTATAATAGAATTTTGCAAGTTTAATTATGATTAGTGTGCTGAAAATTTTTCAGAATGCTGAGGCTCAATCTACACCATCTACAAAGCCATGAGTCATATCCAAATGGCATTTAACAACTAGTTAGCCATGAGTTATACATACAAAATGGTTCAACATTAGCATCTCCGAATGGTTTAATTACAACCCAACCAAACAAATACAACCAACAAACATCCAAGATCCAAACAAAAAAATTCTGAGCTGTCTCTTTGCTTTGCTCCTTCCATGATCTTCATGGATGCTCTTCCTTTATGACCTCTTCTCCTCCAATCTTCTCTCCATGATTCTCATACTAGCAATGTCATCTTCCCTATGTGTATAATAAGGGGGGTCAATCCATTCAAAGAAGTTACAGGCCAAAATGCCTCTGCACAAGGAACAAAAAATAGGTCACAAAAAGAGCTTAGATAATATTCAACTTCTGTATGAACACACAAATCGTATAGCTTAGATAACAACCTGTTGTAAAGCCAGAAATGCAGCATGATCTTAATTCAAACAAGAAATAAGCATCTCCAGACACACGTACGTTTCAAACAGGAATCACTTTAACTTTGATTTGAATCGGAGATGTATAATTAGATGCAATAGGCACAGAAGGAGAAACATAGGCCACAAGATGAAGCAACATGTTCTCAATTCAGAACGATCTCTATGAGCATGCCTTGTGTGTTGAATCAAACCACTTTAGCTGATAAGATAAGAAGGAATAATACTCATTACTAAAACAATTACTAAAACTATTTTAAAAGTTATAATACTCGACTTCTCAAATGGCAAACATTGGCAAACAGAAAAAGTATACTTTACATGAATTACTGTCAATTTTCTAAGGGGAAAACAAACAAGTCCTTACCTATATCAAAATTAAACTAACAAAACTAAAATACAAAGTTTAGAACAATAGGACCTGACATCATGACAATGAGTGGTCAAAACTCAAAGCAATGGCGATAAGAATCAAGATTATGAAAGACGAGGTTGATAAGGCCAAACTACTAAAATTTGAAAAGATGAAAGAAAACAGACAAAAACCACTTTGTAAAGGATGTTGGTACTTGACTGTCAGGAAGGAAGTCTGGTTGATAATTCTTTAGGATTTAAGATTGTATGTATATTACAACCATTCTTCTTTATTTCATTATTATTCTCTAACATTATAATGCATGTATCTTTTACTTAATATATCTTTTCAAATCACTTCATGTTTCTTTCGACAAACCTTCATGAAGGAATAGGTAAATGTAGGTACACTTATCATGCCACCCACTATTGCTTTGTAATTTTCACCTACCAAATTATCTGCCACATTCTACCTCCCGACAGTTCTACTTCAATATGAAATATAGACAAATTTCTTGTAAAGATTGAGATTGTGGAAACAGTTATTGAGAGAAACAGAACTTCCACACCAAATATCTTGTATATCCCTTCTTAATATTGAATATATCCTGTAAGTTGGAAAGAAGGAATGAAATTGATCAAAGACATTAGCATCTGAAACTAACTACATTACCATGACAAGATGAATGAAATTTCAAAGCATGTTTCATTTCATTGGACTCAGTTTACAACAATCTTGTGCTATTACCATTATTTGGGTAACAATGGACAAGTGCTTAGCAGGGAAAATATTTCGAACTCAAAGAAACCAACCATGATATCTTCTTTACACTTGCAGAGACAATTATAATAGAGGTTACAGTTAAGTCACCATTGAATATACAAAGTCGAAAACTTGATACAGAAACATAACGAATAGATTCTGTTATGGTTATAAATAATCGGGGGAACCTGATGTGAACCTCGCAAAGAATAACGAGACCCAACAACAAAAGGGAACCCAATATCGTTCTAGGACAGATTCGAATGGAAGACCTCGACTCGTTGTTTATGACAAACAAGAACCTTGGTATAAGGAAGACGCCACAAACGGTGATGGAAATTCCGTTTGATAAGTCAAGTTGAACGCCACGGGAAATCCCGAGAAGTTCGAGTAGTTCTTCAAAGAACAAAGAGAATAAATCCTCACAATTTTGATTAAGCAATGTTTTTCGAACTGCCACGGAGCCCTAACAATAAGTGTCCACTTGCATCGGTACTATATCACCAACTTCATCTTCGTAATTACGATTCGAAAGCAACTAAACTTGCTTGTTCACCCTTATTCTCCACTATATTCAGCATTGCAACTTGTAATGGCCTAGGGTGTTTTAACACGGGCAATCCAATTTTTCCACCATGATTGTGCTTGTAACATTAGTACAACTACCACCATCAATAATGACACTACATACTTGTCTTTAACGTAGCCTAGTGTGAAAGATGTTCTCCCGCTGTACTTCATCATCTCCTTTTGCTTGCAAGCTCAAAGCTCTCCTCGCCACCAATGTCAGGCACCAGGCTAAATATTCCTCCTGAAACATCCTCAATGGCGGCATTTTGTCGGTGTCGGAATCCTCATCGTTGGTCAAATTTCTCCATTTCTCGTAATACCATGACTTGCCTATTTGGGCATTGACTTGCTATGTGGCCCCTACCCTGACATTTAAAACATTTAATATCACGATTCCTAGAGGTAGAAGCTTCGGTTTTACCATTGAGGAACGTGGCTGGTGGTCACAGGCTTGGACTCGGGTTTGGACGTTTGTGATTTGTCCAATGGCTTGGTATGACTTGGTTTCCAAGAAGTAGAACTGGAGCTATGGCCTGAATCTTGTGCTATTACCATTATTTGGGTAACAATGGATAAGTGCTTAGCAGGGAAAATATTTCGAACTCAAAGAAACCAACCATGATATCTTCTTTACACTTGCAGAGACAATTATAATAGAGGTTACAGTTAAGTTACCATTGAATATACAAAGTCGAAAACCTGATACAGAAACATAACGAATAGATTCTTTTATGGTTATAAATAATCGGGGGAACCTGTAGATAATCATGGTTGAGAATTTTCAACATTCAAGGACACCAATAGGAAAGAAGCAACACCAGTAGCTTGGATGGGTTTGGATTTGAAGAACTTACCGAACTACTATTTGAATATCGAGAGCAGCTGAAGAATCTCCTGCCTGGGTTCCCCACTGTCTTGCTTGTCTTCGTCGGCGCCTTTAGCCCGACAGAAGCACATACGTGAGTTCGCGTCCACCTCCAGTTTCGCCAATGCCACTTCACCATGGCTGCGTCGCTCGTAGAGGAAGAGGATGCTGCTCTCCTAGACATCGTGAGAGAATGTCAGAAGAGGACTTAGGGTTCTTGATGCGGGGAATCTGATTTGGGGAAGAAGACTTAGGGTTCTTGAGGTTTTCGAATCTGATTTGGGGATTTCTCCCTTTCAACTGTAATGATTGTTTTTGACATTGAAGGGGTCGAACCAACTGCATCTAACGTGGAATGACATACTGGCTGCGGGACCCACCATTTTGCAACGTTTTAAACTAATGTGTCAAGACGTTATTGGATCTGACATGGTCGCCATCAACCAAGTCTGCAAATTCCGTTGATTATCTGACGGCAGGACTAATGTGGAAAAAGTTACAAACCCTAGGGGTACCGGTAGTACAAAAAATACCTTAAGACCAATCGATGAAAAGGCTAAACCCCAGGGACTGTTAGAGTAATTTAGCCTAATTGCAAATGAAGAAGTGGGTACAAGAGATTAGAAATACTAAAACATAAATATTTTGGTAACATATGCTGTGAGAGTACCCTCAACCACGTGATATAAATATAACTTGATCAAAAACTGCGCTCCACCAGCAAGCTGTCAGTACTCTTTTCTCTCCTTTTGCCTCTAAAAGGTCCGGCCCTATATAATTGAATCTGAAATAAAGGCAACTGTAAGTATAAATGAACTACTGCTTAGCAAAATGAGTGTCAGAGAGAATATGGATCAATGATTAAATATATTATATATAATATATATATATAGACCTATAGTTAAGTATTCCTTACCAGTATCAAGTACAAGGTGACAGGTGTTGCACGTATAGCAACATATAATCTAATGCCTTTTGTAAATGATTTCATAAAGGCTAAGAAGCATCCGTGTAAGAAATAGCTTAACTGTTTCTCCTCTTGCGAATCCTTCATGACTGTCAATAACATAGGAGATAGGGTCGTCAAGCATATGAGTTTTTAAGCTCGTAAAAGTTACGAAAGTTT
>CM025853.1:16574868-16747126 GCA_003952965.2 Morella rubra
GCACTTAGAGAATGGATGGAATAGTCATTAGTGTGGTGGGGTTCTCTAAGGTATGCTTTAATCTCTTCTTATGCATGATTATTTTTATTTGTCTCTGAACATGGTGGATTAAAGACCTTTGTGGCGTTAGAAATTGGCTGTCAATGCCCAAGAGGTTTAACTGAATCAGTTTAGCTTCGCGCAAGGATCCTGAACAATGGGAGACTTTGATCTTTTTGAATTTTGATGCTGCAGCGAGGTAGTCTTCTGTATGTTTTTTATTTCGGGCATAGAGTTCTAAAAATCATGTCTTCGAGTTTTTGATGGGTATGGGTTTTCTCTCTTTAAAGATCCTTTTTTAATATATATGTGTTGTTCGGTCACAACGCTTATAAACATTTCTTAGATATTGTAGAGAGGATTCGTATTTCTAAAGGTCGGGGGGATCATTAGCAATGCATGCTTCTGAGTTTCTTATATGTAAACTTTTGTTGAATATAAATAAGAATCTCATCATATGTTTTTAATCAACAAAGGAAGAAAATACAAAAAGATTGAGAGCTATGTTTCAAAATGAGATGGGAATCTTGTTTTTCAAATAACGTTCTTCTATATTCGATACATAGATACGAGCTCAATAGTAATCTGAAAATCTTAAGAAGTCAAATTTCAGACACTACCCCCATAACTTTTTCAAATTTTGAACTTAATCGGAAGACATTGCTAAGCTTCATTAGCAAAGAACATGGTGAAGGCTCATGTTTATAGTCATATCAGGAAGATGAGAAGTCTGCCATACTGATTTGAAGACTACTATGCAGTGCTAACTGTAATAAAACTCATTGTCAACACAACATAACGTTTTATAAATGAGATCTGGTTGCCTTTGAAGATTAATAAAGTTCAGTAGCTCAGTATCTCAAATTAAGCTCATATGTAGAAAGTTGAATTGGATGAGTCATAGAGGTGATCTACTCACATCATTAATATCTGGTTCGTCTATCTCATAAAGAGAGTTATTGGTTGGGTTTTGTTTGCCATGTAGGGGGACATGATGCAAATTGTCATGATCTCTGTTTTCAAGAAGCAAAGGTGGCATAAGCCCTAGAAATCACAGAATTGTTTTTGAATAGATTCTTTTTGAATAAATGGTCTACATGCATTCAAATGAGAAGCTTTTCTATATGCACTTCATACAGACCAATTGTCATTGCGACAGTTTAGAGCTTACCCTAGACATATTATTTTTTCTGGAGATATAAATGATTGCGCAATTTATGAACAATTGATATTTAAATATAGTAACTTTTCAAATCTATTCTCATCATAATAAAACAAGAATTCTCTTTAATTTTCAATTGACATAATATCTCTATAGAAAGTCAGATAAATGATTCAGTTTCTATATCACATTTCAAAATGACGTGGTGATTGGGATAGCCGTGTCGAGATATCATAACAACATGGTTTTAATTTTCTTTGTCATAGTACGAGAATCGCTAGTCGTCAAGTCAATTAGAGGTTGTCAGGTTATTTGGGAGACGAAAATCTACGGAAGCTTTAAATGAAGAAAGAATGAGATCAACGGTAGATCAAGTAAAGTGATGGCGATGGGACTGATCAAATTGTGGGAACCCTCATTTCAGAGATTGGACATCTCTCTCATGAAAGTCGATTAGACGGTAAGGGCATTCACACGAGATTAGAACACATCATCACACCCAGTTCTAGAGAATTGCTGGAGGAGGGTACGAATTTCAATGATTGCGGGGTTTAAGTGTGGCATTCATACCTTCCTTTATTCTGTTGTGAGAAGGCAAGACTTTTATGAGATTACGTGTATGGCTGCATGAATACACCATTTAAAGCTTCTCCATGTTGTTCTGTGTTCGCTTGTTTTGTTATGCAGGTCGATCGGTGATTTTTAGGCTCATTTGGAGAGCGCTGATTTGTCTCTTCTTTCTTCTATAGTATTGGAAAATGCATGCAGTTAAGCCAGTGTATGGCACTTATTTCTTTAAACTTATGCTATAAGTAGCCCGTTTAAGGGTTGACGTGTAACTGTATTGTCTTAGCAAAGTATGTTTACTTGTAAGTTTTAGGCAGAGTCTTCTTAATAGGCGGACCAGACTGATTTGAATTTGGTTAAGAACAAAGTATAGTAATAGATCGAGGGCAAGACTCGAAATTCTATGCAGCAAATTGTGATGACAGATAATGTATTATTCTCACTTGTATGGTCTGTTTTTTGAGAACTATTCTGAGTTTCTATGTTCATCCTTGAGGCGCTGATGTCTTTGGCGCATCTTATCTGGATGTGAATACCGTGTCAAGAATAGATACGAGACTACCCAAAACTTCAAAGTAATGTGTTAAGGCCAAGATCGCTTATATCTGGACACAATTGTATTTGTTATGGAATAATATCTAAGACACCTGTGATGAATTGTTTTGTGTTTATCTAATTTTCTAGTACTGTACATACAAGGAACCTCGGTATATTAGAGACGCCCAAAACGTTTTTGGTTGGGAAGACTCTCATTGAGTCAAGTACTTGATTTTCCGGTAGTAGAGAGCCTATCGAGAGGGAACCCAACGGATAGGAAAAGTAATTTGACGGGTAAGTAGTTCTTCAAAGGAATCTCAAAAAGAATCTAAAGGATTCCATCTTCAAGTTTTTTTTCTTGTGCAACTGGACAATCAATTAAGGGCGATTTCCCTAGGCTGGAATATAGATAGCCTTGGTAGACATGCCATCCCAGTATAGTTCTTGTGAATACGTGTATATAATGATTTGAAAGTTTAAAACTAAAGTGTCCGGAGGCCTGAAGCGAGATTTTGAAAAGAAATAATACATTACCATGATTAAATCGATGAAATAATCCGACTAAGATAATCTAGTGGGCAGTTAGCATTTGAAAAGATAGGAAAGAATTCGAAGCTTGCTCCTGTGGGAAATGCTGACTTCAAAAAGTAGGCGTCCCGCTTCATATTTGTATCCATGCAAAAATGTAATACACTCGAGCTGGTAATGTAGACAACGAGGTTAAGTCACTCTTCGCCATAGGTGCAGGTTTACACCGGGATAGTTACCTATTACTTGCTCGAGGTGGAAATATGACACTTATCCTTAATCATCTTCCTTGATGACATGACTATTAAGCCTTGATTATTATTGTAAGGCAGCTATGTAATTTATTTATTTTGGCCTGTCCGTACATGACTGGCCGAATGTGTTGGGTAGTATCGGCAAGTTCCGAGCTCTCTTAGATATAGTCCATGTAGAGTGTTTACTCAGTTGAAATCGTGCTATTAAGTTAGTATAAGATTCGTTTGGTCTGCATTGTTTTAGGCACCCGTATCTAGAAATAATTAAGGATATCTATGGTGGTCTTTGTTAGCATGTCAGTCCACAAGTCTACAGGTTTCACTAGATTCTCTTCACTTTACAATCTCTGTGCTGTCGATGATGGCATTTGTCACTACAAATTACAGTCAAATACCCTCATAATTAGTATTCAAGAATAGAAGAGAAAAGTACAGTGAATCATTAACATGAGTAGGCAGCTAATACATTGTGTCGACTACACGTGCCAGGCATATATTAGCTTTGTAAGCGGTCATTGATGCAGACTCGGGGATTGAGAAAGGACCATCCTCCTCTTGAGAGGCAATTTGAACTCTTTTCCAACTGGAAATCTCTTTCTCATATGCAGCCAACTTTCGAAGGTCTGGATAGGGGGAGTTCGCTTGGGGGAACGTACAGGCTATTCTAAAAGATCACAGTCTGTGACTGTCCTTATTTGACATGTTGCATACTGGCTGAGCATTCTTACGCACAGCAGTCTCGTTCGCTCAAATGATTTAGGTGGCTATGCATTCTCACAATGAAGTGTTGAATTCGAAATGCTTATTACTAAGAGTGCAATTTTCTTTTGCTCATCTTAATTAATCTATTGGCTCTGCGTTACAATGACGCGACAAGGTAGATAAGTACCAATGAGACAGTTAAAATTGTGAATAAACTCGTACATTACAACATAGTTCATATGCGAATTTAGTAAGCACTAGTGAAATTGAAATTTAGTAGGCCTAATATTATAGCCAACGCTAACACATTATTGAAATCGACGGTATGGTAATAGAACAGACATTTCCACATTGCTTAATATCAGGTGAATTATTTCCTAATGAATTCCCTCAATTAAAGAGAAATAGTCTATTTAGCTAATATGAACTTATATTCCAAATTTGTATCAAGTATTTACAACAGTTTGAAGAGAGATGATGACACACCCTAGTGGAAAACAAGAATTTTTATACCATCATGCGTAGTCCGGATATCATACAATTAAACAGACCTAATAGTTGCCTCTGCTTAAAAAGGAAAAGCAAGTACAACTGTGGCAATGGCCTGGTTGTTCGTCACATACGCTACAACACTGAATAGAACAAATTAGGATCTCAGAAATGATGCTTGGAATGGAAACTATAAGGGCCATTTGCACTTCTTAAACAATTGTGCGTAAGGCATCCATGTATTCACGTAGATTCGTACCGCTCTCCATGATAATGAACGTATTTTCAGCACATGACGATCATAAGTGTCGAATGGCACTCCAGTATTTGGTGACATTTCGGTAGATAACAAGATGCTTGCCTCTGTTAAAAATGCCTATCAAATGACAAAGAAAATAAGATTTGGCTATATCTGTTTCCAGGTTTCAGTGGTCTAGGCAATCCAATAGCATAAATCATTGAAATTAGGTAGCATACAAAGAATAAACCATGCAATTTTGAAGTGACGTGTGTGAGAAGTAATGCATAAACTGTGAGTGAAAGTGCCCATACGCGAGTGATACCACAGTTCTCCTTTACTCAGTTTTCTATAATGACTGGAGATTGATATATAAGATATCGTTATGTGAGTAGACGCCTCATGAATTGACAGCCACCAGACACACATGAAGCCACTAGTTGGAGTTTAGTCTGTGTCTGGCAGTCTTTAATAGAGTGTTTCAACGGACTCATGATCGGTTGATGTAATCACAAGATCTCCCTAGGCGCAGCAAGGGTCGTGCTCGCACTCGTCTTAAGCTTCAGATACACATGCCTAACAGACTTCGCTGATTAGCCATTATGAGTTATGCGAGATTAGGATTTAAGGGTATCCCGGCTTAGGTTTTTTTCAACAGCATTCATATAGTAAGAAATTGCTCGTACTTCTGATTTTTCTTGCAAGGCATGAGAATCTGCGTCGCTTGTTAGCGTACAGTCCTAATGCTAACGTATGAAGCATGCAGATTCAGTCAACTATTGTTTTTCGAAGGTTTTCTTTAGAAAGTTAGGGAAAGTGGTAGGTTTAGGGATTAGGTGCGAATGCTATAAATTTAATGTGGAGTAAGCCAGATTGGAATATAAGGGTGGGTTATGTTAGCAGTTTTCTTTGATTTAATGTTGAAATGTCCGTGCTATGCTTTGGGCTTATTCTCCCTATCCATAATCCAAAATCTGGTGCTTGGGATACACTTCAGTGCTAAGTGGGTGCGTGCTATGCTACTTTTAAGAACAGTAACTTACAAACGGCCAGGGGTAAATACCAAATGTAAGTCCATGAAAATCTACGACATTACCTAACAGACTTTTGACTCGCCACTTTGAATTGCCATAGCCTTCTCCTTTCATCCACCTATTACGTTGTGGGCACTAACAACAAATCCATGAAATAAAGCTTATGTGTGAAAAAAGTCACACTTCTTCAAAATTAACAATCATCACTTCTGTTCCCTCATTGCAAAGCACATCTAACATCAGATTTGTAATCATAAATTCTATGAGATGCATGTCCACGCTTTTGAGCTATAAATGATGTTTAAGGTTTTAGAATATAACTATGTTCACTCATGACTAGACTCAGAATCGGCTATTATAAGGCATGAATGGCAATTTGTACTATGTGGTTCATAAGCCTCATAAAGGTGCTTGGAGCATTAGTCAATCCAAAAGGTATAACTAACCATTCATACAAACAATATTTTGTTTTAAAGGCAGTTTTTCATTCATCTCCGTTTTTATTCTATCTGATGATACATCTTTAAAAATAATCTAGAAAAAAACAAGACAAATGCAACCATCTCTAGCACTATATCATAAGTAATGCGATGGAATAGCTTGAGATACTTTAAATTTTTGGGTTTTATGGCTGCTCTGGAGAATCAAGACGCAACATTATTATCGACTATGGTTGCTACATCTTCATAGTGTACAGACTACATAGTACCGGGACAACAGTCAGCACAGTGGGCTCAATCTCTCCCTCAGACACGTGCCTCGTTGGTTTATCACCCTCACTCACCGCCGTTGCCAGTTCTTTGTCTGCTCGCGAGAATTGCTCCTATCAGAGCTGGTCGGCTCTGGAATTTTTAAACGGAACAAAATCGATTATTTGAAGTGGCTAATATTGTGTCTATGATCCCTTGATTGGAGGTAACCTACAATGGTGAAAGGTTGTTTACATACTCGGAATTGGAAGACTCTATTTCCTCTATACTCCTAGAAACAAGAGAAAAAGTAGTAAGTATACAGGCAACACTAAGTCAAGTTCGTTACAGTGTAAAATGCCTCTTTGTCGATCACTAAAGTGCTTTGATAATCAGGGTGTTTGGATTTGCCTGGGAAAGGGCCGCTCCAGTGAATTGACTCGTATCTCGACTTTTTGCTAGAATAGTTCCTTTTCTCTTGTTTTACGTACAGTTTCACTGATTTCTCTCTATATGGTCGATCCTGATTCTTTTTTTTTCTCCTCTATTCGGATTGCACTCTTTTTCTTTTTTCTTTCTCTATGAATTCAATTTTTTTCTAATTTGTATAAGTGGGTCTCCTGTTGCGGAATATCATTTGATCCTAATATATGCTTCGCGGTGTAATGGTACAAGAGCAGCATGATTGATTTCACTTGATAAGGGTACCAAAGAGTAATTTACTTTTCGTAAAAAGGGGTGCGCGATCATCTCGTGTCAAGAATGATTTATCGAATCTGCCAGCGGTGTACGACCAAACGCAATCAAGGTGTCGACTGGCAGGCGTCAGTGATATGAGAACATCACCGTTCATGCAACATGGCTCATCTTCGTTATTGTACTTTAGTATATTGAGAAACGCAACAACGAATTTTGTTTGTACCTTATATCGCCACTGATACTATAGTTCAGAAAAACACTATTGTCAGATTGTGTAGGCCTAGGTCCGATTAACATGGGCACAAGGGCGCATTATTTCCACCATTGAATGTGTGCCTGAGTCGGATAACGAAAGAATAATTTAAGCATACTTGATTTGCCATAGGGGCTTCCTACAATAAATCCAATCTTACATAACACCACGATTGTTTTGACGTGGCATATTTCGTTGTGAAATAATTGTTCTCCATCATACTCTTTATCTTCCATCAACTCCTTTGGCTGCTAAGCTTTAAGGGCTGTTTCTTCTTTGCTTGCTCAACTAGAACATGATAAAAATTCGCTGGCGGGGAGTATATTTATGTCTGTTCTATGATAACTGTGCAATGTATTAGCAGATGGTCTCAGGTGTCACAGAATTATCTTCAGGTACGGTATCATCAATTACATTGTCTGTCAACAGTCATTATAGTGCCTGATGCTAATTAGGGGCACATTGGAATTAGACCTGATATGTGTCCACCAAATGCCTGTGGCAAACATTTAAAACATTTAATATTTTGTACGCAAGAGTTTGATATGAACCAATTCTAGTGTCAAAGGTAACAGACATCAGTTTTACTCTTGTAGGAAATTGGTCTGTGCATACGGTGGTTGAAGGTCTTGGTTGAATATTTGGGTCTTCTGTGTTTGGTAGTGGTAGCTTGTGTGACTTGTACAGCTGTTCTGGATAATGAATCATGGTTCCAAGTCAGGTAGAACGTAGTAGGTTGATTGGAAATTAATTACGGTTGCATCCCATTGTTTGTCAATTAGGGTGTTGTAATTTGTAAAGAAGTGAGAAGTTTATAACTGCAGCACCGTCGTCTTTCTATTTGCTGGTAACACTCCATCTTTGATTAGGCAATATGACTAGTGATTGGAATAAAAAAAGTCTTCTATACTTCCAAATAATTGTTCTATTTCTACCTTTGTTACTATCTTGGATCTCGTTAATCGATAATTAGCCATGGTAGCCCTCGATGGCTCACATTAGCTCGATCATAGCAATTCTCCATCCGCTGTAGTACTCTACTTTCAGGCTTCCTCCAACATGGGCTCAAATTTGATAGTCTAAGACACTTTCGTACCAAGATATTTATGTGTAACACAACTTCGAGATAAGCAGTGAGATGTACGCTTGGAACAAAGCCGGCTTGGCTCATCATCACCAAGTTGCATTCTCTACCACAAAATCATAATGGAGGTCTCGATTGGACGTATCTCACCAATATTCCGAATTCGTCCTGATTTGTGCACAACTGATCTCCACCTTCCAACAATTTAAAATAGCATTAATTAAGTAAAATTCAAGTCACGGCTAATTTTAAAAACCATTTTAACTTAAACTAACAATAGTTCGGATGAGTTGTGTGAGGAATCAAATAGGACTTGTTTTCTCTATCTATCTTCTCCCAACCTCTATAGAGAATAATAAGATCACTTAAAAACTTGAAGGAACGAAATTCTTCAATGAATAATACAAAAAACAAGTATGATTATACATATCTGTAGCTATGTTTTTGTTGTTCTGATGGCTTCTTTTATTAATCTTTAATAAAAGTCAACCTAAACAGAACATAAGATAACAGATTATCGTCTGCGAACCCATTCTGTTGAATACTCTCTAAGTCATAAGAAGACATATATTCATAAGGCTTTCTTCCTAACCAACTTTTACCGTCCTTTCTCACACTAATGACACTCTTCTGCCCAGTTTAACACGGAAATTGGGGTTGTTTTGTGGCTGAAGTGAAATCTCCATCTGTTCTAAGCCGTCATGAAATTGCTCCATTTCCGACTGCTCCATCACTTCATCATATCTCATCTACTCATCATGGCCTCTATAAACATTTTCGGGTCAGCTAGTGTGTAGTCGTCGCGCTCTTACCATGTTGTGAGACATGATTGGAAAAAAGTTAGAAAGAAAAAGGGCCTCACAATTCTCTCCCTTACTTGTTTACACTCAAGGATGTGGATCACTCTTCACTTGTGTTTCACTCAAAATAATTGCGACTTTTACCCTCTAATGTTCTCACCACTCTTGCCTTTTTCCACTCGATAATTCTCTTGTAGTTCTTTTGAAACTAAACAAACAACTCTAAGAATTTTCAGCAACATTCACTAAGAACTCATCAAGGAATTTCAGGTAAAGCAAGAATAATTTCAAGAAAACAAGAATATAAGGAATATGGTTGATTAGAAGTTTGGAAGCACAGAATTAGCAAAATTTTTTCACGAGAAAAAAATTACTTGCTTGGGGTAAGGTGATTTTCGGACTAACTGGATCCAAAATGTAAGGAAACAAACAAATTTTTTTTTTGGACTCCTTTCTGTCTTCTTCTTCTTTTTCGAGTCTCTTTCCTTTTGTTTTGTTGTTGAAGATCAGCAAATATCTTTTGATAGCAACAGAATTAGATCTCGAAGTAAGTAGGGTATGTGAGACTAGAACAAGAGTTTAGACACGAACAAGAACAAACAAAAGATTGAACATAAGGGATAAAAGGAAATTCGGCTAACTGGGTATGTGAAAGACTAGAGAAGAAACAAAGAAATGAAAATTTAAAAGGATAGGCAAACTTGAACAAGAAAACTAGCTCTGATACCAAATGATGTGAACCTCGTAAAGAATAACGAGACCCAACAACAATAGGGAACCCAAGATCATTCTAGGACAGATTCGAATGGAAACCTCGACCCGTTGTTTATGAAAACAAGAACCTTGGTATAAGGAAGACGCCACAAACGGTGGTGGAACTCTATTTGATAAGTCGAGATGAACGCCACGGGAAATCCCGAAAAGTTCGAGTAGTTCTTCAAAGAACCAAAGAGAATCACAAGACCTCTCAAAATATTAATCTCAAAGTTATTGTTCTCTACACCCAAAAGGCCTTATAAATATACTTGGAACATCCCTCCAAGAATAAGAAACTAACTCAAATTTGAAAGAAAAATGCTCTTAAAATTCTTCCAAGAATAGGAGAAAGCTTCAAGAATAGGAGAAGCCAGCATTTGAAAAGGAAATTCAAATGCTCCTAAAAATCCGGACTTCGCCAGATACGTCCCGCCTTTGTTCTAGCTGACATGTAAACGCCCGAAGTGCCAAGTAGTGTAGACGCCCGAGGTGTAAGCACTTGTGCAGACGCCCGATGCAAGTACTTCGGCCGAGGTGCAGGTTACCCGGGATAGTTACCCGGTGCAACTGATGACATGAAATATGCCTTGATTGTTATTGGTACCCATCTCGGTCTTGGTAGTATCATCCCATCTCTTTCGGATTAGTCCATTGAGCGCTTCCTTGAAACGTTTGGCTTTAAGTCTTGTAATTGGGCCACTAGGAAGTGACAAAGGACCTCGGTTTGCACCATTGGATCTCGTTATTGGGCGAGATTCACATCAAATACTTAAGAGATTATGCTTTAAACTATCAACAAAAAGTACATTCTCAATTATGAGATTAGAAGACGTACCAATGCTACCAACATCGAGTATCTTTCCTTTCCCATTGTCACTAAAAGTAACCGAACCCTTTTTTCTTGAGACAAAGAGAGTTAAACCAACTCTTGTCTCCTGTCATGTGCTTGGAGCATCCATTACAAGGACCCAAGGTTCCTTTGTTTTATTGGACTTCAAGCACTCCTACAAAAAAATCAACTCTTGATTTTTGGTACCCAAATTTTTTTGGGTCCATCGGTGTTAGAAATAAATTTCTTGACTTTGTCTTTTTGGATCCACACAAATTTGATTCCATGAGTGGATTTTTTTCTAGTTGGACAAGTGTGTGAGATACGTCCATTCTTACCACAAAAATTACACATGGTGAAAGATGCAGATGATTTAATAATCATATCCGAATATAACTTTTGATTACCAATTGAATCATAACCAATTCACTTTTGTTGAAACAACATCTTTGGGAACCAAGAAGAATATCAAGGTTTCTTTTTCCTTCAGTGAATCTTGCAAGAGCTTCAGTAAGAGAGTCAACTTTCTTCTTTAAATCAGTGTTTTCAAATTTTAAATCATTGGACTCTTCTTGTATGATTTTCTCATTTTCTTTTGTGACTCTTGCAAGATTCTCTCCAAGAGAAACAACTTGGTATTTCAAAGTGTCATTTTCTTGAATAAGTACTTCAAGGTTCTTTTTAAGACTACAATACTTTGAAAATACTCTTTTCAATTCAAGATATTGTTCATCAAAAGCATCTTGTAATTCATCAAAAGAAAGAACAAATTGAAGAGTCTTGTACCTCATCTTCATTATCCTTTGTCATGAAGCATAGATTTGCAACTTCTTCATCATCACTATCACTATCATTTCATCGGACTCTCCCCATGCGGCCAAAAAGGCTTTCTTTTTGTCCTTGAAATCCTTGGATTTCTTGTGGGATTCAAGGTTGGGGCAATCCGTCTTTATATGTCCCGGCTTCTTGTATCCATAGCAAATAATGTCATTCTTCTTGCTACTATCACCTTTATAGCTTGTCTTCCTTAGAAATCTTTTATCTCCTTGTTTCTTCTAGAAGAACTTGAATCTCTTGGTGAACAATGTCATTTCCTCATCATCTTCGGAAGACTCCTCATCATTAGAGCATGAGGCTTTCAAGGCAATGCCTCTTTTTTTTTTTCCTTCATCCTCATCTCCCTTTACTTGGTTCATCTCATGTGTCATGAGAGATCCCATGAGCTCATCCAAAGAAAGTTTTGTCAAGTCTTTGGCTTCTTGAATAGCGTGACCTTGGTTCCCAAGCTTTTGGTAGACACCTAAGGATCTTTCTCACCATTTCAACATTAGTGCATTCTTTACCAAGAGATTTAAGACCATTTATAATATTTGTAAAGTGAGTAAACATAGATAAAATATTATCATCGGGTTTCATCTTAAAAAGCTCATACCTATGAACAAGCATACTAATATTGTTCTCTTTAACTTGATTCATACCTTAATGGGCCACTTGAAGTTTGTCCCAAATTTGTTTTGCGGTATCACAACCGAAAACACAATTAAATTCATTTGAATCAAGTGCACAATATAATACATTCATAGCTTTAGAATTCAAGGACATGAGCTTAATATCAGCGTCATCAAAATCTTTTTCATCTTTTAATGTACCTTTAGCTGTCTTAGGAAATCTAGGACCTCTATAAATGATTCTCCATAGATCGTAATCAACGGCTTGGATATAGATTTTCATCCTTGCCTTCCAATAGTTATAGCAAGTCTCATTGAATAGAGGTGGTCTATTTGTGGATTGACCCTCAGTTAAAGAGGTACTAATAAGCGTTGTCATAGATCGAAATATTAAAACTCAGCTCTAATACCAATTGTGAGTCTAAATAACAACCCAAGAGGGAGGGTGAATTGGGTTTATCAAAAACTTATCCCTTTCGATAAAAACGCAGATCTGGAAAATACATTTTTTCTACGAATAAAAATGTAGATACGAATATATTAAATGCTATTTAATATGAAGAACAATAAAGCAAAGAGCGCCACAAATATGAATATTGAATGAATAATAAGAGAGATAGAGTTAGAGAGACGACACCGCAATTTTAGGTGGTTCGGCCAACACTTGCCTACGTCCACCCCAAGGCTATTACTTCCTTAGGCTTCCTTCACTATTCTTCAAATAGCAAATACACCTTAGCTTCCCGGGTGCTAAGGAACCTTTACAAAGTGTTTTTTGAGCTCACGCTTCAACTCTCTTCACAAATCCCAAAACCCAAGGGATTTCTTCTACTCACATGAGTAGGACAAGTGTTTAACCAACACTCAAGTGTTTACCCAACACTCAAGTGTTTTCCAAATGATGGATACAAAAGAATAACAATGAATGACTCTCTAAGCCGAATAAGCCAACGAAAAGCTCAAAACGTGTGGCATGACTCTCTAAGTCGAATAAGCAAGTAAAGAGCTCAATAGAGTGCAAGAAGACAAGATTCTCAAAGGAAAGCTAAAGTTTAGCAGGTGGGAGCACAAGCTTTCTTGGTAGATGCGGTTTCCCTCTTCTTCAAAGCGCTTTCTCTCTCTAGAAGTTAGGGCAAAGAGTAATTTCAAGTGTGTTGTCTTTCCTTTAAGATATTTCTCCCTCTTGGAGGGCTAGGTTGTCAATGATGAGCAAGAGGACAAGATTTAACAATGAAAGCTTTGGTCATGAAGGCTTCAGCGGAGGATTTCTTTGGATCTTGCACTTTCTCTCTCTAGATCTTGAATAATGATGCAATCCTTGTCTTTCTCTTTCCATCTCATTCTATTTATAGCCCTAGTACTTCAACAGTCTTCAAGTAGCTTTATTGTACCGTTGGAGGGGTACGACGTTCCAGAAAAATCTGCGTAATTGTAGTATGTGACAACACATAATCTGCATGTGTTGACACATTAAAACTTAGTCTGGAATTGTGGTATCAGGTAACAGTGCAATGTGTCGACACTAGTTTCAATGTGTCGACACCATGAAAACTTGGTTTGAAATTGTTGTCTCAGGTGTCAGTGCATGTGTCGACACCATGAATTCAGCTCTTGAGAGACAATGTAATGTGTCGACACTAGTCTTCAATGTTTCAACACTATCAGTGCGGGAGAGGAAATTTAGGGTCTTGAAAGTGTCCAATCCATTCCAGCACTTCTTTAAAAGCATCTACAATATGAAAATTGATTTAATCAAATTATGTAAAGGTGTTAAAGTCCATTTAGAATTATTTTAAAAAGAGAAACCTTGATTTTTGAAATATAGCTTTTAGAAAATTGGATTGACAATAAAAATCTAAAAGCCTTAAAAACTTATAATTTTTGTTATTATCAAAATCAAATATAGATTGTTTTGCAAAATAACCTTGAGCTAACAATCTCCCCTTTTTGATGATGACAAAACCATTTTAAAAACAACAATTTGCTAACAAATGGAAAAACTCCCCCTGAAAATAAGCAGGAATTTTTCATGACATTTTAGCAAAAAGGACTATAAGATTTTACAAAAATTTTGCAAGAGTTTCCTTTGTAAATGGAGGTTTTCCAAAATAGAACCTTAATGTTGAAGAAAATGAGGCAAATAAAACAATGGAATAGTTATAGACCTAGATATAAATGAAAAACAGTCATAATTAATTAGTTTAAAAATTAGATAGCTTAATGTTGAACAACGTGAAACAAATAGATTAATGGAAGAGTTATAGACCAAATATAAATAAAAAATTGTCCAAATTAATTAGTTTAAAAATTAGATACCTTAATATTGTAGAACATGACTCAAATAAATTAATAGAAGAGTTGTTGACAAAAAGATGAATGAAAAATTGCAAATTAATTAGTTTAAAAATAGATAACATAATATTGAAGAAAATGAAGCAAATAGATTAATGGAAAAATTATAGACCAAAAGGTAAATGAAAAATTGTCCAAATTGATTAGTTTAAAAGTTAGATACATTACTTGAAGAAAATATAGCAAGTAGATTATTGCAAGAGTTATAGACCAATATATAAATTGAAAACAGTTCAAATTAGTTAGTTTAAAAGTTAGATACTTAATGTTGAAGAAAATGAAGCAAATAGAATAACGGAAGAGTTACAGACTAAGATATAAATACAAACAGTCCAAATTAATTAGTTTAAAAATTAGATAACTTAATATTGAAGAAAACGAAGCAAATAGAATAATGGAAGAGTTATAGACCAAGATGTAAATCAAACAAATCCAAATTACTTAGTTTAAAAATTAGATACCTTAATATTGTCGAACATGAAGCAAGTAGATTATTGGAAGAATTATAGACCAATATATAAATTAGATACAGTCCAAATTAATTAGTTTAAAGTTAGATACCTTAGTTTTGAAGAAAATGAAGCAAATAAAATAACGGAAGAGTTATAGACCAAGATATAAATAAAAAAAACTGTCGAAATTAGTTACTTTAAAAATTAGATACCTTAATATTGTTGAACCAGAAGCAAGTAGATTATTGGAAGAGTTATAGACCAATATATGAATTAAAAAATGTCCAAATTAGTTAGTTTAAAAGTTAGATACCTTAATTTTAAAGAAAATAAGTAAATAGAATAACGGAAGAGTTATAGACTAAAATATAAATAAAAAAACAGCCAAATTACTGAGTTTAAAAATTAGATACCTTACTATTGCCGAACATGAAGCAAGTAGATTATTGGAAGAATTATAGACCAATATACAAATAAAAACAGTCCAAATTAATTAGTTTAAAAGTTAGGCACCTTAATGTTGAAGAAAATGAAGCAAACAGAATAACAGGAAGAGTTATAGAGCCAGATATAAATCAAAAACAGTCCACAGTAGTTAGTTTACAAATTCGATAACTTTATATTGAATAAAATGAAGCAAGTAGAATAATGGAAGAGTTATAGACAAAGATATAAATCAAAAACAGTGCAAATTAATTTATTTACAAATTAGATAACTTAATATTCAGCAAAATGAAGCAAATAGATTAACGGTAGAATTATAGACCGAAAGGTAAATGAAAATTTGTCCAAATTAATTAGTTTAAAAGTTAGATACCTCAATGTTGAAGAAAATGAAGCATGTAGATTATTGGAAGAATTATAGATCAATATATAAATTAGGAACAGTCCAAATTAATTAGTTTAAAAATTAGATAACTTAATATTGAAAAAAAAACTGAAGCAAATAGAATAATGGAAGAGTTATACCAAGATGTAAATCAAACACAGTCCAAATTACTTAGTTTAAAAATTAGATACCTTAATATTGTCGAACATGAAGCAAGTAGATTATTGGAAGAATTATAGACCACTATATAAATTAGATACATTCCAAAATAATTAGTTTAAAAGTTAGATACCTCAGTTTGAAGAAAATGAAGCAAGTAGAATAATGGAAGAGTTATAGACCAAGATATAAATTAAAAATTTGTCAAAATTAATTAGTTTAAAAATTAGATACCTTAATATTGTCGAACCAGAAGCAAGTAGATTATTGGAAGAGTTATAGACCAATATATTAATTAAAAAATGTCCAAATTAGTTAGTTTAAAAGTTAGATACCTTAATTTTAAGAAAATAAGTAAATAGAATAACGGAAGAGTTATAGACTAAAATATAAATAAAAAAAAGTCCAAATTACTTAGTTTGAAAGTTAGATACCTTAATATTGCCGAAAATGAAGCAAGTAGATTATTGGAAGAATTATAGACCAATATATAAATTAAAAACAGTCCAAATTAATTAGTTTAAAAGTTAGGCACCTTAATGTTGAAGAAAATGAAGCAAACAGAATAATGGAAGAGTTATAGAGCTAGATATAGATCAAACACAGTCCACAGTAGTTAGTTTACAAATTCGATAACTTTATATTGAATAAAATGAAGCAAGTAGAATAATGGAAGAGTTATAGACAAAGATATAAATCAAAAACAGTGCAAATTAATTTATTTACAAATTAGATAACTTAATATTCAGCAAAATGAAGCAAATAGATTAACGGAAAGTTATAGACCGAAAGGTAAATGAAAATTTGTCCAAATTAATTAGTTTAAAAGTTAGATACCTCAATGTTGAAGAGAATGAAGCAAACAGAATAACGGAAGTGCTATAGACTATGTTATAATAAAAAAAAAAGTCCATATTAATTAGTTTAAAAATTAGATACCTTAATATTGTTGAAAATGAAACTAGTAGATTGTTGGAAGAATTATAGACCAATATATAAATTAAAAACAGTCCAAATTAATTAGTTTAAAAGTTAGGTACCTTAATGTTAAAAAAGTGAAGCAAATAGAATAACGGAAGAGTTATAGACTAAGATATAAATCAAAACTTGTCCAAATTAATTAGTTTAAAAATTAGATACCTTAATATTGTTGAAAATGAAGCAAGTAGATTATTGGAAGAATTATAGACCAATATATAAATTAGAAACAGTCCAAATTAATTAGTTTTAAAAGTTAGATACCTTAGTCTTGAAGAAAAGGAAACAAATTGAATAACGAAAGAGTTATAGACCAAGATATAAATAAAAAAAACTGTCGAAATTAATTAGTTTAAAAACTAGATACCTTAATATTGTCGAACATAAAGCAAGTAGATTATTGGAAGAGTTATAGACCAATATATTAATCAAAAATGTCCAAATTAATTAGTTTAAAAGTTAGATTTCTTAATGTTGAAGAAATGAAGCAAATAGAATAACAGAAAAGTTATAGACTAAGATATAAACAAAAAAATAGTCCAAATCATTTACTTTAAAAATTAGATAGCTTAATTTTGTCGAACGTGAAGCAAGTAGATTATTAGAAGAGTTATAGACCAATATATAAATTAAAAACAGTCTATATTGATTAGTTTAAAAGTTAGGTAACTTAATGTTGAAGAAAATGAAGTAAATAGAATAACGGAAGTGTTATAGACCCAAATATAAATAAAAAAAAGTCCATATTAGTTAGTTTTAAATTTCGATAACTTAATATTGAAGAAAATGAAGCAAGTAGAATAATGGAAGAGTTTGACAAAGATATAAAAAAAACCAATCCAAATTAATTAGTTTAAAAATTAGATAAGTTAATGTTGTACAAAATGAAGCAAATAGATTAACGGAAGAATTATAGACCAAAAGGTAAATGAAAAATTGTCCAAATTAATTAGTTTAAAAGTTAGATACTTTAATGTTGAAGAGAATGAAGCAAATAAAAAAACGGAAGGTTATAGACCAAGATATGAAAAAAAAAGTCCAAAATTAATTAGTTTAAAAATTAGATACCTTAATTTTGGAAGAGTTATAGACCAATATATAAATTAAAAACAGTCTAAATTAATTAGTTAAAAAGTTAGATACCTTAGTGTTGAACAAAATGAAGCAAATAGAATAACGGAAGAGTTATAGACCAAAAGATATATTAGAAAAACTGTCAAAATTAATTACGACTTTTTTTAAATTTTTATTTTGGTCTATAACTCTTTCAATAATCTACTTGCTTCATGTTCGACAATATTAGGGTATCCAATTTTTAAACTAATTAATTTTGACAGTTTTTTTATTTATTTATATCTTGGTCTATAACTCTTCCGTTATTCTATTTGCTTCATTTTGTTCAACACTAAGGTATCTAACTTTTTAACTAATTAATTTAGACTGTTTTTAATTTATATATTGGTCTATAACTCTTCCAAAATTAAGGTATCTAATTTTTAAACTAATTAATTTGGACTATTTTTTTAATCATATCTTGGTCTATAACACTTCCGTTATTTTATTTGCTTCATTCTCTTCAACATTAAAGTATCTAACTTTTATAATTACTTCAATATAAGGGCTAAGTTATTTTTTTGGTCTATAATTCTTCCGTTAATCTATTTGCTTCATTTTGTACAACATTAACTTATCTAATTTTTAAACTAATTAATTTGGATTGGTTTTTATTTATATCTTTGTCAAACTCTTCCATTATTCTACTTGCTTCATTTTCTTCAATATTAAGTTATCGAAATTTAAAACTAACTAATATGGACTTTTTTTTATTTATATTTGGGTCTATAACACTTCCGTTATTCTATTTACTTCATTTTCTTCAACATTAAGTTACCTAACTTTTAAACTAATCAATATAGACTGTTTTTAATTTATATATTGGTCTATAACTCTTCTAATAATCTACTTGCTTCACGTTCGACAAAATTAAGCTATCTAATTTTTAAAGTAAATGATTTGGACTATTTTTTTGTTTATATCTTAGTCTATAACTTTTCTGTTATTCTATTTGCTTCATTTCTTCAACATTAAGAAATCTAACTTTTAAACTAATTAATTTGGACATTTTTTGATTAATATATTGGTCTATAACTCTTCCAATAATCTACTTGCTTTATGTTCGACAATATTAAGGTATCTAGTTTTTAAACTAATTAATTTCGACAGTTTTTTTTATTTATATCTTGGTCTATAACTCTTTCGTTATTCAATTTGTTTCCTTTTCTTCAAGACTAAGGTATCTAACTTTTAAACTAATTAATTTGGACTGTTTCTAATTTATATATTGGTCTATAATTCTTCCAATAATCTACTTGCTTCATTTTCAACAATATTAAGGTATCTAATTTTTAAACTAATTAATTTGGACAAGTTTTGATTTATATCTTAGTCTATAACTCTTCCGTTATTCTATTTGCTTCACTTTTTTAACATTAAGGTACCTAACTTTTAAACTAATTAATTTGGACTGTTTTTAATTTATATATTGGTCTATAATTCTTCCAACAATCTACTAGTTTCATTTTCAACAATATTAAGGTATCTAATTTTTAAACTAATTAATATGGACTTTTTTTTTTTATTTATAACATAGTCTATAGCACTTCCGTTATTCTGTTTGCTTCATTCTCTTCAACATTGAGGTATCTAACTTTTAAACTAATTAATTTGGACAAATTTTCATTTACCTTTCGGTCTATAACTTTTCCGTTAATCTATTTGCTTCATTTTGCTGAATATTAAGTTATCTAATTTGTAAATAAATTAATTTGCACTGTTTTTGATTTATATCTTTGTCTATAACTCTTCCATTATTCTACTTGCTTCATTTTATTCAATATAAAGTTATCGAATTTGTAAACTAACTACTGTGGACTGTGTTTGATCTATATCTAGCTCTATAACTCTTCCCGTTATTCTGTTTGCTTCATTTTCTTCAACATTAAGGTGCCTAACTTTTAAACTAATTAATTTGGACTGTTTTTAATTTATATATTGGTCTATAATTCTTCCAATAATCTACTTGCTTCATTTTCGGCAATATTAAGGTATCTAACTTTCAAACTAAGTAATTTGGACTTTTTTTTATTTATATTTTAGTCTATAACTCTTCCGTTATTCTATTTACTTTATTTTCTTTAAAATTAAGGTATCTAACTTTTAAACTAACTAATTTGGACATTTTTTAATTAATATATTGGTCTATAACTCTTCCAATAATCTACTTGCTTCTGGTTCGACAATATTAAGGTATCTAATTTTTAAACTAATTAATTTTGACAAATTTTTAATTTATATCTTGGTCTATAACTCATCCATTATTCTATTTGCTTCATTTTCTTCAAAACTAGGTATCTAACTTTTAAACTAATTATTTTGGAATGTATCTAATTTATATAGTGGTCTATAATTCTTCCAATAATCTACTTGCTTCATGTTCGACAATATTAAGGTATCTAATTTTTAAACTAAGTAATTTGGACTGTTTTGATTTACATATAACTGGTGGGTTCAACTGCTTCATTTCTTCAATATTAAGTTATCTAATTTTTAAACTAATTAATTTGGACTGTTCCTAATTTATATATTGATCTATAATTCTTCCAATAATCTACATGCTTCATTTTCTTCAACATTGAGGTATCTAACTTTTAAACTAATTAATTTGGACAAATTTTCATTTACCTTTCGGTCTATAATTCTACCGTTAATCTATTTGCTTCATTTTGCTGAATATTAAGTTATCTAATTTGTAAATAAATTAATTTGCACTGTTTTTGATTTATATCTTTGTCTATAACTCTTCCATTATTCTACTTGCTTCATTTTATTCAATATAAAGTTATCGAATTTGTAAACTAACTACTGTGGACTGTTTTTGATTTATATCTGGCTCTATAACTCTTCCTGTTATTCTGTTTGCTTCATTTTCTTCAACATTAAGGTGCCTAACTTTTAAACTAATTAATTTGGACTGTTTTTAATTTGTATA
Source organism: Morella rubra (assembly GCA_003952965.2). NCBI lineage: Eukaryota > Viridiplantae > Streptophyta > Magnoliopsida > Fagales > Myricaceae > Morella > Morella rubra. The sequence continues at coordinate 16,595,795 of CM025853.1, forward strand.
TTGGTCTATAATTCTTCCAATAATCTACTTGCTTCATGTTCGGCAATAGTAAGGTATCTAATTTTTAAACTCAGTAATTTGGGCTGTTTTTTTATTTATATTTTAGTCTATAACTCTTCCGTTATTCTATTTACTTTATTTTCTTTAAAATTAAGGTATCTAACTTTTAAACTAACTAATTTGGACATTTTTTAATTCATATATTGGTCTATAACTCTTCCAATAATCTACTTGCTTCTGGTTCAACAATATTAAGGTATCTAATTTTTAAAGTAACTAATTTCGACAGTTTTTTTTATTTATATCTTGGTCTATAACTCTTCCGTTATTTTATTTGCTTCATTTTCTTCAAAACTAAGGTATCTAACTTTTAAACTAATTAATTTGGACTGTATCTAATTTATATATTGGTCTATAATTCTTCCAATAATCTACTTGCTTCATGTTCGACAATATTAAGGTATCTAATTTTTAAACTAAGTAATTTGGATTTTGTTTGATTTACATCTTGGTCTATAACTCTTCCATTATTCTATTTGCTTCGTTTTCTTCAATATTAAGTTATCTAATTTTTAAACTAATTAATTTGGACTGTTTGTATTTATATCTTAGTCTGTAACTCTTCCGTTATTCTATTTGCTTCATTTTCTTCAACATTAAGGTATCTAACTTTTAAACTAACTAATTTGAACTGTTTTCAATTTATATATTGGTCTATAACTCTTGCAATAATCTACTTGCTATATTTTCTTCAACAGTAATGTATCTAACTTTTAAACTAATCAATTTGGACAATTTTTCATTTACCTTTTGGTCTATAATTTTTCCATTAATCTATTTGCTTCATTTTCTTCAATATTATGTTATCTTATTTTTAAACTAATTAATTTGAAATATTTTCATTCATCTTTTTGTCAACAACTCTTCTATTAATTTATTTGAGTCATGTTCTACAATATTAAGGTATCTAATTTTTAAACTAATTAATTTGGACAATTTTTTATTTATATTTGGTCTATAACTCTTCCATTAATCTATTTGTTTCACGTTGTTCAACATTAAGCTATCTAATTTTTAAACTAATTAATTATGACTGTTTTTCATTTATATCTAGGTCTATAACTATTCCATTGTTTTATTTGCCTCATTTTCTTCAACATTAAGGTTTCTATTTTGGAAAACCTCCATTTACAAAGGAAACTCTTGCAAAATTTTTGTAAAATCTTATAGTCCTTTTTGCTAAAATGTCATGAAACATTCCTGCTTATTTTCAGGGGGAGTTTTTCCATTTGTTAGCAAATTGTTGTTTTTAAAATGGTTTTGTCATCATCAAAAAGGGGGAGATTGTTAGCTCAAGGTTATTTTGCAAAACAATCTATATTTGATTTTGATAATAACAAAAATTATAAGTTTTTAAGGCTTTTAGATTTTTATTGTCAATCCAATTTTCTAAAAGCTATATTTCAAAAAATCAAGGTTTCTCTTTTTAAAATAATTCTAAATGGACTTTAACACCTTTACATAATTTGATTAAATCAATTTTCATATTGTAGATGCTTTTAAAGAAGTGCTGGAATGGATTGGACACTTTCAAGACCCTAAATTTCCTCTCCCGCACTGATAGTGTTGAAACATTGAAGACTAGTGTCGACACATTACATTGTCTCTCAAGAGCTGAATTCATGGTGTCGACACATTGACATTTGACTCAAGACTGCAACTTTTTGTGGTGTCGACACATTGAAGACTAGTGTCGACACATTGCACTGTTACCTGATACCACAATTCCAGACTAAGTTTTAATGTGTCAACACATGCAGATTATGTGTTGTCACATACTACAATTACGCAGATTTTTCTGGAACGTCGTACCCCTCCAACGGTACAATAAAGCTACTTGAAGACCGTTGAAGTACCTAGGGCTATAAATAGAATGAGATGGAGAGAGAAAGACAAGGATTGCATCATTATTCAAGATCTAGAGAGAGAAAGTGCAAGATCCAAAGAAATCCTCCGCTGAAGCCTTCATGACCAAAGCTTTCATTGTTAAATCTTGTCCTCTTGCTCATCATTGACAACCTAGCCCTCCAAGAGGGAGAAATATCTTAAAGGAAAGACAACACACTTGAAATTACTCTTTGCCCTAACTTCTAGAGAGAGAAAGCGCTTTGAAGAAGAGGGAAACCGCATCTACCAAGAAAGCTTGTGCTCCCACCTGCTAAACTTTAGCTTTCCTTTGAGAATCTTGTCTTCTTGCACTCTATTGAGCTCTTTACTTGCTTATTCGACTTAGAGAGTCATGCCACACGTTTTGAGCTTTTCGTTGGCTTATTCGGCTTAGAGAGTCATTCATTGTTATTCTTTTGTATCCATCATTTGGAAAACACTTGAGTGTTGGGTAAACACTTGAGTGTTGGTTAAACACTTGTCCTACTCATGTGAGTAGAAGAAATCCCTTGGGTTTTGGGATTTGTGAAGAGAGTTGAAGCGTGAGCTCAAAAAACACTTTGTAAAGGTTCCTTAGCACCCGGGAAGCTAAGGTGTATTTGCTATTTGAAGAATAGTGAAGGAAGCCCAAGGAAGTTAATAGCCTTGGGGGTGGACGTAGGCAAGTGTTGGCCGAACCACCTAAAATTGCGGTGTCGTCTCTCTAACTCTATCTCTCTTATTATTCATTCAATATTCATATTTGTGGCGCTCTTTGCTTTATTGTTCTTCATATTAAATAGCATTTAATATATTCGTATCTACATTTTTATTCGTAGAAAAAATGTATTTTCCAGATCTGCGTTTTTATCGAAAGGGATAAGTTTTTGATAAACCCAATTCACCCTCCCTCTTGGGTTGTTATTTAGACTCACAATTGGTATCAGAGCTGAGTTTTAATATTTATCTATGACAACCTTATTAGTACCTCTTTAACTGAGGGTCAATCCACAAATAGACCACCTTATTCAATGAGACTTGCTATAACTATTGGAAGGCAAGGATGAAAATCTATATCCAAGCCGTTGATTACGATCTATGGAGAATCATTTATAGAGGTCCTAGATTTCCTAAGACAGCTAAAGGTACATTAAAAGATGAAAAAGATTTTGATGACGCTGATATTAAGCTCATGTCCTTGAATTCTAAAGCTATGAATGTATTATATTGTGCACTTGATTCAAATGAATTTAATCGTGTTTTCGGTTGTGATACCGCAAAACAAATTTGGGACAAACTTCAAGTGGCCCATTAAGGTATGAATCAAGTTAAAGAGAACAAGATTAGTATGCTTGTTCATAGGTATGAGCTTTTTAAGATGAAACCCGATGATAATATTTTATCTATGTTTACTCACTTTACAAATATTATAAATGGTCTTAAATCTCTTGGTAAAGAATGCACTAATGTTGAAATGGTGAGAAAGATCCTTAGGTGTCTACCAAAAGCTTGGGAACCCAAGGTCACTGCTATTCAAGAAGCCAAAGACTTGACAAAACTTTCTTTGGATGAGCTCATGGATCTCTCATGACACATGAGATGAACCAAGTAAAGGGAGATGAGGATGAAGGAAAAGGAAAAAGAGGCATTGCCTTGAAAGCCTCATGCTCTAATGATGATGAGTCTTCCGAAGATGATGAGGAAATGACATTGTTCACCAAGAGATTCAAGTTCTTCTAGAAGAAACAAGGAGATAAAAGATTTCTAAGGAAGACAAGCTATAAAGGTGATAGTAGCAAGAAGAATGACATTATTTGCTATGGATGCAAGAAGCCGGGACATATAAAGACGGATTGCCCCAACCTTGAATCCCACAAGAAATCCAAGGATTTCAAGGACAAAAAGAAAGCCTTTTTGGCCGCATGGGGAGAGTCCGATGAAAATGATAGTGATAGTGATGAAGAAGTTGCAAATCTATGCTTCATGGCAAAGGATAATGAAGATGAGGTACAAGACTCTTCAATTTGTTCTTTCACTTTTGATGAATTACAAGATGCTTTTGATGAACAATATCTTGAATTGAAAAGAGTATTTTCAAAGTATTGTTGTCTTAAAAAGAACCTTGAAGTACTTATTCAAGAAAATGATACTTTGAAATACCAAGTTGTTTCTCTTGGAGAGAATCTTGCAAGAGTCACAAAAGAAAATGAGAAAATCATACAAGAAGAGTCAATGATTTAAAATTTGAAAACACTGATTTAAAGAAGAAAGTTGACTCTCTTACTGAAGCTCTTGCAAGATTCACTGAAGGAAAAAGAAACCTTGATATTCTTCTTGGTTCCCAAAGATGTTGTTTCAACAAAAGTGGAATTGGTTATGATTCAATTGGTAATCAAAAGTTATATTCGGATATGATTATTAAATCATCTGCATCTTTCACCATGTGTAATTTTTGTGGTAAGAATGGACGTATCTCACACACTTGTCCAACTAGAAGAAAATCCACTCATGGAATCAAATTTGTGTGGATCCAAAAAGACAAGTGAAGAAATTTATTTCTAACACCGATGGACCCAAAAAAATTTGGGTACCAAAAATCAAGAGTTGATTCCTTTTGCAGGAGTGCTTGAAGTCCAATAAAACAAAGGAACCTTGGGTCCTTGTAATGGATGCTCCAAGCACATGACAGGAGACAAGAGTTGGTTTAACTCTCTTTGTCTCAAGAAAAAAGGGTTCGGTTACTTTTAGTGACAATGGGAAAGGAAAGATACTCGATGTTGGTAGCATTGGTACGTCTTCTAATCTCATAATTGAGAATGTACTTTTTGTTGATAGTTTAAAGCATAATCTCTTAAGTATTTGATGTGAATCTCGCCCAATAACGAGATCCAATGGTGCAAACCGAGGTCCTTTGTCACTTCCTAGTGGCCCAATTACAAGACTTAAAGCCAAACGTTTCAAGGAAGCGCTCAATGGACTAATCCGAAAGAGATGGGATGATACTACCAAGACCGAGATGGGTACCAATAACAATCAAGGCATATTTCATGTCATCAGTTGCACCTCGGGTAAGTATCCGGGTACCTGCACCTCGGGCCAAAGTACTTGCACATCGGGCGTCTGCACAAGTGCTTACACCTCGGGCGTCTACACTACTTGGCACTTCGGGCGTTTACATGTCAGCTAGAACAAAGGCGGGACGTATCTGGCAAAGTCCGAATTTTCAGGAGCATTTGAATTTCCTTTTTCAAATGCTGGCTTCTCCTTATTCTTAGCCGGATTATTTTAGGAATGTTTATCTTCTTTCAAAAACTCGGATTTTTAGGAGCATTTGAATTTCCTTTTCAAATGCTGGCTTCTCCTATTCTTGGAAGACTTTTAAGAGCATTTAATTTCTTTCAAATTTGAGTTAGTTTCCTATTCTTGGAGGGATGTTCCAAGTATATTTATAAGGCCTTTTGGGTGTAGAGAACAATAACTTTGAGATTAATATTTTTTGAGAGGTCTTGTGATTCTCTTTGGTTCTTTGAAGAACTACTCGAACTTTTCGGGATTTCCCGTGGCGTTCAACTTGACTTATCAAACGGAATTTCCACCACCGTTTGTGGCGTCTTCCTTATACCGAGGTTCTTGTTTTCATAAACAACGGGTCGAGGTCTTCCATTCGAATCAGTCCTAGAACGATCTTGGGTTCCCTATTGTTGTTGGGTCTCGTTATTCTTGGCGAGGTTCACATCATTTGGTATCAGAGCTGTTTTCTAGTTCAGGTTTGCCTATCCTTTAAATTTTCGTTTCTTTGTTTCTTCTCTTAGCTTTCACATACCTTAGCCGAATTTCTTTACCCTTTCTTCAATCTTTGTTTGTTCTTGTTCATGTCTAAACTCTTGTTCTAGTCTCACATACCCTACTTATTCGAGATCTGATTCTGTTGCTATCAAAAGATATTTGCTGATCTTCAACAAAAAAAAAAGGAAAGAGACTCGAAAAAGAAGAAGAAGAAGAAAGGAGTCCAAAAAAAAAAATTTCGTTTGTTTCCATATATTGTGGGTCCTGTTAGTCTGAAAATCACCTTACCCCAAGCAAGTATTTTTTTCTCGTGACAAAAATTTTTATTCTGTGCTTCCAAACTTCTAATCAAATATTCCATATTCTTGTTTTCTTGAAATTCCTTATTCTTGCTTTACCTGAAATTCCTTGATTAGTTCTTGGTGAATTGTTGCTGGAAATCTTTGAGTTGTTTGTTTAGTTTCAAAAGAACCGCAAGAGAATTATTGAGTGGAAAAAGGCAAGAGTGGTGAGAACATTAGAGGGTAAAAGCCGTGTATTTTGAGTGAAACACGAGTGAAGAGTGATCCACATCCTTGAGTGTAAACACGTAAGGGAGAGAATCGTGAGGTCCTTTTTTCTTTCTAACTTTGTTTTTGCAGCAACCATGTCTCACAACAGTGGTAAGAGCGTTCCGACGATGCTACGACACTAGCTGATCCGAAGGTGTTTATGGAGGCCATGGTGAGTGAGATGAGGCGTATGATGAAGTTTGAAATGGAGCAAGTTCACGAACGGATAGATCGGATGGAGAATTCACTTGAGCCACAAAACAACCCCAATTTCCGTAGACGGGAAAGAGTTCCACGGAGGGAGGCGAGGGTGAGGATGAAGAGCCTTATGGATCTGGTTTTGAGGAAGAAGAGGATCGGGATTCTGTTGTTGGCTATAGGCGACATGGAGGGCGGGTTAGAGAAGCTAGGAATCGGGAAGATAACAACTTGGGTGGTATTAAGATGAAGATTCCGTCCTTTCAAGGTAGATCTGACCCTGAAGCATATCTTGAGTGGGAGAAGAAGATGGAGTTCGTGTTTGATTGCCACAACTACTCCGAGATAAAGAAGGTAAAATTAGCCGTGATTGAATTTTCTGAATATGCTATAACTTGGTGGGATCAGCTTGTGATAAATAGGAGGCGGAATAGAGAACGACCAATAGACACATGGGAGGAGATGAAAGGTGATGAGAAAGCGGTTCGTTCCAAGCTACTACTACCGAGAGTTGTACAAAAAGCTACAAGGTCTTCGACAAGGAAGCCGAAGCGTAGAAGATTACTATAAGGAGATGGAGATTGCCATGATCCGTGCAAATGTTGAGGAGGATCGAGAGGCTACAATGGCTAGATTTCTACTTGGGTTAAATAGGGAGATCCACGACAAGGTAGAGATGCAACATTATGTGGAGATGGAAGATATGGTGCATATGGCTATCAAAGTGGAGCAACAACTCAAGAGAGGAAGTGGGATACGTTCAGGCCATAACTCCAGTTCTACTTCTTGGAAACCGAGTCATACCAAGCCATTGGACAAATCACAAATGTCCAAACCCGAGCCCAAACCGTGACCACCAGCCATGTTCCTCAAGGTAAAACCGAAGCTTCTACCTCTAGGAATCGTGATATTAAATGTTTTAAATGTCAGGGTAGGGGCCACATAGCAAGTCAATGCCCAAATAGGCAAGTCATGGTATTACGAGACAATGGAGAAATTGTGACCGATGTGAGGATTCCGACACCGACGAAATGCCGCCATTGGAGGATGTTTCGAGGAGGAATATTTAGCCCCTGTGCACTGACATTGGTGGCGAGGAGAGCTTTGAGCTTGCAAGCAAAAGGAGATGATGAAGTACAGCGGGAGAACATCTTTCACACTAGGTGCTACGTTAAAGACAAGGTATGTAGTGTCATTATTGATGGTGGTAGTTGTACTAATGTTGCAAGCACAATCATGGTGGAAAAATTGGGATTGCCCATGTTGAAACACCCTAGGCCGTACAAGTTGCAATGGCTGAATGATAGTGGAGAGATAAGGGTGAACAAGCAAGTGTTAGTTGCTTTTCGAATCGGTAAGTACGAAGATGAAGTGTTGTGTGATGTAGTACCGATGCAAGCGGGACACTTATTGCTAGGGCGTCCATGGCAGTTCGATAGACATGTGAAGCATGATGGCTTTACGAACAAGTACTCTTTTGTACTTAATCAACGGCAATCACTCTTGTACCATTGACACCGCAGCAAGTATATGAGGATCAAGTGAGATTGCAAAAGGAGAGTGAGCAAAAGAAAAAGAGTGAAAATCAGAAAAAGAGAGAGTGAAAATCCGAGAGAGGCCGAAAAAAAAGAGAGAAAATCAAGGTTCGGCCATTGAGAGAAAATCAGAGAGAAAACAAAAGAATTTCTATGCAAAAGTGAGTGAGATCAAGCGAGCGATGCTTTCAAATCAGCCGATGATTGTACTTTTGTACAAAGAGGCATTTTTAAACACTAACGAACTTGACCTTGCTTTGCCTAGTTCTATTGTTTCTCTTTTGCAGGAATATGAGGATGTCTTCCCAGAGGAAACACCACATGGGTTACCTCCAATCCGAGGGATTGAACATCAAATCGATTTTGTTCCCGGTGCAACAATTCCAAACCGACCAGCTTATAGGAGCAATCCCGAGGAGACAAAGGAGCTTCAACGGCAAGTAAGTGAGTTGTTGGAGAAAGGGCACGTGAAGGAGAGCATGAGCCCATGTGCGGTCCCGGTTTTACTTGTACCTAAGAAGGATGGGACGTGGAGAATGTGCGTTGATTGCCGAGCCATCAACAACATAACGGTAAAGTATCGTCATCCTATTCCTCGCTTAGATGATATGTTAGATGAGCTGCATGGTTCTTGCATATTTTCTAAAATTGATTTAAAGAGTGGTTATCATCAAATTAGGATAAAAGAAGGAGATGAATGGAAAACCGCCTTTAAAACAAAATATGGTTTGTATGAATGGTTAGTTATGCCTTTTGGTTGACTAATGCTCCGAGTACCTTTATGAGACTTATGAACCATGTTTTGCGTGCATTTATAGGTAGATTTGTTGTTGTTTACTTTGATGATATACTCATTTATAGCAAAAACGTGGACGATCATGTAGTACATTTGAAATCTGTTTTAGATGTGCTTAGGAAAGAAAAGTTGTTTGCTAATCTGAAGAAGTGTACTTTTTACACCGATAAGCTTGTATTTTTGGGATTTGTTGTTAGTGCCCAAGGTATACAGGTTGATGAAGAGAAGGTACGTGCAATCAAAGAGTGGCCGAGTCCCACGAGTGTAGGTAATGTTCGTAGTTTTCACGGACTTGCTAGTTTTTACCGGCGCTTCGTGAAGGACTTTAGTAGCATAGCCGCACCACTTACCGAAGTGATCAAGAAGAACGTTGGATTTCGATGGGGAGACGAGCAAGAGAAGGCGTTTCAATTACTTAAAGAGAAGCTGACCAATGCTCCTTTATTGTCTTTACCTAACTTTTCTAAAACGTTTGAAATTGAATGTGATGCTTCAGGTATTGGCATTGGCGCAGTTCTTATGCAAGAAGGACGACCACTTGCTTATTTCAGCGAGAAATTAAGCGGGGCAGCCTTAAACTACCCAACTTATGATAAGGAGTTGTATGCATTGGTTCGTGCTTTAGAGACGTGGCAGCACTACCTATGGCCTAAGGAGTTCGTGATTCACACCGATCATGAGTCCTTGAAACACTTGAAGGGCCAACACAAGCTAAACAAAAGGCATGCGCGTTGGGTGGAGTTCATTGAGACGTTTCCATACGTCATTCGGTATAAGCAAGGTAAGGAGAATGTGGTAGCCGATGCACTTTCTCGCAGGTATGCATTACTCTCCACACTTGATGCAAAATTGCTTGGTTTTGAGCATATTAAAAATTTATACTCTGATGATGGAGGAATATTTGTGATTATGTGGTATTGTAGGACTAAACAAGGAAGAGATTCAATTTTTGTGATGTGTGTGATAATTTTCTAAGTGATGGCACATTTTATTCCATGTCACAAAACGGATGACGCTTCGCATGTTGCTGATTTGTTCTTTAGAGAGATTGTGAGATTACATGGCATGCCTAGGACAATTGTTTCGGATAGAGATGCTAAGTTCTTGAGCTATTTTTGGAAGACTTTATGGTGTAAGCTAGGTACTAAGCTATTGTTTTCCACTACTTGTCATCCACAAACTGATGGTCAAACTGAAGTAGTCAATAGGACTTTGTCTACTTTATTGAGGGCGATCATTAGAAAGAACATCAAAACATGGGAAGAATGTTTACCACATGTTGAGTTTGCTTATAATAGAGCTGTTCATTCTGCTACTAAATTTTCGCCATTTGAAATTGTGTATGGGTTTAATCCTTTAACTCCATTGGATTATCTCCTTTGCCTTTGACTGAGCATGTTAATTTAGATGGCAAAAAGAAAGCTGACTTTGTTAAACAGATTCATGAGAAAGCAAGACTCAACATTGAACGACGAACGGAGCAGTATGCAAAACAAGCCAACAAGGGACGTCACAAGATAGTTTTTGAACCCGGCGATTGGGTTTGGCTGCATATGAGAAAAGAAGATTCCCGGAAAAGACGTTCCAAATTGCTCCCAAGAGGGGATGGTCCTTTCCAAGTCCTCGAGCGCATCAATGATAACGCTTACAAGCTAGATTTACCTGGTGAGTACAATGTAAGTGCCACTTTTAATGTTACTGATTTGAGTCCTTTTGATGTAGGTGAAGATTTGAGGGCAAATCCTTTTCAAGAGGAGGGGAATGATGCAAATCAAGGATGCCAAGGATCTTTTCAAGTTCCTATTGGGCCGGTTACAAGACAAAGCCAAGAAGTTTAAAGACACTCAACGGACTAATTCAAGAGGCGGGGCACCAAATTCAGATGGGGCCAATTAACAAGAGTCCATGTCATCCAAGTGAAGAATAAGGAATTTGCACCTCTAACTATCAACCTCACCTTGGGAAGTACTTCCTCGGGTCTTTCAGAGGTTTACATTTTGGCTGGAACAAAGGCTATTTGGAAGTCCTTTTAGGAGCATTTAATTTCCTTTTTAAATGCTGGCTTCTCCTTATTCTTAGTCGGATTATTTTAGGAATGTTTATTTCCTTTTATTTTCAGGGTTTATTTTCTTTCAAATTTGGTTAGTTTCCTTTCTTGGAGGGATTTCCAAGTAATTTATAGGGCCTTTTGGGCGTGAAGAAAAAAATTGAGAGGATTTATTCTCTTTGGTTCTTTGAAGAACTACTCGAACTTATCGGGATTTCCCGTGGCGTTCATCTTGACTTATCAAACGGAATTTCCATCACCGTTTGTGGCGTCTTCCTTATACCGAGGTTCTTGTTTTCATAAACAACGGGTCGAGGTCTTCCATTCGAATCAGTCCTAGAACGATCTTGGGTTCCCTATTGTTGTTGGGTCTCGTTATTCTTGACAGGGTTCACATCAGCCATGGGAAATCCCGATAAGTTCGAATAGTTCTTCAAAGAACCCAAGAGAAAAATATTCTCACAATTTGCTGAATAATGATCTGCCCCTTTCATTGTTTAGGCGCCTATTAAAAGGCTGGCCATTACAAGAAAAATTCCTAAAATAGCCGTCCTAATTAAGGCTACAATCTGGTAAAGAAATAAGCCTTACTTGCCTAAAAGAAAAAAGACAATCAGCCCTTCAAATGACTAATCACACGCCCAACAAAAGGAAAGAAAAAATTGGGGAGCTTTAAATGGTTGTATTATCAGCCATACACGTTCATAAAAGTCTAAACAAATAAAAGGAAAGTAAATGCCGATTTAATCTTAGCCTTGGCCAGATTCTTCTAGAACTTGAATCATGTTGATGACTCTTTGTGGCTCACGTGTATCATGCTCAATGGGTTCCACGAATTTGCTTGAGTCCATGCCTCTTGAATTAGTCCGTTGAGTGCATCTTTAAACTTCCTAGCTCGTGCTCTCATAACTGACCCAATTGGGACTTGAACTAGATCCCTTGAAGTTGTGTTATGATTTGCATCAGTATTAGTCAATTATGTGATAAGGAAAACTGAGTCATTTTTGAATCATCAATATGTCTAATTGAAAATTGAAAGAAAGAAATTCTTGTTTGTTGGACATAGATTTGAAAACGTGTACATTGTTCATATAGAGAGCATTTATTCAGAAAATATAAAATGTCTTTTAGCTCTAAATGTCAAGGACAATTGGTTGTGGCATAGAAGGCTTGCTCATGCAAGCATGGACTTGATTTCAAAACTATCCAAAAATAATCTTGTTTCGGCTTTGCCAAACCTTTCTTTTGAAAAGGACTAAATTTATGCAGCATGTCAAAAAGGCAAACAAACCAAAATCTCTTTAAGCCCAAAAATGTGGTGTCCACTTCTAGGCTACATCAACTTCTACATATGGACTTATTTGGTCTAACCTGAACATTGAGTTTGGGTGGCATACGTTATGGCTTTGTTGTTGTTGATGATTTCAGTAGATTCATATGGGTTCTATTCTAGCTCATAAAGATGAGGCTTTTCATGCTTTTGAAAAACTTAGCAAGATAATTCAAAATGAAAAAGGTTTTGGTATTTCTAGCATAATGAGTGATCATGGAAAAGAATTTGAAAATTCCTCATTTGAAAAATTTTGTGGTAAAAATGGCATTAATTATAACTTCTCAGCTCCTAGAACTCCTCAACAAAATGGTGTTGTAGAGAGGAAGAATAGGACTCTTGAAGAGATGGCTAGAACCTTGCTATGCGAAAAAAACTTGCCTGATTACCTCTGGGCTGAAGCCAATTAGCACAAGTTGTCATGTTATGAATCATTGCATGATTAGACCTATTCTTAAGAAAACTCCATATGAGCTATGGAATGATAGAAAACCCAACATTGGTTATTTCCATGTTTTGGATGCAAATGCTTTGTGTTCAACAACAACAAAGACAATTTGGGTAAGTTTGATACAAAAGCAGATGAAGGTATCTTTTTTGGCTAGTCAACTTCTAGTAAAGCCTATCGTGTTTTCAATAAACGTACTTTGGTTGTTGAAGAATCAGTCCATGTCATTTTTGACGAATCTAACAATCTTGTGAAAAGAGATGATGAAGAAGTTATAGATCTTGATAAAGAGGTTGAGAAACTTGCCATAACTGAAGACAAGGAAGAAACACTTGTACAAGAGTAAGAATTATAAAAATCACAATTAGAAGTTCATCAAGTCAACAGTGATCTACCAAAGTCATGGAAATACTTCAAAAGTCATCATCTTCAGCACATTATTGGTAATGTTGAGAAAACGGGTAAGCATTCGCCCTTCTTTAAACCAAGTTAATAATTTTGTCTTACTTTCTCAACTTGAGCCTAAGAATTTTCTTGAGGCTAAAGATGATGAAGGTTGGATCCATGCAATGGAAGAGGAGTTGAAACAATTTGAGAAAAACCAAGTATGACATCTAGTTCCTAGACCCAAAGATTATCCAATTATTGGTACAAAATGGGTTTTTAGAAAAAAATGGATGAATTCAGGGTTGTAGTGAGGAACAAGGCAAGATTGGTAGCCCAATGTTACAATCAAGAAGAGGGAATTGATTTTGATGAAACTCCCATTGCTCATTTAGAATCTATTCGTATGTTACTTGCTTTCGTTTGTTATAAAGATTTTAAACTTTTTCAAATGGATGTGAAAAACGCATTCCTAAATGGATTCCTCATGGAAGAAGTGTATGTTGAGCAACCACCGGGTTTTGAAGATGAAAAGCTTTCAAATCATGTGTACAAAGCTTACAAAGGCAATTTATGGCTTGAAACAAGCACTTTGGGCATGGTATGAACGTCTAAGTTCTTTTCTCATTGAAAATGGTTTTTCATGAGGAAAAATTAATACTACTCTTTTCATTAAGGAAAAAGACAATGAATTGTTAAGGGTTCAAATTTATGTCGATGCCATTATTTTTGGATCAACTAATGAATCTTTGTGTCAATAGTTCTCACAAGTCATGCAAGGAGAATTTGAGATGAGCCTCATAGAAGAATTGAATTATTTTCTTGGCCTCCAAATCAAACAATGCAATGAGGGCATCTTCATCAATTAAGTAAACTATACAAGAGATCTCCTCAAGCGATTCAGTATGGACAACTCAAAACCCAATGGGCACACCTATGAGTCCATCTACAAAAATGGAAAAGAATGAGAAAGATAAGGATGTAGACCAAACCAAATATCGAGGTATGATTGGCTCATTACTCTATCTTATCGCTAGTAGTGATGGGCATCAAGGTGGACAGAGTCTTAGAGATCCATTGCAAGTTCCAGTAGAGCCAATCACAAGATCAAGAGCAAAGAAAATCAAGGAAGCAATGCAAGGATTGGTGCAATCTACTTGCACCGAGTATGCCAATTTACTTTTCAAGACTCCAGCGTTCAATATGGGATCACAAGAAGAAGAACCAATCCTACTTCTTGTGATACAAGCTACAGAGGGAGGCACAACCTAATGTTCTGGACCTAATATTTAGTCTTCATAATTGTGGGCTTGTTGGGTTTTTTTAGGGTTACTGTTCACGCGGCATTATTCACATGTGTTGTCCCACATTGCTTAGAAATAAGAGACTTCTACAAACCTCCTCATGTATTTAGGAGCTTCTATGTATTATTTTGGATCATCAAAAAAGTGAAGTATTATTTTCTCTAAGAGAGTTTCTCTTTTAGTTCTTGAGTGAACTAAAGAACTTATCAAGGATTCTTCCTTGTGGCGTTCTAACTTTAATCTTGATTCTTGAAGCAAGATTTTAACGGGTCAAGATTATAATTATAATCTTGGTTCTTGGAACAAGAGTTCAACGGGTCAAGAATCGTTCCTTGGCTTGATTTGTGGTGTTCTTGTGATGTGAATCTCGCCCAAAGAAGAGATTAAACAACGAAGAGGGAATCCAAGATCGTTCTATGGACAGATTTGAATGGAGAACCTTGACCCGTTGTTTATGATAAACAAGAACCTTGGTATGAGGAAGACGCCACAAATGGTGGTGGAACTTCCGTTTGATAAGTCAAGATGAACGCCACGGGAAATCCTGATAAGTTCGAATAGTTCTTCAAAGAACTAAAGAGAAATACTCTCACCAATTTCTAGAATCAAAGTCTGCCTTTTTTCATTGCTTAGGCACCTATATAAAGGTCGACCATTACAAGGAAAAACCCTAACATAACAAACCTAATTAAAGCTAAAAAAATGGTAAGGAAATAAATCCTTACTCGCCTAAAACAAAACGAGGCAACTAAAAAGGAAAGGAAATGGCGCCTAAACTAGCCATACACACCCATAAAGAGAAAAGCCATAAAAGGAAGGAATTGTAGTGTGTAGGCCTTAAAAATCAGATCCTTCTGGAACTTGAATCATGGTGATGCTTCTTGGTTGCTCACGTGGATCATGATAATGGGCCTCCGCGAATTTGCTTGAGCCCATGCCTCTTGAATTAGTCCATTGACTATCTCTTTAAACTTCTTTGCTCGTGCTCTCGTAACCGGCCCAATTGGGACTTGAACTAGATCCTTTGAAGCTATGCTATGATTTGCATCATCTTGGGTCTTTATTCAAATTGTTCATGGGTTCAAGGGGTTTCAATCTTGCGGGTTCACATCATTTGGTATCAAAGCCAGTTTTCCAAATCAGGTTTTAAATCAAATTGTTCATTCTTATTTTAATTCTATTGTTGAGTATTGTTGTTTCTTCTTTCTCTATCCAAAAAAAAAAAAGTTGCAGCTAGGGTTTCATTAGGTTTGTGCCGCAGCAAAAGAGAAAAAAGAAAGAAAAAGGAGAGTGAAAAGAAAAAGGAAAGTGGAGAAAAAAGAAGAGAGTGAAAAGAAAAGAGAGAGTGAAGAAAAATAGAGAAATAAAAAAAAACAATGAGTTTTTATGCTAAGCCGAGTGATGTCAAGAGTGCTTTTTATTCAAATCAGCCTATGTTTGTACTTCTCTAAAAAGAGGCATGTTTTAGTAGTGACGAATTTGACAAATCTTTGCCTAGTGTTGTTGCTTCTTTGTTGCAGGAATATGAAGACATGTTCCCTGTTGAAGTGCCTAGTAAATTGTCACCTATTAGGGCAATAGAGCATCAAATTGATTTTATGCTAGGAGCATCAATCCCTAATTGTCCATCCTATAGGAGTAATCCGAAGGAGACAAATGAACTACAAAGACAAGTTTAGGAGTTGATGGCCAAAGGACACGTGAGAGAGAGCATGAGTCCGTGCGGTACCAGTATTGCTT
Organism: Morella rubra; assembly: GCA_003952965.2. Classification (NCBI taxonomy): domain Eukaryota; kingdom Viridiplantae; phylum Streptophyta; class Magnoliopsida; order Fagales; family Myricaceae; genus Morella; species Morella rubra. The sequence continues at coordinate 16,611,840 of CM025853.1, forward strand.
GTACCTAAGAAGGATAGAACTTGGCGAATGTGCGTTGATTACAGGGCTACCAATAACATCACGATAAAGTATAGACATCCTATTCCTAGGTTAGATGACATGTTGGATGAACTGCATGCATCATGTGTTTTCCCAAAAATTGATTTGAAAAGTGGGTATCTCAAATTAGGATGAGAGAGGGTGATGAATGGAAGATTGCCTTTAAAACTAAATATGGATCGTATGAGTGGTTGGTAATGCCTTTTGGTTTAACTAATGCACCTAGTATATTTATGAGGTTAATGAATCATGCATTGCGTGCATTTATAGGCAGATTTGTTGTTGTCTATTTTGATGATATCTTAGTGTATAGCAAGAGCTTAGATGAGCATATAGAGCATTTGCATTGTGTGCTTGATGTTTTGAGAAAAGAAAAATTATATGCCAATTTAAAGAAATGTTCATTTTGCTTGGAAAAAGTTGTGTTTCTTGGCTATGTTGTTAGCACAAAAGGGATCGAGGTGGATGAGGAAAATGTGAAGGCTATCAAGGAATGGCCCACACCCAAGTCAATCTCGGAGGTAAGAAGTTTTCATGGTTTGGCTAGTTTTTATTGACGCTTTGTCAAATATTTCTGTACACTAGCCTCACCGCTCACTGAAGTTGTTAAAAAATCCGTGGGTTTTAAATGGGGTAGTGAACAAGATCGCGCATTTAGTGAGATTAAAGAAAGGTTATGTAGTGCTTCTGTCTTAGCATTACCTAATTTTTCTAAAACTTTTGAGATTGAGTGTGATGCTTCAGGAATAGGAATTGGAGCTGTTTTGATGCAAGGAGGAGCGGCCCATAGCCTATTTCAGTTAAAAGCTAAATGGAGCAATTTTGAACTACCCAACATATGACAAGGAGCTTTATGCATTGGTGAGAGCGTTGGAGATTTGGCAACATTACCTGTGGCCGAAAGAATTTGTCATACATACAGACCATGAGTCCTTAAAATACTTGAAAGGACAAGGTAAATTGAACAAAAGGCATGCCAGATGGATGGAATTCATTAAGACCTTCCCTTATGTAATTAAATACAAACAAGGTAAGGACAATGTTGTAACTGATGCATTATTAAGAAGATATGCCCTTGTCTCTACTTTAAATGCAAAGTTATTGGGATTTGAGCACATTAAATAATTGTATGCCACTAATGATGACTTTGCTAGTGTGTACGAAGCATGTGAGAAGGCAGCGTTCGGTAAGTTCTATAGACTTGATGGGTACTTGTTTCGAGAAAATAAACTTTGTGTGCCTAATAGTTCTATGCGTGAGTTGCGTGAAGCAAATGGAGGTGGCTTGATGGGTCACTTTGGAGTAAGGAAGACTTTAGGCATATTGCATCAACACTTCTTTTGGCCAAGAATGAAATGTGATGTGGAAAGAGTGTGTGCTCGATCCGTTACCTGTAGGCAGGCCAAATCTAGAGTCTTACCACATGGCTTATACACTCCTTTGCCCGTACCTAGTGTGCCTTGGGTCGATATTTCTATGGACTTTGTTTTAGGATTGCCTAGGTCAAAGACATGTAAGGATTCGATTTTTGTGGCTGTTGATCAATTTTCTAAAATGGCACATTTCATATATTGTCATAAAATTGATGATGCAACCCATATTGCTGATTTATTCTTTCAAGAGATAGTACGACTCCATGGTGTTCCTTAGAGTATTGTGTCTGATCGAGATGCTAAGTTCCTTAGCTATTTTTGGAAGGTCTTGTGGACAAGTTAGGAACTAAATTGTTGTTTTCAACTACTTGTCACCCCCAAACGGATGGACAAACCGAGGTAGTGAATAGAACTTTATCTACCTTATTGCATACTGTCGTTCAAAAGAACCTGAAAAATTGGGAGGATTGTTTACCATTCATAGAGTTTGCATATAATCGGACTATGCATACTGCCACTTCTTATTCTCCTTTTGTGTTTATGGCTTTAATCCCCTTACTCCTTTGGATTTTGTGATACCCCTTCCCTAAATTTCTCCTATTTCTCTAATTTCCTTAATTTCCTTGAATTGTCATATTTAGCCAATTAATGATTATGATCGTGATCCTCTTTATTTTATCGGTTTCTATGCATTTAAAATTCTTCCATTCTCTTGTTAATATCTTAGTATTTCTATTATTGATTTAAACATGTGATATTTTACCTAAGTATACTTCATTAGCTCATATTTAACATTTTCTAAGTATTAGATTTGATTTCTTGACATGATTTATTTCGGCTCTAATTGCCCTAAGGAATTTCGGTATGTTTAATCTCTTTCCCTTTTCATTCTCTTGTTTACATCTAAATTTTTACCTAGTGTCAATCTTGATTATTCTATCACTAATCTCGGTTAATTACTTGACTAATTACTATTTCTTTTTCTCTAACATATATTGATTAACTTTACATTTAGCTAATCATTTTGCTAAGTCTACTTTGATGTCATGTGGGTCCCACTCTCTCTCTCCTCCCTAGGTCACACGGCACACACAAAGGAGATCTTTGTTTTGTCTTGTCTCCTTTGTCCTTTTCCCTTGTCCCATGTTCTTGGCTTGTGATGCATGAATAGTAAGATTCAAAAATGGACCAACCGGCCATGCTTGCTTGCAATCACATTTGATTTGATTTTGAAGTGATTTTAGCTTGTGTAAGTATCCTTAATCATTACCTAGGGAAGGGGGAGTGTGCCATTTGGCTCCTCCAGCCCTTGTGCCGCCCAAGCCACCCAATCAAGGGGCTTGCTTGTGGCAGCCACCCCTTGACCAAATGATGGCAAGGTTGGCTATAAAAGCCAACCCTTGCCATGCATTTCTCACACCAACAGCCGGCCATTTGAGTTGAGAGAGTGAGGAGTGTGTGCTGAGAGCATTCGGCCAAGAGGGAGAGAAAGAAAGAAGAAGAGGAGAGAAGAGGAGAAGAAGAAGAAAGGAAGGTGGAAAAACTTCCATGCCAAGGTAAGTTGGCAAAGGGGTTTCGGCCAAGGCCTTGAACACCCCCTTGCACCACCTCTTTCCTACTTCCTCATCATCATTTCCACTTCTTCTTAGCCCCTAGTTCAGTGTCATTAACCAATAGATCTTGTGTTAATAGGAGAACATCAAGAGCTACCCGAGATCACCAAGGTAAGGGTTTAGGTTCTTGTGTTTTGTTGAGGATGGATAACATGTTCTCTTGTATTGATTGATCATATATATTTGTGTGCATAGAACTGTGATTCAATGATGAACATGTTAGGGTTATGTTGGATTCAAAGTTTTGCAAAAAGAAAGGTTCAAAGGTGCTATGAAGTATATACTAGTCTAGACATCTTGCATGTTAAGGCTTAATGAATATTTCTTATAACATGTGTATGAGATTGCTTGCTGAGTTGGTTTGATTTTCAAAAGAGCTTCTGGACATGCTTTATGAGCTATGGCAGTGGTGATAAGCCTAAACTTGAAGCCTTATAGACCACGGGTTGGTCAAGAAAAATGGCTTATGGTGTTGCATGTTGCACTACATGATTTTATGATTCAATGTCATGCATATGTGATATGAAATGTGGAGCAATAATGAATGATGATGGCCAAGAGGCTTTAAAGTATCCCTGATCAAGAGAAGGCCAAATGGGGCCAAAGAAAGGAGCCATGGGCTCAAGAAAGAGGTTATGAAGTTGAAAGCATGAAAAAGATGCATTATGCATGTTCCTTGATGACATTGCAAATGATCATTGTTTGCCTTTAAGTTCTTGAAGAATCCACATGTTATGTGCTCTATGATTTCCTTTATGTTGATAGATTAAAATTATTTTTTTAGCCTAAAGTTTCGAAAAGTATAGATCAATCAAAGGCATGAACACTTATCTAGGGCATTTAGGCAAACATAGGTGCTGCCCAAATCGACCCTAAGCTACAGGTTTTATTTTTGCATGAAACTTTCCAGATAGTATTTATAATATTAGGATCCCTGTAAAAATTTCAGCCCAAAATGATGAAGGAAAAGGTCGAAAATGCCCCTGGAGGTCTCTGAGGGCAGATTCGACATTTTGCCTAATTCGTTAGGGAAAAGGGTCCAAAATGAGAAAATGATTACATGGTTGGATAGAGCACGAAAAATTGATGGGGGAGCCCAAATTTTAGTTCAAACCAAGTTGAAATAAGGGCCCAAATCACAAGCCCGTTTAGGAGCCTAAATGGACTTTAGGCCCAATAACCCTAAAATAGCATCAAGCCAATAACACTTTGGGAATAGGCCCAGCAGGGTCTAAGGAGGCCCAATAGGCCTTCAATGGGGTTTAATGTCTTAGATCTTACTAGTTATTATCATGGTTGTTTCAATTGTCAATGATTATTCTTTAAACCTGTTATGTTTCTTTCAAGTTCATTGCAAACTAGTGTACATTGTTTGGGTGGAATGTTACATGTGTACTTTAATGCTTGGACATGAGATTGCATTCATAAGAGGAAAAACAAATGTGAGGAACCCCTAAGCCTGCGAGGTGATTCCCCGAATGGTAGTGACGGTACCGGGCACTTAGGAGACGTGCAACCCCACAGCAGGGAGTGGGTGGGCTCCTTTATGAACGCTAAGGCGTAATGTTAAGGGTCCTGGTGCTGGAGGCACGGGACAGTCCCATAGAAGGGGAGGGGACGCACAACCCGACTCTGGGGGTGAACAGAGCAGACATCGGGAACTCCTCAGAACCTATGATGGTGTGATGCATTGCATATTTTAATTCATCCAAGTTCATACTTATTATGCTTGAAGTTAGTTTTACACCATGTTTAAGTGAATTATATGCACTGTATTTGTTTGATCATGTTTCCCCACCCCACCTTACTGAGTCAATAGGACTCACCCTTTTTCTCTATGTTGTTTTTGCAATGTTTGGCGAACGTGGGTATTGAAGAATGAAGCTATTCGAGGACGAGTTAACCTACGATTTTTACCTTTATATCCTGGTACTCAAGATCCGAACGTGGGTTTCGGATCTCCTTGGAGTATCAGTGGAGCATGAGGCCCACTGGTTCTTTAGGGAGCCCTCACCCCCATCCCCTGTACCCCCACCATCCCCTGTACCACTACCCCCACTATCCCCGTTACCCGATTTGAGGACTTTGGTTTACCAGATGTACCGCCCGAGTGGCTAAGGTTCGATTACGTTCCCCGGCCCCGCCAACGGGAAATAGTAGTCCACTCCGGGTCCGAGATTATTGATCTTACATCAGACTCAGACGAGGAGGATTAGTACCCCTCTTAGGCTTGTAGAGTGTTTCGAGGTATTTGTTTCCTTGTAATCAGTTTTCAAATTGTACGAAGCTTCCCGAATTTTTGTAATGTAGCCTTTTATGTAGTCCCGGGAGGACGACCTGAACTTTCTTTGTATCAAGATGTCCTTGTTATTTCAGGTTTTCAATCTCCTTCGTGTCTCTTTCCTCATCCTTTATTTCAAAGTTCTTATTTTTACTCAAAGGCCTAATCTAACACTTTCAATCTTTCGGATTGTATTAACTTATTGCCTTTTTCTAAAAACATAGAGTTTTTACCCTAAATCTTTTCCAATTTCCCATTACGATTCTATTTTTTTATATGCCTTCCGCTAAGTTTCATGGTAAATCAACTAAGACTTTCTAGCTACCTTCGTGCCATAATCCCCGGCTATGTGTATACCATTACTATAGATGAGCCTAGGGGGTAAGTATGAGCACGGGACGTGACAGATTTGTTGCCTTTACCTGTTGATGACAGAAATAGCTTGGATGGACAAGAGAAGGCTGAATTGGTGAAATCACTTCATGAAAGGGTACAACTTCAAATTGAACTTAAGAACGAAAAGTTTGCTTCCCAAGCAAATAAAGATAGACAATACGTCATATTCGAACCAGGAGATTGGGTTTGAGTGCATATGCGCAAGGAACGCTTCTCAACCCATCGAAAAACTAAATTGCACCCTCGAGGCGATAGACCTTTCCAAGTTCTAGAGAAGATCACGACAATACTTATAAAATCGATCTTTCAGGTGAGTATAATGTTTCAGCTACTTTTAATGTTTCTGACCTTTCTCCTTTTGATGTAGGTGATGATTCGTGGTCGAATCCTGTTGAGGAGAGGGGGAATGATGGGCATCAAGTGGACAGAGTCCTAGAGATCCATTGCAAGTTCTAGTAAGGCCAATCACAAGATCAAGGAGCAAAAAAAATCAAGGAAGCAATGCAAGGATTGGTGCAATCAACTTGCATCGAATATGCCAATTTACTTTTCAAGGCTCCAGCGTTCAATATGGGATCACAAGAAGAAGAACCAATCCAGCTTCTTGTGATACAACCTACAGAGGGAGGCACATTCTAATGTTCTGGACCTAATATTTAGGCTTCATAATTGTGGGTTTGTTGGGTTTTTTTTTAGGGTTACTGTTCATGCCGCACTATTCACGGATCACTATTCATGCGGCACTATTCACATGTGTTGTCCCACATTGCTTAGAAATAAGGGCTTCTACAAACCTCCTCATGTATTTAGGAGTTTCTATGTATTGTTTTGGATCATCAAAAGCGTTAAGTATTATTTTCTCTGAGAGAGTTTCTCTTTTAGTTCTTGAGTGAACTAAAGAACTTATCAAGGATTCTTCCTTGTGGCGTTCTAACTTCAATCTTGTTCTTGAAGCAAGATTTCAAAGGGTCAAGAGTATAATTATAATCTTGGTTCTTGGAACAAGAGTTTCAACGGGTCAAGATTTGTTCCTTGGCTTGATTTGTGGTGTTCTTGGGTCTTTATTCAAATTGTTCATGGGTTCAAGGGGTTTCAATCCTGTGGATTCACATCAAGTAGACCTAATATAATGTTTAGTGTATGCATGTGTGCTATATTCCATTATTGTCCTAAGGAATCTCAGCTCATTGCGGTTAAAAGAATTTTCAGATATATAGTTGACACTCAAAATATTGGTTTGTTTTATCCCAAGAGTGCTAAATTTAATTTACAAGGGTACTCGGATGGGATTATGTAAGGTGTAAAATTGATAGAAAGAGTACTAGTGGTGTTTGTTAATTTCTTGGACCCTTACTAGTCACTTGGTGTTGAAAGAAGCAAAATTCTGGACTTATTAACCACGGAAGCCGAGTATATTGCCGTGGGCAATTGTTGTGCACAAATATTATGGATGAAACAACAATTGGAATATTTTAATCTTCATTATTCTCTCATCTCAATAAAATCTGACAACACCGGTGCGATTAATCTAACAAAAAATCAATTCAACACTCTAGGACATTGAGATAAAGCATCATTTCATTCGAGATCATGCTCAAAAAGGGGATATTATTCTTCAGTTCATAAATATAGCGACCTTCAATTGGCGGATATTTTCACAAAACCCCTTAATGAGGATAGATTTTGCTTCTTACACCAAGAAATTGGAAAGAGATTTCTTTGGATTAAATTGATGATATGTTCTTTTGATGTGTTAATTGATTACATTGGATTTGTTCTGATCTTTGTTTAATTGCTCTCTGTGATTTTTTTTATACTTGTTTTTCATGAAAACATCAGAAATACTCACTTAGGGCTAGGGGTCGACACTTCCTACTTCTCTAAACCTTACAGAAGCCTTCATTCTCTCTCAATTGGCCACAGTCTCTCTCCCTCACAAATCTCTATTACCCAATATCATTTAAAAATTTCCATCGCCGACAGCCTCCGTTTTTTACTATGTTTCATGCTCTTGAGGTTTATATGACTGGGGAAGTAAGAGAAAAGCCCAAAAACTCCAAGGAGTATAACAAGAAACCTTTTTCGGTTGATGGGTTTTATTCAAAATTGTTAGCCCAAGGTTGTTTTTGCAAACAATCTTCAATTTGATTTTGATGATAACAAAGTCTCTAAGTTTTTAAGGACTTTAGATTTTACAATTATCAATCCTTTTTTTAAAAGGATTTTTGTCAAGTATCATTGTTTCTCTCTTTATAAATTCTCTCTAAGCTACTTGATCTTCATTGTACTTGTTAAATGATCATCTTTTCATTGTAAATGGTTTTGAGAATGATTGAATTGGGATAGTTGTTGTTAAAGAACATTTTTTTGTGACTAAGTGTTGGAAGTGTCGACACATTGACCCTAAGTGTCGACACATTGAACTATCTCCCGAAAGGTTGCTTTCCAGGCCATTCAAAGTGATTTTTTTGGCTAAGTATGGGAAGTGTCGACACATTGACCCTAAGTGTCGACACATTGAACTAACACCCGAGACTCCTTTTCTTGATCAAAGTTCAATGTGTCAGCACATACCACAAGTGTCGACACATTGTGTTATTTTGCAGATTTCCTTGAGCAACGTCAACTTATTCAAAAAGGTATCCAAATGTCTCAAATGACCTCCAACGGCACTCAAGCTTTACAAGAAGACCCTTGGTGCCCTAGAAGCTTTAAATAGAAGAAGATGGAGAGAGAAAAGCAAGGAGGTGCGCCATTAACACTTGCCCTAATTTCTAGAAGAGAAAAAGCTTTCAAAGAGAAAGGAAGCTCCACCATCCAAGAAAGCTCGTACTCCCACCTGAAAATACTGTAGCTCTCTTGCAAATCTTGTCTCTTTGCACACCTCAGTACTTCACACTTGTTTATTCAGCTTAAAGAGCTTTTACTAAGATTCTCTTTGTACCCATTCTTGAAAAACACGTGAGTGTTTGTGAAAAACACTTGTCCTACTTGTTGTGTAGAAGAAATCCTCTAGGTTGTGAGGATTTGAGAGAGTGAGTTAAAGTGTAAGCTCGAAAAACACTTTGTAAAGGTTACTTAGCACCCGTGAAGCTAAGGTGTACTTACTATTTGGAAAATAGTGAAGGAAGCCCAAGGAAGTCAATAGCTTGGGGGTGGACGTAGGCAAGTGTTGGCCGAACCACCTAAAAGACACGGTGTCATCTCTCTATCCTTATCTCCATTTATTGTTGATATTTATTTGTTGCACTTGTTTGTCTTTTCTTTCATTCTCTATATTAGTGCTTGATTATATAGATTTATTTTTCTGCTCCTTAGATCGGTTCCTTAGCATATTGGGTTTAAAAGAAAAAAGGGAGAAAAGTTTTATAAAACCCAATTCACCCCCCCCCCCTTCTTGGTTGTTTTTGACCTCTCAAAAATGATGACGGAGAATGGGTAAAGAAAGGTGTGGTGACACGTCAGAAAAGAAGTGCACGAGGTTCAGATTTTGAAGAAGAAAGTGATGACGAGGAAGAGGCTCCCACTGAAAGAACTCCCACTGGAACTAGGACTCCTATGGGAGAGCACACTCCTGTCTCTTTTCCTTCTCTACAGATTGGCTCATCCTCCCGATTGCTTGCTACAAGTTCTCATGAGCCTCATTTGAGTTCTACTGAAGCTTCCTTGGCTGAGATAAAGGAAGAACAGAAGATACTGAGTCAAAATTGGAGGACATGGCTACATTTCCATATTAAGTTATCTAATTTTAAACTAATTAATTTGGACAATTTTTTATTTATGTCTTGGTCTATAACTCCTTCATTATTCTATTTGCTTCATTTTCTTCAACATTAAGGTATCTAACTTTGTAACTAATTAATTTTGACAATTTCTGATTTACCTTTTGGTCTATAATTCTTTTGTTAATCAATTTGCTTCGTTTTCTTCAAAATTAAGTTATGTTATTTTTTAAGTAATTAATTTGTGACATTTTTCACTCATCTTTTTGTCAACAACTCTTTCATTATTCTATTTTCTTCATATTCTACAATATTAAGCCATCTAATATTTAAACTAATTAGTTTGGACAATTTTTCATTTTCCTTTTGGTCTATAATTCTTCTGCAAATTACTTTGCTTCGTTTTCTTCAATATTGAGTTATCTTATTTTTTAACTAATTAATTTGCAACATTTTTCATTCATTTTTGTCAACAACTATTCCAATAATCATTTGCTTAATTTTCTACAATATTAAGGTACCTAATTTTTAGACTAATTAAAATGGACAATTTTTCTTTTAGCTTTTCGTCTAGAATTCTTCTATTTAATCTATTTGCTTCATTTTCTTTAGCACTAAGGGATCTAATTTTTAAACTAATTAATTTGGACTGTTTTTAATATAGATTTTGGTCTATAATGCTTCTATTATACTATTGCTTAATTTTCTTCAACATTAAGGTATGTAATTTTTAAACCATTTAAAATGGACAATTCCTTGTTTATCTTTTGGTCTATAATTCTTCTATTAGTGTTTTTGCCTTATTTTGTTCCATATTAAGGTATCTAATTTCTAAACTTATTAATATGGATTGTTTTTTATTTATATCTTGGTCTATAACTCTTCCATTATTCCATTTTCTTCATTTTCTTAAACATTAATGTATCTAACTTTTAAAATAATTTGGACAATTTTTCATTTACCTTTTGGTCTAACTTTTAAACTAATCAATTTGGACAATTTTTCGTTTACCTTTTAGTCTAACTTTTAAACTAATCAATTTGGACAATTTCTCCTTTACCTTTTGGTCAAACTTTTAAACTAATCAAGTTGGACAATTTTTCGTTTACCTTTTGGTCTATCAAGCTTCCGTTAATCAATTTGCTTTGTTTTCTTCAATATTAAATTATTTATTTTTTTAACTCATTAATTTGAAAATTTTTCATTCATCTTTTTGTCAACAACTCTTCCATTATTATTTGCTTCATATTCTACAATATTAAGGTATTTAATATTTAAAGTAATTAATTTGGACAATTTTTTTTTACCTTTTGGTTATAATTCTTTCAATCAATTTGTTTCGTTTCCTTCAATAAGTTATCTTATTTTTTAACTATTTAATTTGCAACATTTTTCATTCATCTTTTGTCAACAACTCTTCCATTAATCTATTTGCTTAAATTTCTACAATATTAAGGTACCTAATTTTTAAACTAATTAAAATGGACAATTTTTCTTTTACCTTTTGGTCTAGAATTCTTCTATTAAACGAATTGCTTCATTTTCTTCAAAATTAAGGCTTCTAATTTTTAAACTAATTAATTTGGATAGTTTTTAATTTAGATTTTGGTCTGTAATGCTTCTATTATTCTTGCTTCATTTTTTCAACATTAAGGAATCTAATTTGTAAACTAATTAAAATGGACAATTTCACGTTTACCTTTTGCTCTATAATTCTTCTATTTGTCTTTTTGCATCATTTTGTTCGATATTAAGTTATCTAACTTTAAACAAATTAATTTGGACTGTTTTTTATTTATATTTTGGTCTATAACTCATCCATTATTCTACTTGCTTCATTTTCTTCAACATAAGGTATCTAACTTTTAAACTAATTAATTTGGAAAATTTTTAATATGCCTTTTGGTCTATAACTCTTCCGTTAACCAATTTGCTTCATTTCATTAAATGTTAAGTTATATTATTTTCTAACTAATTTATTTGCAACATTTTTCATTTATCTTTTTGTCAACAACTCTTCCATTAAAGTATTTGCTTCATTTTCTACAAAACTAAGGTATCTGTTTTTTAAATAAAAATTAAAATGGACAATTTTTCGACCTATGGGTCGAGAATTCTTTTATTAATCTTTTTGCATCATTTCCATATTAAGTTATCCAAAATTTAAACTAATTAATTTGGACAATTTTTTATTTATGTCTTGGTCTATAACTCCTTCATTATTCTATTTGCTTCATTTTCTTCAACATTAAGGTATCTAACTTTTAAACTGATTAATTTGGACAATTTCTGATTTTCCTTTCGGTTTATAATTCTTCTGTTAATCAATTTGCTTCGTTTTCTTCAAATTAAGTTATGTTATTTTTTAATTAATTAATTTGTGAAATTTTTCACTCATCTTTTTGTCAACAACTCTTTCATTATTCTATTTTCTTCATATTCTACAATATTAAGCCATCTAATATTTAAACTAATTAATTTGGACAATTTTTCATTTACCTTTTGGTCTATAATTCTTCTGCAAATCAATTTGCTTCCTTTTCTTCAATATTAAGTTATCTTATTTTTTAACTAATTAATTTGCAACAGTTTTATTCATCTTTTTGTCGACAACTCTTCCAATAATCAATTTGCTTAATTTTCTACAATATTAAGGTGCCTAATTTTTAAACTAATTAAAATGGACAATTTTTCTTTTACCGTTTGGTCTAGAATTCTTCTATTTCTATTTGCTTCATTTTCTTAACTAAGGCATCTAATTTTTAAACTAATTAATTTGGACAATTTTTAATTTAGATTTCGGTCTATAATGCTTCTATTATTCTATTTGCTTCATTTTCTTCAACATTAAGGTATCTAATTTTTAAACTATTTAAAACGGACAATTTTTTGTTTACCTTTTGGTCTCTAATTCTTCTATTAGTCTTTTTGCCTTATTTTGTTCCATATTAAGGTATCTAATTTCCAAACCTATTAATATGGTCTGTTTTTTATTTATATCTTGGTCTATAACTCTTCCATTATTCTATTTTCTTCATTTTCTTCAACATAAGGGTATCTAACTTTTAAACTAATCAATTTGGGCAATTTTTCGTGTACCTTTTGGTCAAACTTTTAAACTAATTTATTTGGACAATTTTTCGTTTACCTTTTGGTCTATAATTCTTCTACAATCAATTTGCTTTCGTTTTCTTCAATATTAAGTTATCTTATTTTTTAACTAATTAATTTGCAACATTTTTCATTCATCTTTCTGTCAACAACTCTTCCATTAATCTATTTGCTTAAATTTCTACAATATATGCTACCTAGTTTTTAAACTAATTAAAATGGACAATTTTTCTTTTACCTTTCGGTCTAGAATTCTTCTATTAATCTATTTGCTTCATTTTCTTCAACATTAAGGCTTCTAATTTTTAAACTAATTAATTTGGACAATTTTTAATTTAGATTTTGGTCTATAATGCTTCCATTCTTCTATTTGCTTCATTTTCTTCGACATTAAGGAATCTAATTTGTAAACAAATTAAAATGGACAATTTCACGTTTACCTTTTGCTCTATAATTCTTCTATTTGTCTTTTTGCATCATTTTGTTCGATATTAAGTTATCTGTTTTTTAAACTAATTAATTTGGACTGTTTTTTATTTATGTCTTGGTCTATAACTCATCCATTATTCTACTTGCTTCATTTTCTTCAAACATAAGGGTATCTAACTTTTAAACTAGTTAATTTGGAGAATTTTTCATTTGCCTTTTGGTTTATAACTTTTCCGTTAATCAATTTGCTTCGTTTCATTAAATATTAAGTTATATTATTTTTTAACTAATTTATTTGCAACATTTTTCATTCATCTTTTTGTCAACAACTCTTCCATTAAAGTATTTGCTTCATTTTCTACAAAACTAAGGCATCTACTTTTTAAATAAAAATTAAAAAGGACAATTTTTCGACCTTTGGGTCAAGAATTCTTTTATTAATCTTTTTGCATCATTTCGATATTAAGTTATCTAAATTTAAACTAATTAATTTGGACAATTTTTTATTTATGTCTTGGTCTATAACTCCTTTATTATTCTATTTGCTTCATTTTCTTCAACATTAAGGTATCTAACTTTTAAACTAATTAATTTTGACAATTTTTGATTTACCTTTTTGGTCTATAATTCTTCTGTTAATCAATTTGCTTCGTTTTCTTCAAAATTAAGTTATGTTATTTTTTAAGTAATTAATTTGCGACATTTTTCATTCATCTTTTTGGCAACAACTCTTTCATTATTCTATTTTCTTTGTATTCAACATATTAAGGCATCTAATATTCAAACTAATTAATTTGGACTTTTTCATTTACCTTTTGGTCTATAATTCTTTGCAAATCTATTTGCTTCGTTTTTTTCAATACTAAGTTATCTTATTTTTTAACTAATTAATTTGCAACATTTTTCATTCATCTTTCCGTCAACAACTATTCCATTAATCTATTTGCTTAAATTTCTACAATGGTAAGCTACCTAATTTTTAAACTAATTGAAATGGACAATTTTTCTTTTACCTTTCGGTGTATTCTTCTTATTAATCTATTTGGTTCATTTTCTTCAACATTAAGGCTTCTAATTTTTAAACTAATTAAATTTGGACTGTTTTTAATTTAGATTTTGGTCTGTAACGCTTCCATTATTCTATTTGCTTCATTTTCTTCAACATTAATGAAAGTCTAAATAACAACCCAAGAGGGGGGGTGAATTGGGTTTATCCAAAACTTAGTCCTTTTTCAATAAAAAAACCCAGATCTGAAAAGGAGTCTTTTTTAACAATTTTATAATACAGATCTGAATGTGTATAATGCTAAGCAAAATATATACAATAATGATAAAGCATAAAGCACAAATCTCCACAAGTATGAATATGTACTGAAATGTAAGAGAGATACAGTTAGAGAGATGACACCGTATTTTTAGGTGGTTCGGCCAACACTTGCCTATGTCCACCCCCAAGGCTATTGACTTCCTTGAGCTTTCTTCACTATTCTCCAAATAGCAAATACACCTTAGCTTCCGGGGTGCTCAGGGAACCTTTTACAAAGCATTTTTCGAGCTCACGCTTCAACTTTCTTCACAATTCCCAAAACCAAGGAATTTCTTCTACTCTCACAAGTAGGACCAAGTGTTTTCCAACACTCAAATGTTTTACAATAGATGGGTACAAATGATAATGGCTCTCTAAGCCGAATATGCAAGTGGAAAGCTCACAACGTGTGGAATGACTCTCTATGCCGAATTAGCAAATGTAAAGCTGATGTAAACCTCGCCAAGAATAACGAGACCCAACAACAAAAGGGAAACCCAAGATCGTTCTAGGACTGATTCAAATGGAAGACCTCGACCCGTTGTTTATGAAAACAAAACCTCGGTATAAGGAAGACGCCACAAACGGTGATGGAAATTCCGTTTGATAAGTCAAGTTGAACGCCACGGGAAATCCCGATAAGTTCGAGTAGTTCTTCAAAGAACCAAAGAGAATATGTCACGCCCCGAACGCTAGCTCAGTGAGGCTAATGACAGCCGCGAGCATTCCCAACAAGGAACACTCCAGCGTTACTAAATTCTTGCAGCGGAATATTTCTCATTCAGAGAATTCTTGCAGCGAAAATATCATAATACCTAAATTTTTTTTTTTAAACTTTATATCGCTAGCGATTAACGTGCATACGAAACATTAGAACCTATTTCTAACACTTGCATCTCGATCAATAACTTGAAGTAATTACAACACAGTCTCAAAATACCAATCGGTTAAAAACCTTAAACTTTACTAGGCCGAATAACCCATGACCACCACACAACGGAGGCTCATGTCGGCTCTTCCAAAAATTATATCTAATCCTTTAATGAAACAACAAAAAGGGAAGAGGACATTCTCGTCGGTCCCTCTTCTAGATTTCCCACCTGAAATGTTGTCTGGAATGGTACAATTTAAAATTGTGAGTCGAAAGACTCAGTAAGGGTTTATATGCAATAAATAATGCATGTCTTGCATAAATCATGAATGTACATTGATGCTTGCATATGCATGAGACAATGTACTTGATCTTGAAAAACATTTCTTGCTTGAAAATATTTCTTTCTTGAAAACCTTTCTTTCTTGATTTGGCTACTTATCACGCTCCATTTACCCCTGAAGTCAGGGTTGTGCGTTCCTTTCGGAACTATTCCCTTTTTCCCTTGGGAACACATCATTTGGTTGAGCTAGCCCTTGTTGTGGCCCCAGGCCTGATGGCTAGACTCAACCCTTGGAGGTTCACACCTTCTTGCAAGCATCCTTCGGTGTGATTGCACATACCTCGGGACCTACCCATCCTTCTCTCATTCGTCCTTCGGAGTGGGTGCCCCTTAGGAATCATCCATCCTTCTTGCATTCGTCCTTCAGAGTGGATGTCCTATCTTATTGGTACGGTACCGACCATCTTATTTTCCCTTTAACTTGACTTGTGATAACATACTTATCATTTTTCATTTGCACAAAGAAACTTATGCAAATGCTCATGTCATGTCATGCTTGATAATGCCATGCTTGATAATGAGAAATCATAATACTCCTCATGCTTTCATTTGCACAAAACTTTCTTTTTCATTCAAGAAAATCATGCAAATGCTCGTGTCATGCCATGCTTGATATGCTTATTCATAAATACTTTTCATGCTGTGTATCATTCCAGTTTTTCGGAAAAACGTAAGTTTCTACTTACAAATTCCGCTTACCTCTGTCCACTTGAGCGAATGGCAGCACCTTGCCTACAATTGATTCATACTAAAGTTATTCATAGGCTTACTAAATGTATAGAGTAGTCACTCAATTATTCACAACTCATCATACAAAATCACCACCCATATTGTTTGACTTATCAATGGTGACCCTATAATGCAAATGTTATTCTAAGGATGCCGAAGCCATAAGAATTGGATTCTAAACTGATCCTTACACAAATTTTCATAACATATCAAAATTCTAAGTAATTTGAAGCTCATTTGCTACTCAAAACCTTCACCCGAAAATACAAGCTGCTGAGGACGTCCAAGCGGGCAGCCCCGACGTCTCCAACTTAAAAATTCATAACTTCAAAATCATGGCTCCAAATTACATGAAATTTATTCTGAAATATTCAGCTTTCATAGGTCAAGATTGGGGGTAAAATTCACAACAGCAGGATTTACTATACATTTTCACAAACACTTCTTATTAGGCGAAAATCCTACAACAACGCTGTTGCTGATTCCAGCTCGGCCCTCCATTTTCAAAATACTACAACTCATTCATTTTACCTCTAAATCACACGAAATTTATCTTAAAATGTTCCTCTTCCTTAAACTTAAAATTCAAGACCAACCTTGTAAAATTTGGACTTAAAATGATCTCTCAAAAGGTATTCGAAATGAGCTAACATTCCGGACGTGCAAGGCTGCTGGCAGCTTGACGTCCGGGCCTTGAACAATGCATATCTCACTCAATAGTTATCGGAATCATCCAAGGTATGGCTTAAAATCTTCCTATTTCCTAGGCCTTCAATCTAGGATCCTCTTAAGATCAAGGGATAAGCACAAGTGCATCAGAACACACTCCAAATTCGAGCCTTGAAATCTGCAGAGATTAAATTTCAGCAACAACAATGATCTTCTCAACCTTCCAAACCTCCAACAATCAAAACCCTAATCTCTTCATGTCACAACCAACATCCAAGGCTAATTTAACATCTCATAACAGCAACCATTCTCTCACATTCTTCCCACTTTTACAACTCCAATTCAAAGTTTACAACAAAACCATGATTCCATCTTCATCAAGCTAAAACTATTGCATTTACCCATTTCTTTTGGACTTTTTATCAAACACCTAAGGTGCATTATTGGTCCTCTTGCATATTTTCAGATCTGACCATATATCTAACACTTAGGGCTTGGTGGTTCTGAACAAGACTAACATGCATAAACCTAATACATCAAACCAATAAATTCGGTCATACACACACCAACCGATTTCAGCCCTCTTTTAAGCTTTTTATCAAACACTTAGGGTTCATAAATGGTTTCTCTTGAGTATGATTTTCCAGATCTGGCCACATTTTCCATGGTTTCATGTACAATCTATACTACCCTTTAAACTTACTAGATCTATACTTTCTTCAAAGGAACACACATGAACACAAGGAGAAAACCAAACAATATCACAACCAACAACCATTAAAAGAAATATAACAACCAACAACTATTAAAAGAAGGAAGAAGAAAATGGGAAAGAAATGGGGCTGGTCGGCCAACAAGGGCCGAAATTCCTCACCTCCCTCTCTCTCTCCTTCTTCTTTCTTCTTCTTCTTCTTCTTGCGGGTGGGTGCTAGGGCAAGTGTTTTGAAAATGCGGTAGAGGAAGAGAGGGGGTGGTCTTATGCGTGAAATGCAAGGGCTTGGGGGAAGGAAATGACAATTCTGCCCTCCCCCTCCCCTTTTTCTCTTCTCCCATGTGAGCCTCCATTCTCCCTTCATTTCCTTTTTTCTTTTATTTCCTTTATTTTCTGCTACTAAATAAACTACTCTAACATGCCTTTCTAAGTTTATTTCTAAGTCTCACACATTTTCAAAATTAAAGCCCTAATTAAATTCTTCCAAATATTGTAACTCAGGGACATAATTCATCAATAAAATGATTAGCCTAATTATCTCAATTACTCAATTTTAACAATTGCAAATAATATAACATTTAAATTGCTAGCTTAAAACTCATAAAACGCTAGGGGAAAATTCCACCTAGACATAACTTTAGATTAATTTAACCATACATACATTTCTCAAAATTAGAGTAATACGTACTTAAGTAGTCATAATTCTTTTACAATGATAGAAATAAGGTCGGGGTCTCACAGAATAAATCCTCACATGTTGATTAATCAATGTCTGCCGAATTACAAAGCAAAGGCTCCTATTTAAAGGCTAAACGTTACAAGGAAAATAACCCTAACAAGGAAACCTAATTAAACCCGAAATTAGATAAGGAAATAAAGCCTAACACGCCTAAAACAAAACACACTAAAAAGGCAATAAAAGTTGGCGCCTACAAGAGCCAAGAAAGGAAACAAAATGGCGCCTAAAAAAAAAGAACCAAAAGGAAAAATTAGGCGCCTAATTGGAAAAGGGCGCCTAATTGAGTCTTCTAGAATATTTCTTGCCAATTTGAGCTTAGCCTTAACCGGATCCTTCTAGAACTTGAATCATGTTGACAATCCTTTGTGTTCACGTGGATCTGTTCAATGGGCCTCCATGAATTTGCTTGAGCCCATGCCTCTTGAATTAGCCCGTTGAGTACATCTTTAAACTTCTTGGCTCGTGCCCTCGTAACCGGCCCAATTGGGACTTGAACGGATCCTTCGAAATGGTGCCTTGATTTCCATCATTCCCCTCCTCTTGAAAAGGATTTGCCCTCAAATCATCACCTA
Organism: Morella rubra; assembly: GCA_003952965.2. NCBI lineage: Eukaryota > Viridiplantae > Streptophyta > Magnoliopsida > Fagales > Myricaceae > Morella > Morella rubra. The sequence continues at coordinate 16,630,745 of CM025853.1, forward strand.
CATCAAAAGGACTCAAATCAGTAACATTAAAAGTGGCACTTACATTGTACTCACCAGGTAAATCTAGCTTGTAAGCGTTGTCATTGATGCGCTCGAGGACTTGGAAAGGACCATCCCTCTTGGGAGCAATTTGGAACGTCTTTTCGCCGGGAATCTTTCTTTTCTCATATGCAGCCAAACCCAATCTCCGGGTTCAAAAACTATCTTGTGACGTCCCTTGTTGGCTTGTTTTGCATACTGCTCCGTTCGTCGCTCAATGTTGAGTCTTGCTTTCTCATGAATCTGTTTAACAAAGTCAGCTTTCTTTTTGCCATCTAAATTAACATGCTCAGTCAAAGGCAAAGGAGATAAATCCAATGGAGTTAAAGGATTAAACCCATATACAATTTCAAATGGCGAAAATTTAGTAGCAGAATGAACAGCTCTATTATAAGCAAACTCAACATGTGGTAAACATTCTTCCCATGTTTTGATATTCTTTCTAATGATCGCCCTCAATAAAGTAGACAAAGTCCTATTGACTACTTCAGTTTGACCATCAGTTTGTGGATGACAAGTAGTGGAAAACAATAGCTTAGTACCTAGCTTACACCACAAAGTTTCCAAAAATAGCTCAAGAACTTAGCATCTCTATCCGAAACAATTGTCCTAGGCATGCCATGTAATCTCACAATCTCTCTAAAGAACAAATCAGCAACATGCGAGGCATCATCCGTTTTGTGACATGGAATAAAATGTGCCATCTTAGAAAATCTATCCACAACCACAAAAATTGAATCTCTTCCACGTTTAGTCCTAGGCAATCCTAACACAAAATCCATTGAAATATCAATCCAAGGCTCACTAGGAATGGGTAAAGGAGTATACAAACCGTTGGGCTGCACTTTGGATTTAGCTTGCCTACATGTGACACATCTACCACAAATTCTTTCAACATCCGTTTCATGTGAGGCCAATAGAAGTGTTCTTGCAAAATAGCTAAAGTTTTTGCAACTCCAAAATGTCCCATTAACCCTCCACCATGTGATTCTTGCACTAATAACTCCCTCAATGAACAATTAGGCACGCATAACTTATTCTCTCGAAATAGAATCCATCAAGCCTAAAGAACTTACCACATGCAATTTTCTCACAAGCCCTATATTCCTCACAAAATTCGTGGTCATCAGCGTATAAATTTTTAATATGCTCAAAACCAAGCAATTTTGCATCAAGTGTGGAGAGTAATGCATACCTGCGAGAAAGTGCATCGGCTACCACATTCTCCTTACCTTGCTTATACCGAATGACGTATGGAAACGTCTCAATGAACTCCACCCAACGCGCATGCCTTTTGTTTAGCTTGTGTTGGCCCTTCAAGTGTTTCAAGGACTCATGATCGGTGTGAATCACGAACTCCTTAGGCCATAGGTAGTGCTGCCACGTCTCTAAAGCACGAACCAATGCATACAACTCCTTATCATAAGTTGGGTAGTTTAAGGCTGCCCCGCTTAATTTCTCGCTGAAATAAGCAAGTGGTCGTCCTTCTTGCATAAGTACTGCGCCAATGCCAATACCTGAAGCATCACATTCAATTTCAAACGTTTTGGAAAAGTTAGGTAAAGACAATAAAGGAGCATTGGTCAGCTTCTCTTTAAGTAATTGAAACGCCTTCTCTTGCTCGTCTCCCCATCGAAATCCAACGTTCTTCTTGATCACTTCGGTAAGTGGTGCGGCTATGCTACTAAAGTCCTTCACGAAGCGCCGGTAAAAACTAGCAAGTCCGTGAAAACTACGAACATTACCTACACTCGTGGGACTCGGCCACTCTTTGATTGCACGTACCTTCTCTTCATCAACCTGTATACCTTGGGAACTAACAACAAATCCCAAAAATACAAGCTTATCGGTGTAAAAAGTACACTTCTTCAGATTAGCAAACAACTTTTCTTTCCTAAGCACATCTAAAACAGATTTCAAATGTACTACATGATCGTCCACGTTTTTGCTATAAATGAGTATATCATCAAAGTAAACAACAACGAATCTACCTATAAATGCACGCAAAACATGGTTCATAAGTCTCATAAAGGTGCTCGGAGCATTAGTCAATCCAAAAGGCATAACTAACCATTCATACAAACCATATTTTGTTTTAAAGGCGGTTTTCCACTCATCTCCTTCTTTTATCCTAATTTGATGATAACCACTCTTTAAATCAATTTTAGAAAATATGCAAGAACCATGCAGCTCATCTAACATATCATCTAAGCGAGGAATAGGATGACGATACTTTACCGTTATGTTGTTGATGGCTCGGCAATCAACGCACATTCTCCACGTCCCATCCTTCTTAGGTACAAGTAAAACCGGGACCGCACATGGGCTCATGCTCTCCTTCACGTGCCCTTTCTCCAACAACTCACTTACTTGCCGTTGAAGCTCCTTTGTCTCCTCGGGATTGCTCCTATAAGCTGGTCGGTTTGGAATTGTTGCACCGGGAACAAAATCGATTTGATGTTCAATCCCTCGGATTGGAGGTAACCCATGTGGTGTTTCCTCGGGGAAGACATCCTCATATTCCTGCAAAAGAGAAACAATAGAACTAGGCAAAGCAAGGTCAAGTTCGTTAGTGTTTAAAAATGCCTCTTTGTACAAAAGTACAATCATCGGCTGATTTGAAAGCATCGCTCGCTTGATCTCACTCACTTTTGCATAGAAATTCTTTTGTTTTCTCTCTGATTTTCTCTCAATGGCCGAACCTTGATTTTCTCTCTCTTTTTTGTCGGCCTCTCTCGGATTTTCACTCTCTCTCTGATTTTCACTCTTTTTCTTTTGCTCACTCTCCTTTTGCAATCTCACTTGATCCTCATATACTTGCTGCGGTGTCAATGGTACAAGAGTGATTGGCTGTTGATTAAGTACAAAAGAATATTTGTTCGTAAAGCCATCATGCTTCACATGTCTATCGAACTGCCATGGAGGCCCTAGCAATTTGCCCGTGCTCTCGTAACCGGCTCAATTGGTACTTGAACGAGATCCTTCGAAATAGTGCCTTGATCTCCATCAAAAGCTCAATAAAGTGCAAGAAGACAAGATTCTTGAATGAGACCTAAAGTTTGGCAAGTAGGAGCTCAAGCTTTCTTGGTAGGTGCGGTCTTCCCTCTTCTTCAAAGCACTTCTCTCTCTAGAAATTAGGGCAAGTGTAATAGCAAGTGTGTTGCCTCTTCTTCAAGAAATCTCTCTCTTTGGAGGCTAGGTCCTCAATGAAGAGCAAGAGGAGAAGATTCAACAATGAAAGCTTTTGTCTTGAACGAATCAGCAAGTGATTTCTTTAGATTTTGCTTTCTCTCTCTTTGGGAGGATGGATTTTGAATGATGATGCAAATTCCTTGCTTCTCTCTCCATCTCATTCTTCTTATAGCCCCTAGGTCTTCAACGGTCATCAAGTAGCTTTATTGTACCATTGGAGGGGTTCCAAAGTCTTTTTGAAACCATTTTGGATGATCTGGCGTCGTTCCAGGATTTCTGCAAATTCGCACCATGTGTCGACAAATTGATAGTATGTGCTGACACATTAAAACTTGGCCTGAAATTTTGCTCTCGGGAGACAGTGCAATGTGTCGACACATTGATGGTATGTGTTGACACATTAAAACTTGGCCTGGAAACATGCTCTCGGAGAGTGCAATGTGTCGACACATTTAATGTGTCTAACACACATCAATGCTGAAGACAAAATTTAGCTTCTTGAAAGTGTCCAATCCATTCCAACACATCTTTAAACACCTACAATATGAAAAATTGATCTTATCAACTTGTGTGATGGTGTTCAATCCACTTAGAAATATTTTTGTGAGATAACCTCTGTCCTTTGAAATATATCTTAGAAAAGTGGATTGACAATGTAAAATCTAAAATCCTTCAAAACTTAGAATTTTGTTATCATCAAAATCAATTATGGATTGTTTGCAAAACAACCTTGGGCTAACAATTATGGAATCTAATTTGTAAACTAATTAAAATGGACAATTTCATGTCTACCTTTTGCTCTATAATTCTTCTATTTGTCTTTTTGCATCATTTTGTTCGATATTAAGTTATGTGATTTTGTACTGATTAATTTGGACTGTTTTTGATTTATGTCTTGGTCTATAACTCATCCATTATTCTACTTGCTTCATTTTCTTCAACATAGGGGTATCTAACTTTTAAACCAATTAATTTGGAAATTTTTCATTTGCCATTTGGTCTTTAACTCTTCCGTTAATCAATTTGCTTCGTTTCATTAAATGTTAAGTTATATTATTTTTTAACTAATTAATTTGCAACATTTTTCATTCATCTTTTTGTCAACAACTCTTCCATTAAAGTATTTGCTTCAATTTCTACAAAACTAAGGTATCTATTTTTTAAATAAAAATTAAAATGGACAATATTTCGACCTTTGGGTCGAGAATTCTTTTATTAATCTGTTTGCATCATTTCCATATTAAGTTATGTAAACTTAAACTAATTAATTTGGACAATTTTTTATTTATGTCTTGGTCTATAACTCTTCGTTATTCTATTTGCTTCATTTTCTTCAACATTAAGGTATCTAATGTTGGCTTTTATGCACAATCGAGATTTTGATGATTTCAATAAATGGATCAAGTTTATAAAATGGACATCTTCAAAGACAAAGACATTTTGATGAAAGAGCCAAAGACTTGAAGAAAGAAGATCAAGAACATGCAAGGAGCTCAAAAGTGAAGTTTCAAGACCTTAGGGTATAAACATTGTAACTCTTGTTTCACTTTTGACAAGGATTATGAATCACACTTGCATATCTTTCAAAACGTGCATAAACCGTTTTACCTTTTGTTTGAAGGATTAAAATGTTTTTAAAGGTTCCAAAACACCCCAATCAAACTCCCAAACCTTTCTTATACTTATGGGAAGTAAGTCTCTAAAATTGGGTGTTTCAAAGAGGTAAAAACGTGGTTTTAATTGAACCGGATCATGTCCTTAAGTTGAGGAGGTCGACCGATCTTCGATTGCTTGGTATAGCGGTCGACCGATTGATTTGAAATAAATCCGTTGAGCTTTTGACATATGACCGTTGAGTAACGGTCACTTGAAGCGGTCGACCGATTCATATAGCGGTCGACCGGCTCATTTTAACAGACGACTCCCAACGGCTATAAACGGCTAGTTTTCATATGTGGCCTATAAATACACCTTCATAAAGTCCAAGACAAACACATAACGACCACATATCATTTAGATCACTTGAGAAATATTCCAAACCTTCATATTCTATATTTCTCATATCATTCACACAAAACACACTTTCATATCCTTGTCTTTGTGTGAATCAAGAGATAGAGATTTTCAATTTCATATCCACTCTTTGAGAGAGTTTATTCTTCAATCTTCATATCCAAAAACAGGTGATTCCTTTAGTGAGGTTGTTCACTAAAGAAGAAGCTTAGAGAGGGTATATCTCAAGCTTGGTTAGGTTGTGAGTGGTGAGCCCGAAAAATCACTTGGGTGGGTTTGAGTGTTAAGCCCGGGAAAACACTTGTACGGTTCTCTAGCACCCGGAAGCTAGAGTGTATGCTATTTGAAGATAGTGGGAAAACCTCAAGGCTCAGTGAAGGAGCTTGAGGGTGGATGTAGGCGGGTTTGCCGAACCACCTAAAAATCATGTGTTTGCTTCTCTATCCCTAATCCTTACATTTAGCACATTATTTACTTGTTGTTTAATATACTTGTGCTAAATTAGACTTTACTTTGCAAACACAGTTTTGGGGGTTAAAAGCGAAAAAGTTTGGAAACCCAATTCACCCCCCTCTTGGGTTGCCTTAATCCTTGGACTCACATCTAACTTTTACACTAATTAATTAGACAATTTCTGATTTTCCTTTTGGTCTATAATTCTTCTGTAAATCAATTTACTTCATTTTCTTCAAAATTAAGTTATGTTATTTTTTAAGTAATTAATTTGCGACATTTTTCACTCATCTTTTTGTCAACAACTCTTTCATTATTCTATTTTCTTCATATTCTACAATATTAAGGTATCTAATATTAAACTAATTAATTTGGACAATTTTTCATTTACCTTTTGGTCTACAATTCTTCTGCAAATCAATTTGCTTCGTTTTCTCAATATTAAGTATCTTATTTTTTAACTAATTAATTTGCAACATTTTTCATTCATCTTTTTGTCAACAACTCTTCCAATAATCTATTTGCTTAATTTTCTACAATATTAAGGTACCTAATTTTTAACCTAATTAAAATGGACAATTTTTCTTTTACCTTTTGGCCTAGAATTCTTCTATAATCTATTTGCTTCATTTTCTTCAACACTAAGGCATCTATTTTTTAAACTAATTAATTTGGACAGTTTTTAATTTCGATTTTGGTCTATAATGCTTCTATTATTCTATTTGCTTAATTTTCTTCAACATTAAGGTATCTAATTTTTAAACTAATTAAAATGGACAATTTCACGTTTACCATTTGCTCTATAATTCTTCTATTTGTCTTTTTGCTTTATTTTGTTCGATATTAAGTTATCTGGTTTTGTAATGATTAATTTGGACTGTTTTTGATATATTTCTTGGTCAATAACTCATCCATTATTCTACTTGCTTCATTTTCTTCAACATAAGGTATCTAACTTTTAAACTAATTAATTTGGACAATTTCTGATATACCACTTGGTCTATAACTCTTCTGTTAATCAATTTGCTTCGTTTTTCTTCAAAATTTTGTTTTCTTATTTTTCAAGTAATTAATTTGCAACATTTTTCACTCATCTTTTTGTCAACAACTCTTTCATTATTCTATTTTCTTCGTATTCTACAATATTAAGGCATCTAATTTTTAAACTAATTAATTTGGACAATTTTTCATTTACCTTTTGGTCTAGAATTCTTCTATTAATCTATTTGCTTCATTTCCCGCAACATTAAGGCATCTAATTTTTAAACTAATTAACTTGGAGAGTTTTTGTTGGCTTTTAGTCACAATCAATGTTTTGATGATAACAATAGAAGTAATTAAGATGTGAAGCAAAGCGGATCCAAAATGAGCACGAAGCGATCAAGTAACATCCCCTTCAATGGAAGTGCTCTTAAAGTGAAGACTCAAGATGCTAGGGTAATCTTTGTAACTCTAAGTCTTCATCTTTAACAAGGATTTGAACCACACACTTGCATATTTCTTCAAAACTTGCATGAAATGTTTTACCTCTTGTTTTGAAGATTTAAAAATGTTTTTAAATGGCTTTAAAATATCCCAATCAAACTGCCAAACCTTTTATATACTTATGGGAAGTTAGTCTTTAAAATTGGGTATTTTAAGTTGGACAAAATTGTGTTTTTAAAATAACCGGATCATGTGCTTAAGTTGAGGAGGTCGACCGGCTCATGTAGCGGTCGACCGGTCTTCGACCGCTTGGTATAGCGGTCGACCGGTTGGTTTGAAAAAGTTTAAAAAAGAGTCGTTCTGACTTCTGACATTATGACCGTTGGTAATGTAATGTTACCTGTAGCGGTCGACCGGTTCATCGAGAGTTTTTAACAGCTCACTTCCAACGGCTATAAACGGCTATTTTTCTTATGAGGCCTATCTAAAGCCATTCCTACGCCTTTTAAAAGTTGCTGAACAACTTAAATCATTTTACCAAAGCTAAGAGTGATCTAAAACCTTTCAATCCTTGTTCAAACATCATTCACACATAATCAACACTTTCACATCCTTGTTATTGTGTGAAGCTTAAGAGATAGAAATTTCTCATTGTAATATCTACTCCATCAAGGGAGTTTTAGTGAGCATTTTTGTTCATCCCCATACACTATTAAGAGAGTGATTCTCTTGTTTCCTTTTGGTGAGGTTTGTTCATCAAAAGAAGGAGTTTAGAGAGGTTTGTTCTCAAACTCATTCTTGAGGCTTGAAGAGGTGTTTCTCAAGCTCAAGTGTAAGGAAGGCTCTCCCTTGGTTGAAGGGAGCATAGTGGAAAAACCTCAAGGCTCGGTAAAGGAGCTTGAGGGGTGGATGTAGGCGGGTTTGCCGAACCACCTAAAAATCTTGTGTTTGCTTCTCTTCCCTTATCTCATTACATTGTGCTATTAGTTTCTATTCTAAGTTTTATTTCTCTATTTAAGTTGCAATATATATTCTTGTGTTCAATCTTTTATTGCAATCACTTCTCTTTGTGAGACTTATAGCTAGCAAACACTTTCTAAAGGGTGAGTTTCGAAAAAGTTTTGAAAACCAATTCACCCCCCTCTTGGGTTGCCTTAATCCTAGGATTCACAGTTTTTAATTTAGATTTTGGTCTATAATACTTCCATTACTCTATTTGCTTTATTTTCTTCAACATTAAGGAATCTAATTTGTAAACTAACTAAAATGGACAATTTCTCGTTTACCTTTTGGTCTATAAATATTCTATTTGTCTTTTTGCATCATTTTATTTGATATTAATTTATATGATTTTAAACTAATTAATTTGGACTGTTTTTGATTTATGTCTTGGTCTATAACTCCATCGTTATTCTTTTTGCTTCATTTTCCTTACCATTAAGGTAGCTAACATTTAAACTAATTAAGTTGGACAATTTCTGATTTACCTTTTGGTCTAAAACTCTTCCGTTAATCAATTTGCTTCGGTTCATTATATATTAAGTTATCTCATTTTTTAACTAATTAATTTTCAAATTTTTCATTCATCTCTTTGTTGACAATTCTTTCATGAAAGTATTTGCTTCGTTTTCTACAAAACTAAGGTATCTAATTTTTAAAGAAAAATTAAAATGGACATTTTTTCATTTCCCTCTGAGTCTAGAATTCTTCTATTAATCTTTTGCATCATTTTTTTCCATATTAAGTTATCTAACTTTAAACTAATTAACTTGGACAATTTTTTATTTATGTCCTGGTCTATAACTCCATCATTATTCTATTTGCTTCATTTTCCTTAACATTAAGGTATCTAACTTTTAAACTAATTAATTTGGACAATTTCTATTTACCTTTTGATCTATAATTCTTCCGTTAACCAATTTGTTTCATTTTCTTCAAAATTAAGTTATGTTATTTCTTAAGAAATTAATTTGCAACATTTTTCACTCATCTTTTTGTCAACAACTCTTTCATTATTCTATTTTCTTCATATTCTACAATATTAAGGCAGATAATATTTAAACTAATTAATTTGGACAATTTTTCATTTACCTTTTGGTCTATAATTCTTCTACATATCAATTTACTTCGTTTTCTTCAATATTAAGTTATCTTATTTCTTAACTAATTAATTTACAATATTTTTTATTCAACTTTTTGTCAACAACTCTTCCATTAATCTATTTGCTTAAATTTCTACAATATTAAAAAGGACAAATTTTCTTTTACCTTTTGTTCTAGAATTCTTCTATTAATCTATTTGCTTCATTTTCCTCAACATTAATGCATCTAATTTTTAAACTAATTAATTTGGACAGTTTTTAATTTAGATTTTGTCTACAATGCTTCCATTATTATATTTGCTTCATTTTCTTCAACATTAAGAAATCTAATTTGTGAACTAATTAAAATGGACAATTTCTTGTTTACCTTTTGGTCTATAATTCTTCTATTTGTCTTTTTGCATCATTTTATACGATATTAATTTATCTGATTTTAAACTAATTAATTTGGAGAATTTTTTATTTAGCTTTAGGTCTATAACTCTTCCGTTAATCAATTTGTTTCGTTTCATTAAATATTAAGTTATCTTATTTTTTAACTAATTAATTTGCAACATTTTTCATTCATGTTTTTGTCAACAACTCTTCCGTTATTCTTTTGCTTCATTTTACAATATTAAGGTATCTAATACTTAAACTAATTAATTTGAACAATTTTTCACTTACATTTTGGTCTATAATTCTTCTGTTAATCAATTTGTTCCGTTTTCTACAATATTAAATTATATCCTATATTTTTTAACTAATTAATTCGCAACATTTTTTATTCATCTTTTTTGTAAACTACTCTTCAATTATTCAATTTGCTCATATTCTACAATAAAAAGGGTATCTAATATTTAAACTTACTAATGTGGACAATTTTTCATTTACCTTTTGGTCTGTAATTCTTCAGCAAAACAGTTTGCTTCGTTTTATTCATATTAAGTTATCTTATTTTTTAACTAATTAATTTGCAACATTTTTCATTCATCTTTTGGTCAACAACTCTTCCATTAATCTATTTGCTAAATTTCTACAATATTTAGGTACCTAATTTTTAAACTAATTAAAGTGGACAATTTTTCGTTTACCTTTTGGTCTAGAATTTTTTATTAATCTATTTGCTTCATTTTCTTCAAAATTAAGGCATTTGGTTTTTAAGCCAATTAATTTGGACTGTTTTTAATTTAAATTTTGGTCTATAATGCTTCCATTATTTTATATGCTTCGTTTTCTTCAACATTAAGGAATCTAATTTGTAAACTAATTAAAATGGACAATTTCTCGTCTACCTTTTGGTCTATAATTCTTCTATTTGTCCTTTTCCAGCATTTTGTTCGATATTATGGTATCTGATTTTTAAACTAATTTATTTGGACTGTTTTTTATTTATGTCTTGGTCTATAACTCATCCATTATTCTACTTCTTCATTTTCTTCAACATAAGGGTATCTAACTTTTAAACTAATTAATTTGGAGAATTTTTCATTTACCTTTTGGTCTATAACTCTTCCGTTAATCAATTTGCTTCGTTTCATTAAATATTAAGTTATCTTATTTTTTAACTAATTAATTTGCAACATTTTTCATTCATCTTTTTGTCAACAACTCTTCCATTAAAGTATTTGCAGCATTTTCTACAAAACTAAGGTATCTAATTTTTAAATAAAAATTAAAATGGACCTTTTTCGTTTACCTTTTGGTCTAGAATTCTTCTATTAATCTTTTTGCATCATTTTTTTCCATATTAAGTTATCTAAATTTAAACTAATTAATTTGGACAATTTTTTATTTAAGTCTTGGTCTATAACTCCTTCATTATTCTGTTTGCTTCATTTTCTTCAACATTAAGGTATCTAATTTTTAAACTAATTAATTTGGACAATTTCTGATTTACCTTTTGGTCTATAATTCTTCTGCAATCAATTTGCTTCATTTTCTTCAATATTAAGTTATCTTATTTTATAACTAATTAATTTGCAACATTTTTCATTCATCTTTTTGTCAACAACTCTTGCATTAATCTAATTGCTAAAATTTCTACAATATTTAGGTACCTTTTTAAACTAATTAAATGGACAATTTTTCTTTTACCTTTTGGTCTAGAATTCTTTTATTAATCTATTTGCTTCATTTTCTTCAAAATTAAGGCATCTGGTTTTTAAGCCAATTAATTTGGACTGTTTTTAATTTAAATTTTGGTCTATAATGCTTCCATTATTTTATATGCTTCGTTTTCTTCAACATTAAGGAATCTAATTTGTAAACTAATTAAAATGGACAATTTCTCGTCTACCTTTTGGTCTATAATTCTTCTATTTGTCCTTTTCCAGCATTTTGTTCGATATTAAGGTATCTGTTTTTTAAACTAATTTATTTGGACTGTTTTTTATTTATGTCTTGGTCTATAACTTATCCATTATTCTACTTGCTTCATTTTCTTCAGCATTATCTAACTTTTAAACTAATTAATTTGGAGAATTTTTCATTTACTTTGGTCTATAACTCTTCCGTTAATCAATTTGTTTCGTTTCATTAAATATTAAGTTATCTTATTTTTTAACTAATTAATTTGCAACATTTTTCATTCATGTTTTTGTCAACAACTCTTCGTTATTCTATTTGCTTCATTTCTACAATATTAAGGTATCTAATACTTAAACTAATTAATTTGAACAATTTTTCACTTACATTTTGGTCTATAATTCTTCTGTTAATCAATTTGTTCCGTTTTCTACAATATTAAATTATATCTATATTTTTTAACTAATTAATTTGCAACATTTTTTATTCATCTTTTTTGTAAACTACTCTTCAATTATTCAATTTGCTCATATTCTACAATAAAAAGGGTATCTAATATTTAAACTTACTAATGTGGACAATTTTTCATTTACCTTTTGGTCTATAATTCTTCAGCAAAACAGTTTGCTTCGTTTTATTCAATATTAAGTTATCTTATTTTTTAACTAATTAATTTGCAACATTTTTCATTCATCTTTTTGTCAACAACTCTTCTTTTAATCTATTTGCTTAAATTTCTACAATATTTAGGTACCTAATTTTTAAACTAATTAAAGTGGACAATTTTTCTTTTACCTTTTGGTCTAGAATTCTTTATTAATCTATTTGCTTCATTTTCTTCAAAATTAAGGCATCTGGTTTTTAAGCCAATTAATTTGGACTGTTTTTAATTTAAATTTTGGTCTATAATGCTTCCATTATTTTATATGCTTCGTTTTCTTCAACATTAAGGAATCTAATTTGTAAACTAATTAAAATGGACAATTTCTCGTCTACCTTTTGGTCTATAATTCTTCTATTTGTCCTTTTCCAGCATTTTGTTCGATATTATGGTATCTGTTTTTTAAACTAATTTATTTGGACTGTTTTTTATTTATGTCTTGGTCTATAACTCATCCATTATTCTACTTGCTTCATTTTCTTCAGCATAAGGGTATCTAACTTTTAAACTAATTAATTTGGAGAATTTTTCATTTACCTTTTGGTCTATAACTCTTCCGTTAATCAATTTGTTCGTTTCTTAAATATTAAGTTATCTTATTTTTTAACTAATTAATTTGCAACATTTTTCATTCATCTTTTTGTCAACAACTCTTCCGTTAAAGTATTTGCAGCATTTTCTACAAAACTAAGGTATCTAATTTTTAAATAAAAATTAAAATGGACTCTTTTTCGTTTACCTTTTGGTCTAGAATTCTTCTATTAATCTTTTTGCATCATTTTTTTCCATATTAAGTTATCTAAATTTAAACTAATTAATTTGGACAATTTTTTATTTAAGTCTTGGTCTATAACTCCTTCATTATTCTGTTTGCTTCATTTTCTTCAACATTAAGGTATCTAAAATTTTTAAACTAATTAATTTGGACAATTTCTGATTTACCTTTTGGTCTATAATTCTTCTGCAATCAATTTGCTTCATTTTCTTCAATATTAAGTTATCTTATTTTATAACTAATTAATTTGCAACATTTTTCATTCATCTTTTTGTCAACAACTCTTGCGTTAATTTAATTGCTAAAATTTCTAAAATATTTAGGTACCTAATTTTTAAACTAATTAAAATGGACAATTTTTCTTTTACCTTTTGGTCTAGAATTCTTTTATTAATCTATTTGCTTCATTTTCTTCAAAATTAAGGCATCTGGTTTTTAAGCCAATTAATTTGGACTGTTTTTAATTTAAATTTTGGTCTATAATGCTTCCATTATTTTATATGCTTCGTTTTCTTCAACATTAAGGAATCTAATTTGTAAACTAATTAAAATGGACAATTTCTCGTCTACCTTTTGGTCTATAATTCTTCTATTTGTCCTTTTCCAGCATTTTGTTCGATATTAAGGTATCTGTTTTTTAAACTAATTTATTTGGACTGTTTTTTATTTATGTCTTGGTCTATAACTTATCCATATTCTACTTGCTTCATTTTCTTCAACATAAGGGTATCTAACTTTTAAACTAATTAATTTGGAGAATTTTTCATTTACTTTTGGTCTATAACTCTTCCGTTATCAATTTGTTTCGTTTCATTAAATATTAAGTTATCTTATTTTTTAACTAATTAATTTGCAACATTTTTCATTCATGTTTTTGTCAACAACTCTTCGTTATTCTATTTGCTTTGTTCTACAATATTATCTAATACTTAAACTAATTAATTTGAATAATTTTTCACTTACATTTTGGTCTATAATTCTTCTGTTAATCAATTTGTTCCGTTTTCTACAACATTAAGTTATCTTATATTTTTTTCACTAATTAATTTGCAACATTTTTTATTCATCTTTTTTAAACTACTCTTCAATTATTCAATTTGCTCATATTCTACAATAAAAAGGGTATCTAATATTTAAACTTACTAATGTGGACAATTTTTCGTTTACCTTTTGGTCTATAATTCTTCAGCAAAACAATTTGCTTCATTTTATTCAATATTAAGTTATCTTATTTTTTAACTAATTAATTTGCAACATTTTTCATTCATCTTTTTGTCAACAACTCTTCATTAATCTATTGCTAAAATTTCTACAATATTTAGGTACCTAATTTTTAAACTAATTAAAGTGGACAATTTTTCTTTTACCTTTTGGTCTAGAATTCTTTTATTAATCTATTTGCTTCATTTTCTTCAAAATTAAGGCATCTGGTTTTTAAGCCAATTAATTTGGACTGTTTTTAATTTAAATTTGGTCTATAATGCTTCCATTATTTTATATGCTTCGTTTTCTTCAACATTAAGGAATCTAATTTGTAAACTAATTAAAATGGACAATTTCTCGTCTACCTTTTGGTCTATAATTCTTCTATTTGTCCTTTTCCAGCATTTTGTTCGATATTATGGTATCTGTTTTTTAAACTAATTTATTTGGACTGTTTTTTATTTATGTCTTGGTCTATAACTCATCCATTATTCTACTTGCTTCATTTTCTTCAGCATAAGGGTATCTAACTTTTAAACTAATTAATTTGGAGAATTTTTCATTTACCTTTTGGTCTATAACTCTTCCGTTAATCAATTTGTTTCGTTTCATTAAATATTAAGTTATCTTATTTTTTAACTAATTAATTTGCAACATTTTTCATTCATCTTTTTGTCAACAACTCTTCCATTAAAGTATTTGCAGCATTTTCTACAAAACTAAGGTATCTAATTTTTAAATAAAAATTAAATGCACCTTTTTCGTTTACCTTTTGGTCTAGAATTCTTCTATTAATCTTTTTGCATCATTTTTTTCCATATTAAGTTATCTAAATTTAAACTAATTAATTTGGACAATTTTTTATTTAAGTCTTGGTCTATAACTCCTTCATTATTCTGTTTGCTTCATTTTCTTCAAATTAAGGTATCTAAAATTTTTAAACTAATTAATTTGGCAATTTCTGATTTACCTTTTGGTCTATAATTCTTTTGCAAATCAATTTGCTTCGTTTTCTTCAATATTAAGTTATCTTATTTTATAACTAATTAATTTGCAACATTTTTCATTCATCTTTTTGTCAACAACTCTTGCATTAATCTAATTGCTAAAATTTCTACAATATTTAGGTACCTAATTTTTAAACTAATTAAAATGGACAATTTTTCTTTTACCTTTTGGTCTAGAATTCTTTTATTAATCTATTTGCTTCATTTTCTTCAAAATTAAGGCATCTTTTTTAAGCCAATTAATTTGGACTGTTTTTAATTTAAATTTTGGTCTATAATGCTTCATTATTTTATATGCTTCGTTTTCTTCAACAATTAAGTAATCTAATTTGTAAACTAATTAAAATGGACAATTTCTCGTCTACCTTTTGGTCTATAATTCTTCTATTTGTCCTTTTCCAGCATTTTGTTCGATATTAAGGTATCTGTTTTTTAAACTAATTTATTTGGACTGTTTTTTATTTATGTCTTGGTCTATAACTTATCCATTATTCTACTTTCTTCATTTTCTTCAACATAAGGGTATCTAACTTTTAAACTAATTAATTTGGAGAATTTTTCATTTACCTTTTGGTCTATAACTCTTCCGTTAATCAATTTGTTTCGTTTCATTAAATATTAAGTTATCTTATTTTTTAACTAATTAATTTGCAACATTTTTCATTCATGTTTTTGTCAACAACTCTTCGTTATTCTATTTGCTTCATTTCTACAATATTAAGGTATCTAATACTTAAACTAATTAATTTGAATAATTTTTCACTTACATTTTGGTCTATAATTCTTCTGTTAATCAATTTGTTCCGTTTTCTTACAATTTAAGTTATCTTATATTTTTTAACTAATTAATTTGCAACATTTTTTATTCATCTTTTTTGTAAACTACTCTTCAATTATTCAATTTGCTTCATATTCTACAATAAAAAGGGTATCTAATATTTAAACTTACTAATGTGGACAATTTTTCATTTACCTTTTGGTCTATAATTCTTCAGCAAAACAATTTGCTTCGTTTTATTCAATATTAAGTTATCTTATTTTTTAACTAATTAATTTGCAACATTTTTCATTCATCTTTTTGTCAACAACTCTTCTTTTAATCTATTTGCTTAAATTTCAACAATATTTAGGTACCTAATTTTTAAACTAATTAAAGTGGACAATTTTTCTTTTACCTTTGGTCTAGAATTCTTTTATTAATCTATTTGCTTCATTTTCTTCAAAATTAAGGCATTTGGTTTTTAAGCCAATTAATTTGGACTGTTTTTAATTTAAATTGTGGTCTATATGCTTCATTATTTTATATGCTTCGTTTTCTTCAACATTAAGGAATCTAATTTGTAAACTAATTAAAATGGACAATTTCTCGTCTACCTTTTGGTCTATAATTCTTCTATTTGTCCTTTTCCAGCATTTTGTTCAATATTATGGTATCTGACTTTTAAACAATTTATTTGGACAGTTTTTTATTTATGTCTTGGTCTATAACTCATCCATTATTCTACTTGCTTCATTTTCTTCAACATAAGGGTATCTAACTTTTAAACTAATTAATTTGGAGAATTTTTCATTTACCTTTTGGTCTATAACTCTTCCGTTAATCAATTTTTTCGTTTCATTAAATATTAAGTTATCTTATTTTTTAACTAATTAATTTGCAACATTTTTCATTCATCTTTTTGTCAACAACTCTTCCGTTAAAGTATTTGCAGCATTTTCTACAAAACTAAGGTATCTAATTTTTAAATAAAAATTAAAATGGACTCTTTTTCGTTTACCTTTTGGTCTAGAATTCTTCTATTAATCTTTTTGCATCATTTTTTTCCATCTAATTTTAAACTAATTAATTTGGACATTTTTATTTAAGTCTTGGTCTATAACTCCTTCATTATTCTGTTTGCTCATTTTCTTCAACATTAAGGTATCTAATTTTAAACTAATTAATTTGGAATTTTGATTTACCTTTTGGTCTATAATTCTTTTGCAAATCAATTTGCTTCGTTTTCTTCAATATTAAGTTATCTTATTTTTAACTAATTAATTTGCAACATTTTTCATTCATCTTTTTGTCAACAACTCTTCATTAATCTATTGCTAAAATTTTACAATATTTAGGTACCTAATTTTTAACTAATTAAAATGGACAATTTTTCTTTTACCTTTTGGTCTAGAATTCTTTTATTAATCTATTATTTCTTTGCAACATTTTTCATTCATCTTTTTGTGAACAACTCTTCCATTAATTATTTGCTTAAATTTTACAATATTTTAATTTTTAAACTAATTAAAGTGGACAATTGTCTAGAATTCTATTAATTTGCTTCATAATTTCTGGGTTTGGACAATTTTTTTCGTCTATAATGGTCTAATTTGTAAACTAATTAAAATGACAATTTCTCGTCTACCTTTTGGTCTATAATCTATTTGTCCTTTTCCAGCATTTTGCTGTTTTTAAACAAATTTATTTGGACTGTTTTTTATTTATGCTTGGTCTATAACTCATCCATTATTCTACTTCCTTCATTTTCTTCAACATAAGGGTATCTAACTTTTAAACTAATTAATTTGGAGAATTTTTCATTTACCTTTTGGTCTATAACTCTTCCGTTAATCAATTTGCTTCGTTTTATTCAATATTAAGTTATCTTATTTTTTAAGTAATTAATTTGCAACATTTTTCATTCATCTTTTTGTGAACAACTCTTCCATTAATCTATTTGCTTAAATTTCTACAATATTTAGCCACCTAATTTTTAAACTAATTAAAGTGGACAATTTTTCTTTACCTTTTGGTCTAGAATTCTTTTATTAATCTATTTGCTTCATTTTCTTCTTAAATTAAGGCATCTGGGTTTTAAACAAATTAACTTGGACTGTTTTTAATTTAAATTTTGTCTATAATGCTTCCATTATTTTTTTTGCTTCGTTTTCTTCAACATTAAGGAATCTAATTTGTAAACTAATTAAAATGGACAATTTCTCGTCTACCTTTTGGTCTATAATTCTTCTATTTGTCCTTTCCCAGCATTTTGCCGGATATTATGGTATCTGATTTTTAAACAAATTTATTTGGACTGTTTTTTATTTATGTCTTGGTCTATAACTTATCCATTAATTCTACTTTGCTTCATTTTCTTCAACATAAGGGTATCTAACTTTTAAACAAATTAATTTGGAATTTTTCATTTACCTTTTGGTCTATAACTCTTCCGTTAATCAATTTGTTTCGTTTCAATAAATATTAAGTTATCTTATTTTTTAACTAATTAATTTGCAACATTTGTCAACAATCATTTATTTGCTTCTTGTCACAGGTATCTAATACTTAAAGTAATTAATTTGAACAACAACTTCTATTTGTTATTCATTTTCTTACATATATTCTACAATATTAAGGTATCTAAAACTAATTAATTTGAATAATTTTTCACACTACATTTTGGTCTATAATTCTTCTGTTAATCAATTTGTTCCGTTTTCTACAATATTAAATTATATCCTATATTTTTTAACTAATTAATTCGCAACATTTTTTATTCATCTTTTTTGTAAACTACTCTTCAATTATTCAATTTGCTTCATATTCTACAATAAAAGGGTATCTAATATTTAAACTTACTAATGTGGACAATTTTTCGTGGACCTTTTGGCTTTACTGTATAAGTTCTTCAGCAAAACAGTTTGCAGTCGTTTTATTCAATATTAAGTTATCTTATTTTTTAACTAATTAATTTGCAACATTTTTCATTCATCTTTTGGTCAACAACTCTTCTTTTAATCTATTTGCTTAAATTTCAACAATATTTAGGTACCTAATTTTCAAACTAATTAAAGTGGACAATTTTACTTTTACCTTACCATTTGGTCTTTTAGAATTCTGCTTTATTAATCTATTTGCTTCGTTTTTTCAAAATTAAGGCATTTGGTTTTTAAGCTTTAATTTATTTGGATGTTTTTAATTTAAATTGTGGTCTATAATGCTTCCATTATTTTATATGCTTCTTTTCTTCAACATTAAGGAATCTAATTTGTAAACTAATTAAAATGGACAATTTCTCGTCTACCTTTTGGTCTATAATTCTTCTATTTGTCCTTTTCCAGCATTTTGTTCAATATTATGGTATCTGACTTTTAAACTAATTTATTTGGACAGTTTTTTATTTATGTCTTGGTCTATAACTCATCCATTATTCTTCTTGCCTTCATTTTCTTCAACGTAAGGGTATCTAACTTTTAAGCTAATTAATTTGGAGAATTTTTCATTTACCTTTGGTCTATAACTTCCGTTAATCAATTTGTTTCGTTTCATAAATATTAAGTTATCTTATTTTTTAACTAATTAATTTGCAACATTTTTCATTCATCTTTTTTCAACAACTCTTCCATTAAAGTTTTGCAATATTTTCAACTTATTTTTTAAGTTATCTATTTTTTAATAATTAATTTGCAACATCTTTTCATTCATTTTTTGTCAACAACTCTTCTTTATTCTATTTGCTTCATTTCTTTCCATATTAAGGTATCTAAATACTAAAATTAATTTTTAATTTGGGCAATTTTTCATTACATTTTGGACTATAATTCTTTTGCAAATCAATTTGCTTCGTTTTCTTCAATATTAAGTTATCTTATTTTTAACTAATTAATTTGCGACATTTTTCATTCATCTTTTTGTCAACAACTCTTGCGTTAATCTAATTGCTAAAATTTCTACAAATTTAGGTACCTAATTTTTAAACTAATTAAAGTGGACAATTTTTCTTTTACCTTTTGGTCTAGAATTCTTTTATTAATCTATTTGCCTCATTTTCTTTGCAACATTTTTCATTCATCTTTTTGTGAACAACTCTTCCATTAATCTATTTGCTTAAATTTCTACAATATTTAGGTACCTAATTTTTAAACTAATTAAAGTGGACAATTTTACTATTACCTTTTTGTCTAGAATTCTTTTATTAATCTATTTGCTTCATTTTCTTCTTAATTAAGGCATCTGGGTTTTAAACAAATTAACTTTGTGACTTTTTTTAATTTAATTTTTGGTCTATAATGCTTCCATTATTCTTTTTTGCTTTGCATTTCTTCAACATTAAGGATCTAATTTGTAAACTAATTAAAATGGACAATTTCTCGTCTACCTTTTGGTCTATAATTCTTCCTTAATTCGATATTATGGTATCTGATTTAAACAAATTAATTTGGACTTTTTTATTAATATAACTCATCCATTATTCTAATTTCTTTAACATAAGGGTATCTAACTTTAATTAATTGAGAATTTTTCATTTACTTTGGTTATATCTTCCGTTAATCAATTTGTTTCGTTTATAATATTAAGTTTCTTATTTTTTAACTAATTAATTTGCAACATTTTCATTCATCTTTTGTGAACAACTCTTCCATTAATCTATTTGCTTAAATTTCTACAATATTTAGCCACCTAATTTTTAAACTAATTAAAGTGGACAATTTTACTATTACCTTTTTGTCTAGAATTCTTTTATTAATCTATTTTGCTTCATTTTCTTCTTAATTAAGGCATCTGGGTTTTAAACAAATTAACTTGGACTGTTTTTAATTTAAATTTTCGTCTATAATGCTTCCATTATTTTTTTTGCTTCGTTTTCTTCAACATTAAGGAATCTAATTTGTAAACTCATTAAAATGGACAATTTCTCGTCTACCTTTTGGTCTATAATTCTTCTATTTGTCCTTTTCCAGCATTTTGCGGATATTATGGTATCTGATTTTTAAACAAATTTATTTGGACTGTTTTTTATTTATGTCTTGGTCTATAACTCATCCATTATTCTACTTGCTTCATTTTCTTCAACATAAGGGTATCTAACTTTTAAACAAATTAATTTGCAGAATTTTTCATTTACCTTTTGGTCTATGACTCTTCCCTTAATCAATTTGTTTGTTTCAATAAATATTAAGTTATCTTATTTTTTAACTAATTAATTTGCAACATTTTTCATTCATGTTTTTGTCAACAACTCTTTCGTTATTCTATTTGCATCTTGTTCTACAATATAAAGGTATCTAATACTTAAAGTAATTAATTTGAACAATTTTTCAGTTACATTTTGGTCTATAACTCTTCCGTTAATCAATTTGTTTCGTTTCAATAAATATTAAGTTATCTTATTTTTTAAGTAATTAATTTGCGACATTTTTCATTCATGTTTGTTAGCCCAAGGTTGTTCTTACAAACAATCCATTTAGATTTTGATGATAACAAAGTTTAAGTTTTTAAGGACTTTTAGATTTTACATTGTCAATCCTTTCTTTTAAAAGGATTTATGTCAAGTATCAAAGTTTCTCTCTTTATAAAATCTCTCTAAGCTACTTGATCTTCATTGTCTTGTTAAATGATCATCTTTTTTTATTGTAAATGGTTTTGAGAATATTGAATTGGGATAGTTGTTGTTAAAGAACATTTTTTTATGACTTAGTGTTGGAAGTGTCGACACATTGAACCTAAGTGTCGACACATTGAACTAACTCTCGAGAGTTTGCTTTCCAGGCCATTCAAAATGATTTTTTTTTACTAAGTATGGGAAGTGTCGACACATTGACCAAGTGTCGACACATTGAACTAACTCCCGAAGTTTATTTCCAGGCCATTCAAAATGATTTTTTGGCTAAGTATGGGAAGTGTCGACACATTGGACCTAAGTGTCGACACATTGAACTAACACCCGAGAGTTCTTTTCTTGGCCAAAGTTTAATGTGTCAGCACATACCACAATGTGTCGACACATTGTGTTATTTTGCAGAAATCCTGGAATGACGCCAGATCGTCCAAAATTGTTCTAAAATGACTTGGGTACCCCTCTAACGGTAAAATGAAGCCACTTGATGACCGTTGAAGACCTAGGGGCTATAAGAAGAACAGATGGAGAGAGAAGAATAAGCTCGATCATCATCAAACATCTAGAGAGAGAAAAAGCCAAGATCCAAAGAAATCCATTTGCTGATTCCTTCAAGTCCAAGAGCTCTCATTGTCAAATCTTCTTCTCTTGCTCATCATTGACGACCTAGCATCCAAAGAGAGAGATTTCTTGAAGAAGAGACAACACACTTTGCAATCAATCGTGCCCTAACTTCTAGAGAGAGAAAGTGCTTTGAAGAAGAGGGAAAACCGCATCTACCAAGAAAGCTTGTGCTCCTACTTGCCAAACTTTAGGTTTCATTCAAGAATCTTGTCCTCTTGCACTTTATTGAGCTTTCCACTTGCATATTCGGCTTAGAGAGCATTCCTTATTGTACCCATTATTTGTAAAACACTTGAGTGTTGGGTGAACACTTGTCCTACTTGTGAGAGTAGAAGAAATCCCTTGGGTTTTGGGATTTGTGAGAGAGTTGAAAGCGTGAGCTTGCAAAAACGCTTTGTAAAGGTTCCTTAGCACCCGGAAGCTAAGGTGTATTTACTATTTGAAGAATAGTGAAGGAAGCCCAAGGAAGTCAATAGCCTTGGGGGTGGACGTAGGCAAGTGTTGGCCGAACCACCTAAAATTGCGGTGTCGTCTCTCTAACTCTATCTCTCTTATTATTTGTTTCATATCCATATTTGTTTTTTGTTTTAAGCTTTATCATTTATTGCTTATATTTTGCTTAATATTATATACATTCAGATCTGCATTTTTAATTGTTAAAAGGGGTATTCTTTAGACTTGGGTTTTTATCGAAAAAGGACTAACTTTTTGATAAACCCAATTCACCCCCCCTCTTGGGTTGTTATTTAGACTCACAGTTATCATCAAAATATTGATTGTGACTAAAAGCCAACAACCTTGTACTCGTCTGAACGTTTAACAAAATAAATGTCCGGACGGTTACAAGAAATGTTCGGACTGCAATTGTTGAAGAAACAGAGTCTTTGCAAAAACATGTCATGGCAGACGATTTCAATCCAAAAACATTGCCAAATAACTACCATTTTCATATCAAATCAATCCCAAACTCCAACTAAACATGATTATAACCTACTCAAATCATTAAATAACAAAAATCAAGCATAAACACGCATTTTCACCCTAAACCCACGAAACTCACAAATCTCAAAACACTTGTACCTCAAATCTTCAAAATCCTCCTTTTCTCTCTACTCCAGCACTTTCTCTACTAAATATCCTAAATGCAAGGTCGTTAGATACATTTACAGTCAAATAAACACAACAAAATTAAGATAAAGTAAAAAAAAATCAATAAATTACCTTTATATATCGTGCAATTCTCCAAAATCACTTCAATCTATGCTTGAATCTCCTTCATGAATGAGCCATGCTTACTGGGTTTCGCAGTTTTGAATCTATTCAAGAACCGCCTGGACGACTGACAAAACGTCCGAACACTATTCGCGTGAAATTTTGTGGCGTGAAACTTTACCACTAACAAATTCACCACGTTCCAACGGTTATATCTGTTGCACACGACATTGTCTCAACAACGGATGACACCGTTTTCCCAAATAAACGATGTCGTTTTCTTTTTGAAAAAAATTTTGAACGACAAGGCTAGTATAAACAAATCTTTGTATTACCTAAACTACACCGTTTTAAATCCTTCATCAACTATGCCCAGGTTTTTAAACATAGTCCGGATGGTATGCTCTGGTACAATGGTATCGTTTTCCTTTCTAAAACAACATCATTTTACCGTCCAGACGGATATTAATACGTTTGAAAGGTATTAAATTAAATAAACGATATTATATATCGTACATTATATCATACATATAAATAATATATATGTTATATTACATATTATATATTAACATATATATTAAGTTAGGATATGTATATAATTAATATATTAAGTTAAGTAAAAACTAGTTAAAGTTAATCAACATAAATATCCAAAATAACTAAACAAAGTAGAATCAACATAAATATCCAAAATAAAAACCATATGTCAGCAAATACAAATCCATAAATAAAAGATGTCCATAAAACATAGCGAAAAATAAAACTATTAAAGCAATAAACATAAAAATAATGTCATAGCGAGTCATGGTACGGGCTGAGAGGGTCCTATTCTGAGGGACTCAAGTGTCTTCTCCAAGAGCTCCTCCATATGGCCCATTCGTTTCGTGAGCGTCCACAATTGCGCCGGAATGGTAGACATAAGCTGCTGCAAACTAGGCATTTACAGATGTATGTCACTCAGATCCTTCCTCATAGTGGCAACCTCCTCCTTCAGTGTGCTATCGAGCAGAACATAGTTCCTCTTAAGAGTGGTGAGACGAGCACCGAGATCAACGCACAACCGATGAGTAGGATTAACAGTCGTTTTTATAGCTTCCTTAAACTCCGCCATCCAAGAGTCTACCTAGGCTAGTCACTCTGTCTACGCCTGCCTACTTAAACACTCCCATGCATCATGAGCAGGGGCCACTGGCACTGGCTAAGGCTCTCCGACATCGACACCTCGCCATAGTTGTTGTCGTCGAAGCTGGGCTGTGGAATGGCTCAAAGTGGTCCGAAAAATTGCACCCAGAGGATTCTTCCTATCTTCATATGGACCATCTATAATGCCCACATCATGAAGGAACTATGTCAGGAGAAGTCTGTATGGCAACCCAAAGCTCGACGGTGTCTTCACTTTCGATGGCAGAGTCATAAAAATGTAGAGAGGCAGATCCATAATCAGCCCTCTAGCCACGATCTGCATCAACTCGCCCCTCGCTATGGGACACTGTTGTGTGCACTCTCAGCTCGATGTCGTAGGTGAAGATCAGATGCATGATATGCTAGAATGGAAGCATCTCATTTTGGCGTACAAAAGATACGACAACCACCACATCCCGGCCCTGCGGTGTACAGAAGATATCCTCTCGACTAGGCTTCATCGAGATGTCCACAATAGGGAAGGCTCCAACCGGCCTCTGCATACCTATGTATACCGCTAGTAGGTCTGCCGAGAACTGAAAGGAGACACCGCATAGAGTGATGTCCCAAAGAGATGCATTGATATCCGCAATGTCCAACAATGTAGCATAAAATTCCTAGACCAGATCTACGAATGCAACGTCATGCTCCACGATAACAGAACGTGTAAGGATCTTCACCCGCTACTCCTCCAGCATCATATAACCATCTGGACTGCTAGGTGCTTGCTGCCCAAAGCCAGAGGGGCCAGAACTGGTAGTAGCTAAACGCTGGCGCTTCAACATTTCTTAATCTGTTGAAAAAACAAACATTAGTATTAAATAACATTAGTATTATTAAGTCAAAACAGTGCACTTTCAAAAAAAACAAAAAACCATTCAAACGAATATAACATGTCCGGACGGTAAAGTTATAAATGCAAACGACGTCGTCTAAACATAGATTCATGCGCACGGTCCTAAATATGCATTCAAACTAGTCCATAATAATAAACTATCCAAATAGTAACCGTCCGCACACCAAGAATCGTGCGCACACATGACGAACAAACGAATACCTATAATTAAAACAACGACGTCTAAGACCTATACGTGCACATAGTGAACACACACACATTCGAACGTATTAAAAATAATAAAAAATATTGAAAGTAACTATCCGAAGGCAAAAAAACGTTCGGACGTATCGGGGAAGATGAACGAGTCAACTCAACCATGGCCGGTCTCCTCCCCACCTCACAACCACCCTATAACAACGCCAAATTTAACAACATTATAGTCTAAACAATCCTACCTTCCTACGCAATCCATATAAACAAAAAAAAACATGTTTAACAAGATTTCATGGCCTCAAATTTGATTTCAATGAGTTCGGTTTTGTGTGAAAAATGAGTTTCGACGGTTTCTCATTGAATTAAAAAACCGTCGATACCGTCCGGACACCTATGTGACGAGTCCGAACGCCGATGGGACGTGCATTAAATGTCATGACTCAAACCGTTGCTAAAATATCCTAAAATCGCACTTTGTTTGGACGGTGTAAGGACATGCAAACGTACACTGCGCTGCACCGTGCAACGTGGAGGTCTAACATTCAGTTAGAAAACTACCACTTGCGTCCAGACCGTCTTAGAGGACATTAACAGCTGTTTCACACGATTTTTGGAGGTACACACATGTCCATCATGTGAGCATTGTGCAGACGGTGCGGATGACCCTCGCAGGGACGTCCGAATGGTTTCAGTATTTAGTGATGATTTAGGATGCATCACAGATGGGTGACAAAGGCCTTTTATCACCGAAAATGTGTGTGCACGTTTCATAGGAGTTTGAACAAGCACAGTTGTTACGCATTTCATCTGACACTATTGTTGGGATGATTATTGCAGAGACGTGTGGACGTTGTTTAAGCTTTTGTGACGATTTAAATTTCGTTACAGATGGGTGACAAGGTATTTTGTCACCCAAATACTGTGTGGGCAGGGTTTTACCCGTGGGGACGTTGTTGTAATCTTTTTATGACAAAAATGTTTTGTCAAAGATTTGTAATGTTTGGGCTTTCGTCACTCGAAAAAACATGCGAACGGGTTTTTGTTTCAGGCAAATGTTTTTTAAGCTCCCCGAACACTTGCCGTGACGATGTTGATTTTTTTGTCAGGGAAAGCATTATTTGGTGTCAAAATATTTTTACACCCTAGAATTTGACACATAAGGTCACAATTCTTGTAGTGAGAGTTCCAATTTTGGATGGAGAGTTTTGCTTCCATCATGGAATACTTTATTAATTCTAGTCATCCAACTCAATAACCAGATAAAGATAATAATAGCCAAATTCTAAGACAAAGCCTCACTAAAAGAAATTTTGGTACGTAAAAGATTTCGTCCCACAAAAGTTGGGTTTTCGGGATGAAAGTTGAAGTTCTTCCCCCAAAAACTCAACGTTTTTGCGATGGCATTTAAATATCGTCCTAAAAGAAATATAAACATTAGCTTTTGAGGACGAATTTAAATTTCTCCCAAATGAATTTTTTTTAGGACAAAAGTTTTTGTCTCCAATAAAATGTAATTTTAATCATGAAAGGACATTGGTTCATCCCAAAAAAGCACAATTATTGGGGACAAACTGTTGTGTCCCAAATGACGGTCAATGATCTAATTGTTAGAGATAATATCATAATCAATCTATAAATTTGATTTGATATTATTTTCACGATATCATATATTTAAGTTTTAATGACGAATATCCTAAAGATCTTAGGTCTTAATAATTAGGAATATTTTCTTATCATACTTTGTACTATCTCTATAAAAAGAGACCATCAACTTATAATCTACATAGACTTATAATACAAAACACAACCACAGAAGATTTTCATAATGGATGTAGGTCTTCTAGACCAAACTACTTAAATCTCTTGTCTGTTATTACTATTTCTCTTCCCTCTTCGTTCTCACAATTTTTCTTCTCTAATTAACTTTGTGATCCACCGTCTGCAAACATTCCATCGTCCAACCATCAGATAAAGAAGAGCTCTCCATGGTCTACACGTGGTTGACCGATAGGTAGCGTCCATTAGCAAAAGCATTTTTTTATCAATTGAAAATACAGTTTTTTTATGAATATTTCAATTTGTTTGTTGTCGGCCGCGGTAAAATAGTTTTATTTTCATATGCATTGGTTTGTTTTGTGATTTAGAGCATTTTGAAATAATCTAAATGTATTTTGGTTAAAAATTGACCGAATTTATAAAGTCAAATATACGTCCGAACAAAATTTTAATCCACTTCGAAATATCTTGATGACAGACATATATCCTTTGGAACATAAAACTTTACCCACTTCAACTTCAATTCATGAAAAGCACGAAACTCTACGCATTAGGGAAGCACGTAATTAAGATTCCTTATGAAAGCGTATGGAGCCTGAAATGTGTCACTTTTCAAGCTCAACGGAGTAAATTTAAGTACGTACTCTATAAACTAATAATAAGGCTAAATTACTCCGTCAATCCTTGGGATTTTCGCGATTCCCAAATTAGTCCCTATGGTAAGTTTTTTCCTATAGGCCTCCCTGTGGTTTGAACTAATTCCCAGTTTAGTCCTTCCATTTACTTGGATGACGGAAATTGTGGACCTAGCTAACGTCTAACCCGTAATGCCCAATAAAAAAACCGACAGGCAAAGCATAGACGCTGACTCGACTCCCCCAACTTGAAAAAATGGGTCCACGTGCCAAATGGATAACTTCATCCAAGTTAACAGAGGGACTAAACTTATACATTTGGCACATGGACCCATTTTCAAGTTGGGGCAATCGAGTCGGCGTTCATGCTTTGCGTGTCGATTTTTTATTAGGTGTGACATGGTAACTGTTAGCCACGTCTGCAATTTCCGTCATCCAAGTGAATTGAGGGACTAAACTAGGAATGGTCCAAACCACATGGAGACCCATAGGAAAAAGCTTACCATAAGAACTAATATAAAAATTGCAAAAATCCCAAGGATCAGCGGAGTAATTTAGCCTAATTATAATGTAAATAGTTCACCCAGAAAAGGAAAAAAGTGCAAATTAATAGTTCAGTCTAACTAAATCAAGCAAACACTTAAGTTAAATATTAATTAAATTGTCAGTACTTTATTCCACACTAATAATCAAATATATAAATAATGAAGTGATAAAAGCTCTATTTAATTTAAACCTCATGATTGTTAATTAGTATCCGTAGCAAGTCTACTTAGCAAAGACGTCTATGCTTCGAGGTTGATCAGTGGCCCGTTGACAAACAAAAATAAAAGGGAGAGGAACATTAACGTAAAAAGAACAAGATTCCCATGTCGTACGTTGAGCACCATCCACAAGACACAGAGCATCTTTAAATGGGCATAGAATCCTTCTTTACAGACAATATTGGAATATATATGTTTATAGAAACGTGAGAAGCTGCGCGCATGCAGCAAAGCAACAAATAAGAACAATATAAAGGATATATTCACCAGCTGGTGAATGAACATCTAATGAAAAAAGGGATGAAAGCTGTATAAAACCCCCGGCCCGGCCGTAAAACCCTAAATATATAGTGAAGAAGAACTAAATCTGGTGTCTGTGGGACGAGTAAATCATGAGCAGGGGTGCCGACAATTTCAGACCAACTCCGGCAGCCAATTGGGACTACTCTGAACGGGACTATGGTGCCTATCATACTCCTTATAACCATAACGAACCGAACCGCGCGCCGCCCCCATTTCCGAGGTCCCGTTTCTTCCAAGTTACTCCAGTAAGTATATATATATATACACACACACTATAATATATGTAACGACAACCACGAAATTGAGCATTTACTGTTAGCTAGAAGCTGAAATTATGATCAGCTAATTACATTCGTTGCTTAATTGTTTATGATCAGGATGTCAGAGCAGGCACGCCGCTGTATTCACCGCGAGCGTATACGGAGAGAATGATAACATGGTCCTTTGGCTTAGCCAGCGGGTATGCAATCATGTTGCTATATATGTCAATTTGTTCAAGGGCGTTACTAAACCCAAAACCTTATTTTTTGTAATTACCACCCACATGACTGTCGTGTCCTTTTTCGTTCCTTGATCCATAACTACTACCACATCGAAAAGATATATATATATATATATATATATATATTTCCTACTTGAAGAAATTCATGATGAAATTACAGCAATGTTCAATTGAATTCAACTTTCCTCTATCACTAAGCATGCATTGGGCTTTTTGCAGTTTCCCAGGACACAATATCTCTTCAGCGCAAATCGTATTCCTAGACAGTAATACTGCAAGAGAAGCGAACTCTAGGCCCAGAGGAATCATCCAGGATTCCCGTTCAGGATTCACGGGACAACGGAGGTCGATGGTCCCTACAGTACCCGAAGAGGACTCCAGATTGACCCATGAGGAGCAAAAGAAGGCCTTGACAAAGCTCAAGAAAGAGATTTACACCCCTTCCCCAAAGAGATTAGCAAGGAGACTAGGCCGATCTTACGGAGCCAACACCCAGGATGCTTTGAATGAGACCGGAAAAGATCGGGATGAAGATGGTAAGAGGTGTGCTATTTGCCTGGATGATTTTGAGCCAAGACAGGAAGTGGTGCTAACCCCATGCGATCACATGTTCCATGAGGACTGCATCGTGCCGTGGGTGAAGAGCCAGGGTCAGTGCCCCGTTTGTCGGAGTCAATTTGGCGAGCGAAAGTCTGGCTCATCATCAAACTTAAACAACAGTACCATTCCGCATGTGGCAGCCAATGATCTTGTCGCAGGAGAGCTTATGTCACTAGTTAGGTCAATGGAGGAAGTTTTTCAGTGGGGCCATGGGCCGCCGCGCTGATCCTATGCTACCTCTCAAATGTTAGTGACCAATATATTGTCTTTAAACGAAGTTCATGTACTAGTAAAATGACATGATCAAACTGTTCTGTCCAATATCCTTTTCTCTATTTAGAAGCGCCGACCGCTTATTTGAGTGGACCCCATACATTTGATGGGTCCCGGATAAGTGGTGCCATACATTGAAAGTATCCGGTACTATGAGAACAAGTGACGAGTTCGGATAGGTTTGTCGACATAGACATCACATCGGCATTTGCAGTTGGCTTCATCCCAAACGCGTAGAGGTCAGACCAGTTTCAAACCGGACATGTTCGTTTTGGTAAAATTTTAAGAATTCTAAGTATGGTGTAAATATTTAGGTGATGTTGGAGTTTTATTGGTATACGTGTAGAAGTTGTTGAGTTGTATTAATGTTTGAAAAAAAGTAATGTTGAGTTGTATTGGTATGCGTGTAAGAGTAATGTTGGGATTGTAAATTTAGAAAGTTGCATTAAATTCTAAAATTTTCATCCAAACGAACATGCCCGAGACTCGGATACGCAATAGGGCCGCACCCGTGTTAACCTCTAAATTCATTTTATAGGAATAGGATGCTGATTAAAACGAGATTATCATCGTCAAAATCACAACTTATTAAAATTATAAAGATCTCCTTATTTAATAATCGACATAAAAGTAGTTAATTAAAATTAACTCGAGCAATACCAAAAAATGAAACCAAGCAAATAGGGGAAGGTAACTCAATACAAGAAACCATATAATTGACATATCGACATATAAAGTACGGTGATTAAGCAGCACACAAAAATATTTATTGATAGAAAGACAAAATAAGTTAAGAAGACTTATGTGCACGCTATTAAAGATAAATGCAGAAATAATTCACCTTTAGATTCAAAATATATAATATTAAAATTATAGGTTAATTACACTTTGCGCGCACGTGGTTTGGAAGGTTTGACACTTTGCACCCCATTATTTTAATCTTGATACATTTCACCTCATTTCCTTATAATGAACACAATTTAGTATAAAAGAGGATCCTTCGAGAGGACTACAAAAGTATAGACCTAAATTTACAAAAATTTGAGCTTCCTATAGCTGACCTAGCCTATGATATCGTGTTCCAAGGATAAAAATAAAAAAAACAAAAAAAAACAAATTGAAACATTGCTGACAAAAGAAACACTGTTGATACAAGAAAAGGAAATAACTAACTAGAGGGGTTCTAAAACAAAACCCTAACCCCTAATCCTCATCTTCGGTTTCTAAGTTGAGGTCAATAACACCGTCGACCAATGGGCTCGGTGGGTCCTTTGCTGGTGGGGCTGAGGGAAACGGAAAGGGAATAGTCGGATTCGAGTGGAGTTCCCACCCAACCGAGGTCAACTATGTTGGGGGTTGGGAAATCCTTTACGAACAAGTGGGGCTCGTGCTCCACTATGACTTGGAAGTCCTCAAAGATCCAAACACGGGCCTTCAGGATTACCACATACTGTCATACAGTCCCGCATCGAGGTAGGTGTCAGTCTCGTAATAGTACATCTTCCTGCTCAAAGAAGAAAAGCAAGCACACATGCGAGTAAAAAGGGATGAGTCCTATTGACTCAGTAAGGTTGGGGAGGGGCCATGCTCAAACAAGAATAATTCATGCTTTGGAATAAATAGTACCAATGCGATGATTTCAAGTCATAGAAACAGTATAGAGAATGCATGCAACGCAATTGAAATGCATTTGCTCATTGTCTGTTCTGTTCATCCCCAGAGTCGGGTTGTGCGTCCCTCCTCTTCACGTGGAACTGTCCCGTGTCACCAACACCAGGACCTTTAAAAACAACGTCGTAGCGTCCAAAAGGAGCCCACCCACTCCCTGTAGTGGGGGGTTGCACTCTCCTCATGGACCCGGTATCGTCACTCTTTCTTCGGAAATTACCTCACAAGCTTCGGGGTTCCTCACATTTGTTTTCCCTATCATTATGTTAATACAAGTAATGCAGGAATATCATTCACATGCAAAGTACTCATTCAAACATCCCATGATATGACTTGTAAACCAATAAAGTACTTGTAATTTCAATGCATGAATAATCAAAAATATAAATTCCAGAAATTAGATCTATAAACAATTTAAAATACTTAATCAATTTCTGTGTCATATGATTACAAATTATTAGACCCTTTTTCCTTAAATAAAAAAAAAAAAAAACTTTTTCCTTTTATAATACTTATTAGAGAATTAAACATGAAGTTTATAATTAAATATAAAATCTGCCCTAAATCTTCAAATGAAGGCTTCTCGGCCTTCTTAGACCCTACTGGGCCTATTCCTAAAATTTCAAAGTGTTTTGAGCTTATTTATGGTTAACGGCGTAAAGTCCATTTAGGCCACTAAACGGGCTTTTTGATTTGCGCCCCTAATTTTACTCAGTTTGGACTTGAACTTGGGCTTCCCCATCTATTTTAGAGACCTCCAAAGGTATTTTTGACCTTTTCCGACCTCTGATTGAGCTGAAATTTATATTGGGACCTACCATGACCATATACTACACGTCCACCATTTTTCATGCAAAGACTCTAAGGGATTCGCTATGATGTTTTGGACAGCAAG
The DNA here is from genome assembly GCA_003952965.2 of Morella rubra. Classification (NCBI taxonomy): domain Eukaryota; kingdom Viridiplantae; phylum Streptophyta; class Magnoliopsida; order Fagales; family Myricaceae; genus Morella; species Morella rubra. The sequence continues at coordinate 16,663,763 of CM025853.1, forward strand.
GGTTTTTCACAAAAAGGTCCTACTTTTTCCATTGCATGTGATGTTCATATGCTATAATCCTTAAATCTAATGATTTAAGTCATCATAACTGAAACAATATAATCACAGAATGCATTAAAATATAAATCAGTAATGAAAATCACATGCAACATTATAACTTCCTTCAAAATCAACCAAACAACACATGCATGGACATTTTGCTTCAAAACTTCATCTCAAGCCCCCTTGGCTTCATTTCCATGACCTTGATCTACCACTTCAACCATAAAATTCATCCCTTGCATTCGGTTACATCATAACCCTTTCATCACAAAGTTTCTCAACAAAAGCATGTAAAAATCATCATAAAAATAAGTATTGACATGCAACTATTATCTATACTTTGTATCATGATAAAAACTAAGTTGAACATATTTTTATTGAAACTAACATGTATAACAAAGATTTCACATTGACAGCAACCAAAACAAGCTCAAACCCACATTTTTCCCAACCAAATATGTATAAAACTAACCCTTACCTTTATTGTTTGAAAGCTTTCCTTGTCCCCCTTCTTTTCTTCTTCTTTTTCTCCTTTCTCTTTCTTTCCTCTCTTGGCCGGATCTCCTTCTTCTTTTCTCTTTTTCTTTCTTTTCTTTCTTCTCTCTTATCTCTCTTCTCTTTCCTATCTCTTCTCTCCCTCCCCTTTTCTCTCTCTTCTCTCACAGCAAAATGCTTGTCGTGAGTCACTTGTTCCCTTTTACACTAGATCTAGTTTTTGTCTTTATTCTGCCTAATTATCTAGGTGCATGCTATATTTATGGAGACATAATGATTAGGGAGACAAGAAACTTACACAAGTAATTGCATTTATTGAATAGTTACTCATAGGAAAGAGAGTTTTGGACACATGGCTAAAAATATAAGATTTGCAAAATCTTCACTAAATGGCCGACCAAAAGTATTTAGAGTGGCTTAGGTGGGTTTTGGGCTTTTATGCACTAATGGGCTTTGGCCCAATTTGTTTCCATAGGCCCAAGTCCAAAATTCAACCACCCTAGGTCCAATACAATCTATATGAGATTAAATAAGCCCTTTTAAATAATAATTAGGTGCAAATAAAATCAATTACATGAAAGAATTGATTTAACTAGAATAAGTAACATTGAATTAATATAAGTAAGGAATAATAATTAAAACAATAACTGAAAATAAAATATGAATCAAGAAAGATGAATTTCGGCCCTAGTAAAAATTTATCCAATTAAATCTAAAAATTTAAGGGAACAAAACTCATATCAATAAAATAATTTAAGCACATGGAATTAATTGAAATAATGCAAGAATATTAAAATTTAAGGGAATAAATCACATAAGAAATTTAATGAAGCAAAAATTGTAAATCTAAGTGCTAATGAATTTAGAAACTGGAGAAATCAAGACTAATATCAAAGTGCATATTTTCTGGAAATATTTATAGCAAAGATCATAAATGCACCACAAAAGGTGAGAGGCATCACATACACAAACAGCAATAAACTTCAACATCACCTAAATATTCAAACCACACTCAAAATTCTTAAAATCTCACCCAACCAAACATCCCCTTGGCATACATGGAATATCCTTCCCCAGACTCCGAATCATGCAGTATGAGACCGAGACTATTTTGCCACCATCTTCATGCATCATTGCTGACGCCTAAAGTCCTCCAGCGTATATCGAATATCGTGATTTATATTCCCCTCGGCAGAGGCAGAACCAGCGGGGCACCATGCAAATGGTTCAATTTTTTTTTTATATATGTATTGTAGCTCATGTAGCTGTAGATTCCTTGTATTACTTATATGTCCTCAGACTTTTTCTCTTTTTTTCTTTTCTTTCAAATGCTAATAGTATTTTTGACTAATTACAACCAATTGAGCTTAGAAAAAAATTACAGCCAATTGAAAGATATTATGTGTTGGAATAGGTCAAAGAATTTAGATTTAATTGCTTTGCCTGTGGATGAAATTTTGGAGTCTCTAATAAGAAATCTCTTAGTTTATCTTGTATCTCGGTCTACTAGTTATTGGTGTTCCACATTTCTAAAGAGAGTTCTTTGAAACTTTTTGCTAGATGGTTATGCGGTTCTCATGACTTCCCGTGTATGCCGAACATGTGATATGGGGTGTCATTGCACTATGTCTTTTCCTGAAAGTTAATTTCTAAATAAGGGAAAGTACAGTAAAATATTTCAATATTTTTAATGTTTTTAATCTTTAATTTTTGATATTTTAACTCTAAGACACTTTTTGTAGTACGTACGAATTTTTTTTTTTATCATTTTACTTGACGAGTTTGTCCCCCTTCAAATTCAATCTTGGTTCCGCCACTGCCCTCAGACTCCTCTCTTCTAGGCTCAAGTTCTTGGGTCAGTACCCAACTAGAAAGGGCTAGAATTGATTTTCCATGTAATACTTAATTAGCTGTGGTCAAACCCATTTATAAACAAACTCATTTCCTTTGTAACTTGGAACACTATATTCATATATCTATTACATAGACATGACCATGGATTACCAGGACAATTTAAGGTTATACTTATAAACACCCGGACACCTTCACTATATGTCACACCTCATATATCTCGTTCATAAATCCATCTCTAATCCATTATATCTCCTTCAATTATAGAAACACAAAATTAATATTAATATTCATTTTAAAAAATTAAAATATATTGTAAAAAGGTAAATTAAATGAAAAAAAAATAAAATAAAAACTCTAAAAGAGGTATGACCCTTCACTTCTTGAAAGGTAAATTAAAATCTTAATTAGATTTAAAAAAATGTAAGTTAGACGAGAACAATACCTTGAAAAATATAAGGAAAATTTAATATTTCATCACTAGGTTTTGCCCCTATTTTACAAATTAATCACTAAGATTTAATTTTTCAATCACTGAGTTTTTCACCTAGTTACTAATAGGTCCTTCCGTCAGTGAACCATTAGATCCTCTAACAGGAGCTCCAGCCACGTCAGCTGCTTTCGCCACCTCACTTCTATTTTTCCACCTTAGCCTCTTTCCCTAAAATGTTTCTTCTTCCTTGCGCAAGTGACCCATGGCCATTTTCGAAGACAGAAGCTCGTTTTCAATCTCCGTCAACCTCTGCAAATGGTGGGGAGCCCTAGCAATTACCAGCCTCTTCCAGCAATCGTGGCTAATTCTATCACCCACCATTGCTGCCACCACCATCACCGGAAACTTCTTGCAACAATTCACCAACCATGCAGATGGAAATATCACCGGACTCGTGTGCGGCATCACGTCATTGGAGGTTGTTGAAGCTTCTCCTTCTGCACCAGTGGCGTCCACCTCAACTTCATCTTCACCGTAGCATTACACGTCCTCTTTTGTTCTAGAAAGTTTTTCTGTTATGAATAGAATCTTTTACGTGTCATCTTTACCGCATACCAAGGAAATATTCTCTGGTTGTTAGCACAGCATTTTCAGTTATATATATCACTGTACTAGACGAGCATAATTCAATGAAGGAGATTTTATTATGACCTGTGAGTTTGTTATCTTTCATTGCTCCTTCATGGTATCAGAGCCATTCAACTAATCGTCAAAAATGGCTGAGGAAGAGGTTGTCAACAACTCTGCCACACCATCACCACCTCTCGTTGTTACCTCCTCTCCCATCAATACAATCACCTCTCTTCCGCATCTAGTAACAGTCAAACTCAACCATGATAATTTTCTTTTATGGAAAACTCAGATGGTCCCTTACTTACTTGGGCAACACCTTTATGGATGTGTTGATGGAAGCATTCAGGCTCCACCCATGTTTTCTTCAGATTCAGCTACCACCTTTAACCCCGCATATCGTCACTAGAAACAGCAAGATCAACTTATCCTCAGTGCACTTATTTCTTCTCTCTCTGAAAATTTGATAGCCCAAGTTATTGGTTTAACAACCTTTTCACACTGTTTAGCTTGCTCTTGAGAGTCTTTTTGCATGTAAGACTCAGGCACGCTTGGGACAGTTACTTTTCCAACTTGCTACGTTAAAGAAGGGTGGTGATTCTATTACCTATTATTTTCAAAAAACCAAGCTGCTTGCTAACACAATGGCAGCTGCTGGTCGGCCTCTTTCTGCTCTAGAGTTTAACTCTTACCTTCTTGCTGGCCTTGGTACAGAGTTTGATTCATTGGTAACGTCTGTTACCACTCAGTTTGACCCTCCTACATCAGAGGAACTTTTCAGTCATTTGCTTACACATGAGGCACGACTCAATCACCAACAGACAAATTCTTTATCCACTATTGACATCTCTGCCAATGTGTTAGCCAAGACCTCTAGAAATAATTTTCGCGGTGGCTGTTTTGGTCGGACCAGAGGTTCTTTCCGTGGTGGTAGAAATCGTGGTGGTCGTGGTCGTACTGGTTCTTCTCCATTTTTTACTGATGACCGTCCATAGTGTTAGGTTTGCTTAAAATTTGGCCACACTACTATGCAGTGTTATCGTTGCCTTGACCAATCTTATCAAGCTCCACCACCTCCCTCTTTCACACCTTTTTATCAGGCTCATTATTCGGCTTTTCCATCTGGTGGCACTGACAACAATTGGTATCCTGATTTTGGCTGCAACAAACCATATGACACATGATTTCTCTAATCTCACCCTACAACCTTCTGAATACATGGGTGCTGATCAGGTTCGGGTTAGAAATGGCTTCTCCTTGCCCATCCAACACACTGGTGCTTCTACCATCCTTACTTCTCATGGCAATCTCCTTCTTCGTAACCTTTTACATGTTCCTACACTTATCAAAAATTTAATTTCTGTTCGTCAATTTTGTGAGGATAATTCTGTTTATTTTGAATTTCACTCTCATTTTTTTGTGTTAAGGATCTTCGCACCAGGAAGGTTCTTCTCCAAGGCCCTACTAGCCATGGGCTCTATACACTTCCCTCCTCCACCGCGTCTGCTCCGGCGTCTGTCAGTCCTCTTCCTTCTGCCTCTGTTGGTGAACGTGTCTCTCCTTTGCAATGGCATCAACGTTTGGGGCACCCCTCTTTAAAGATTGTCAGCTCTATTTTACATCAGTTTCAGCTCCCTTGTCACAAGACGTCCTCTCTGCCTTTTCCACGCTCCTTTTCCGTTAGCACAAGACCTCTTCAACTCTTGTTTATGGATGTTTGGGGTCCTGCTCCTGTGCTTTCACGAATTGGCTCTCTTTTTTATTTTTCTATTGTTGACGCTTTTAGCCGGTATACATGGCTTTTTCCTGTTCAGTGTAAATCTGATGTTTTACAGTAGTTTATTTCCTTTCAAAAATCTGTAGAACGTTTTTTCAATCAAAAAATCTTGACTATTCAATCTAACTGGGGAGGAGAATTTTGTTCTTTGCATACTTTTCTAGTTTCTTAAGGTATTTTTCATCGTTGGAGCTGTCCTCACACGCATCAACAGAATGGCACCATTGAGCGGAAGCATCTCCATATTGTAGAATCTGGCCTTACTCTCTTAGCTCATGCTGCCATGCCACAGCGTTTCTGGGCAGATGCTTTTCTCACAGCCGTCTGTTTAATTAATAGACTTCCTAGTCCAGTGATTCAAAATCAAACTCCATTTTTTCGTCTTTTTCACACACATCCTAACTACACTTTTTTACATGTTTTTAGCTCTGCCTGTTATCCACATCTTCGACCCTACAACACTCATAAGCTTGACCTTCAGTCCAAGCTTTGCACCTTCATCGGTTACAGTCTTGACCACAAGGGTTATTTGTGCTACCATGCCCCTTCTTCACGAGTTTATATCTCCCGAAATGTCATCTTTGATGAGTTTTCTTTTCCTTTTCAAAAAGCCTGTCATGCTACCCCTTTTTCTTCCTCTTCTACTTTTACTTCTCTACCTTTTTCTTTGCAGGTGCCTTCGGTCCCCACTACCGCAGCACATTACATGCCAGCTCGTACCGCTCCTCTCTCTTGCCCACCAGCTCATGCCTTGGTCCCCACTACTGACTTACCTTGGCCACTAGCTCATACCGAAACACTTGGCTGTCCACCAGATAATACCTCTCCTCCTCCACCAAATAATACCCCCTCATCCAGTGATGTTGTCTCTCACCCTTCGAATACCCTTTCTCCTGAGATTCCACCTGCACCCCCTCTGCCTCCAAGTTACCCTGTCAGATATCGCCAGCTGAAAGTCCTTACCGATGGGCATATTTAGTGGCCTCCACCGACAGCTCATGCTACCTCTGTTGTTCTGAGTCCTCTTGAGCCTACTTCGGTTGCCGGGGCATTAAAACATGCTGACTGGCGTGAGGCCATGTAGGCGGAATTTCACGCTCTTTTACAAACTCAGACTTGGCAGCTGGTTCCACCGTCTTCCTCTCAAAATATCCTCGGGTGTAAGTGGGTCTTTCGAACGAAACACTTATCAGATGGTTCGGTTGAGCATAAAAAGGCTCGTTTGGTGGCCAAGGGCTTTCATCAACAACATGGTTTGGATTATACTAAAACCTTTAGTCCGGTTGTTCAACCCTCTATGGTTCGATTGGTTCTCTCTCTTGCTGTTCAGGCTGGCTGGCATTTGCATCAATTGGATATTCAAAATGCCTTTTTACATGGTGATTTGTCTGAGGACGTTTACATGCAACAACCCCCTGGTTTTGTGCATCCCGATCATCCTCAGTATGTTTGCAAGCTTCAAAAAGCTCTTTATGGTCTCAAACAAGCACCCAAGGCCTGGTTTTCTAAACTCAATGCCAAATTACTTGATCTTGGCTTTACCGCCTCTAAGGCTGATTCATCTCTTTTCACCTATATCACTGCCTCTATGCGTCTCTATTTTTTGGTCTATGTTGATGATATTGTCATCACTGGCTCTGACTCTACTGCCATTCATTCTCTTATTACTACACTTGGCTCTTCTTTTCCCGTCAAGGACTTAGGCAAGCTATACTATTTTCTTGGGGTCGAGGTGCATCATCTACATTCTGGTCTTCTTCTCTCTCACCGCAAATACATGGAGGATTTGCTGAAGAAGACAAATATGCATCTGTCCAAACCTATTCAAACTCCAATGGCTACTACTGGCCATCTTTCCGCTCATGAAGGTGTTGCTTTTGAAGACCCTACCTTATACCGAAGTGTTGTGGGCAGTTTGCAGTATCTCTCTTTTACGCGACCTGATCTTGCGTTTGCTATACTGACACACACGATTCACAGCAAACGCAAGATCAGGTCGCGTAAAAGAGAGATACTGCAAACTGCCCACAACACTTCGGTATAAGGTAGGGTCTTCAAAAGCAACACCTTCATGAGCGGAAAGATGGCCAGTAGTAGCCATTGGAGTTTGAATAGGTTTGGACAGATGCATATTTGTCTTCTTCAGCAAATCCTCCATGTATTTGCGGTGAGAGAGAAGAAGACCAGAATGTAGATGATGCACCTCGACCCCAAGAAAATAGTATAGCTTGCCTAAGTCCTTGACGGGAAAAGAAGAGCCAAGTGTAGTAATAAGAGAATGAATGGCAGTAGAGTCAGAGCCAGTGATGACAATATCATCAACATAGACCAAAAAATAGAGACGCATAGAGGCAGTGATATAGGTGAAAAGAGATGAATCAGCCTTAGAGGCGGTAAAGCCAAGATCAAGTAATTTGGCATTGAGTTTAGAAAACCAGGCCTTGGGTGCTTGTTTGAGACCATAAAGAGCTTTTTGAAGCTTGCAAACATACTGAGGATGATCGGGATGCACAAAACCAGGGGGTTGTTGCATGTAAACGTCCTCAGACAAATCACCATGTAAAAAGGCATTTTGAATATCCAATTGATGCAAATGCCAGCCAGCCTGAACAGCAAGAGAGAGAACCAATCGAACCATAGAGGGTTGAACAACCGGACTAAAGGTTTTAGTATAATCCAAACCATGTTGTTGATGAAAGCCCTTGGCCACCAAACGAGCCTTTTTATGCTCAACCGAACCATCTGATAAGTGTTTCGTTCGAAAGACCCACTTACACCCGAGGATATTTTGAGAGGAAGACGGTGGAACCAGCTGCCAAGTCTGAGTTTGTAAAAGAGCGTGAAATTCCGCCTACATGGCCTCACGCCAGTCAGCATGTTTTAATGCCCCGGCAACCGAAGTAGGCTCAAGAGGACTCAGAACAACAGAGGTAGCATGAGCTGTCGGTGGAGGCCACTAAATATGCCCATCGGTAAGGACTTTCAGCTGGCGATATCTGACAGGGTAACTTGGAGGCAGAGGGGGTGCAGGTGGAATCTCAGGAGAAAGGGTATTCGAAGGGTGAGAGACAACATCACTGGATGAGGGGGTATTATTTGGTGGAGGAGGAGAGGTATTATCTGGTGGACAGCCAAGTGTTTCGGTATGAGCTAGTGGCCAAGGTAAGTCAGTAGTGGGGACCAAGGCATGAGCTGGTGGGCAAGAGAGAGGAGCGGTACGAGCTGGCATGTAATGTGCTGCGGTAGTGGGGACCGAAGGCACCTGCAAAGAAAAAGGTAGAGAAGTAAAAGTAGAAGAGGAAGAAAAAGGGGTAGCATGACAGGCTTTTTGAAAAGGAAAAGAAAACTCATCAAAGATGACATTTCGGGAGATATAAACTCGTGAAGAAGGGGCATGGTAGCACAAATAACCCTTGTGGTCAAGACTGTAACCGATGAAGGTGCAAAGCTTGGACTGAAGGTCAAGCTTATGAGTGTTGTAGGGTCGAAGATGTGGATAACAGGCAGAGCTAAAAACATGTAAAAAAGTGTAGTTAGGATGTGTGTGAAAAAGACGAAAAAATGGAGTTTGATTTTGAATCACTGGACTAGGAAGTCTATTAATTAAACAGACGGCTGTGAGAAAAGCATCTGCCCAGAAACGCTGTGGCATGGCAGCATGAGCTAAGAGAGTAAGGCCAGATTCTACAATATGGAGATGCTTCCGCTCAATGGTGCCATTCTGTTGATGCGTGTGAGGACAGCTCCAACGATGAAAAATACCTTAAGAAACTAGAAAAGTATGCAAAGAACAAAATTCTCCTCCCCAGTTAGATTGAATAGTCAAGATTTTTTGATTGAAAAAACGTTCTACAGATTTTTGAAAGGAAATAAACTACTGTAAAACATCAGATTTACACTGAACAGGAAAAAGCCATGTATACCGGCTAAAAGCGTCAACAATAGAAAAATAAAAAAGAGAGCCAATTCGTGAAAGCACAGGAGCAGGACCCCAAACATCCATAAACAAGAGTTGAAGAGGTCTTGTGCTAACGGAAAAGGAGCGTGGAAAAGGCAGAGAGGACGTCTTGTGACAAGGGAGCTGAAACTGATGTAAAATAGAGCTGACAATCTTTAAAGAGGGGTGCCCCAAACGTTGATGCCATTGCAAAGGAGAGACACGTTCACCAACAGAGGCAGAAGGAAGAGGACTGACAGACGCCGGAGCAGACGCGGTGGAGGAGGGAAGTGTATAGAGCCCATGGCTAGTAGGGCCTTGGAGAAGAACCTTCCTGGTGCGAAGATCCTTAACACAAAAAAAAAAATGAGAGTGAAATTCAAAATAAACAGAATTATCCTCACAAAATTGACGAACAGAAATTAAATTTTTGATAAGTGTAGGAACATGTAAAAGGTTACGAAGAAGGAGATTGCCATGAGAAGTAAGGATGGTAGAAGCACCAGTGTGTTGGATGGGCAAGGAGAAGCCATTTCTAACCCGAACCTGATCAGCACCCATGTATTCAGAAGGTTGTAGGGTGAGATTAGAGAAATCATGTGTCATATGGTTTGTTGCAGCCAAAATCAGGATACCAATTGTTGTCAGTGCCACCAGATGGAAAAGCCGAATAATGAGCCTGATAAAAAGGTGTGAAAGAGGGAGGTGGTGGAGCTTGATAAGATTGGTCAAGGCAACGATAACACTGCATAGTAGTGTGGCCAAATTTTAAGCAAACCTAACACTATGGACGGTCATCAGTAAAAAATGGAGAAGAACCAGTACGACCACGACCACCACGATTTCTACCACCACGGAAAGAACCTCTGGTCCGACCAAAACAGCCACCGCGAAAATTATTTCTAGAGGTCTTGGCTAACACATTGGCAGAGATGTCAATAGTGGATAAAGAATTTGTCTGTTGGTGATTGAGTCGTGCCTCATGTGTAAGCAAATGACTGAAAAGTTCCTCTGATGTAGGAGGGTCAAACTGAGTGGTAACAGACGTTACCAATGAATCAAACTCTGTACCAAGGCCAGCAAGAAGGTAAGAGTTAAACTCTAGAGCAGAAAGAGGCCGACCAGCAGCTGCCATTGTGTTAGCAAGCAGCTTGGTTTTTTGAAAATAATAGGTAATAGAATCACCACCCTTCTTTAACGTAGCAAGTTGGAAAAGTAACTGTCCCAAGCGTGCCTGAGTCTTACATGCAAAAAGACTCTCAAGAGCAAGCTAAACAGTGTGAAAAGGTTGTTAAACCAATAACTTGGGCTATCAAATTTTCAGAGAGAGAAGAAATAAGTGCACTGAGGATAAGTTGATCTTGCTGTTTCTAGTGACGATATGCGGGGTTAAAGGTGGTAGCTGAATCTGAAGAAAACATGGGTGGAGCCTGAATGCTTCCATCAACACATCCATAAAGGTGTTGCCCAAGTAAGTAAGGGACCATCTGAGTTTTCCATAAAAGAAAATTATCATGGTTGAGTTTGACTGTTACTAGATGCGGAAGAGAGGTGATTGTATTGATGGGAGAGGAGGTAACAACGAGAGGTGGTGATGGTGTGGCAGAGTTGTTGACAACCTCTTCCTCAGCCATTTTTGACGATTAGTTGAATGGCTCTGATACCATGAAGGAGCAATGAAAGATAACAAACTCACAGGTCATAATAAAATCTCCTTCATTGAATTATGCTCGTCTAGTACAGTGATATATATAACTGAAAATGCTGTGCTAACAACCAGAGAATATTTCCTTGGTATGCGGTAAAGATGACACGTAAAAGATTCTATTCATAACAGAAAAACTTTCTAGAACAAAAGAGGACGTGTAATGCTACGGTGAAGATGAAGTTGAGGTGGACGCCACTGGTGCAGAAGGAGAAGCTTCAACAACCTCCAATGACGTGATGCCGCACACGAGTCCGGTGATATTTCCATCTGCATGGTTGGTGAATTGTTGCAAGAAGTTTCCGGTGATGGTGGTGGCAGCAATGGTGGGTGATAGAATTAGCCACGATTGCTGGAAGAGGCTGGTAATTGCTAGGGCTCCCCACCATTTGCAGAGGTTGACGGAGATTGAAAACGAGCTTCTGTCTTCGAAAATGGCCATGGGTCACTTGCGCAAGGAAGAAGAAACATTTTAGGGAAAGAGGCTAAGGTGGAAAAATAGAAGTGAGGTGGCGAAAGCAGCTGACGTGGCTGGAGCTCCTGTTAGAGGATCTAATGGTTCACTGACGGAAGGACCTATTAGTAACTAGGTGAAAAACTCAGTGATTGAAAAATTAAATCTTAGTGATTAATTTGTAAAATAGGGGCAAAACCTAGTGATGAAATATTAAATTTTCCTTATATTTTTCAAGGTATTGTTCTCGTCTAACTTACATTTTTTTAAATCTAATTAAGATTTTAATTTACCTTTCAAGAAGTGAAGGGTCATACCTCTTTTAGAGTTTTTATTTTATTTTTTTTTCATTTAATTTACCTTTTTACAATATATTTTAATTTTTTAAAATGAATATTAATATTAATTTTGTGTTTCTATAATTGAAGGAGATATAATGGATTAGAGATGGATTTATGAACGAGATATATGAGGTGTGACATATAGTGAAGGTGTCCGGGTGTTTATAAGTATAACCTTAAATTGTCCTGGTAATCCATGGTCATGTCTATGTAATAGATATATGAATATAGTGTTCCAAGTTACAAAGGAAATGAGTTTGTTTATAAATGGGTTTGACCACAGCTAATTAAGTATTACATGGAAAATCAATTCTAGCCCTTTCTAGTTGGGTACTGACCCAAGAACTTGAGCCTAGAAGAGAGGAGTCTGAGGGCAGTGGCGGAACCAAGATTGAATTTGAAGGGGGACAAACTCGTCAAGTAAAATGATAAAAAAAAAAAATTCGTACTACAAAAAGTGTCTTAGAGTTAAAATATCAAAAATTAAAGATTAAAAACATTAAAAATATTGAAATATTTTACTGTACTTTCCCTTATTTAGAAATTAACTTTCAGGAAAAGACATAGTGCAATGACACCCCATATCACATGTTCGGCATACACGGGAAGTCATGAGAACCGCATAACCATCTAGCAAAAAGTTTCAAAGAACTCTCTTTAGAAATGTGGAACACCAATAACTAGTAGACCGAGATACAAGATAAACTAAGAGATTTCTTATTAGAGACTCCAAAATTTCATCCACAGGCAAAGCAATTAAATCTAAATTCTTTGACCTATTCCAACACATAATATCTTTCAATTGGCTGTAATTTTTTTCTAAGCTCAATTGGTTGTAATTAGTCAAAAATACTATTAGCATTTGAAAGAAAAGAAAAAAAGAGAAAAAGTCTGAGGACATATAAGTAATACAAGGAATCTACAGCTACATGAGCTACAATACATATATAAAAAAAAAATTGAACCATTTGCATGGTGCCCCGCTGGTTCTGCCTCTGCCGAGGGGAATATAAATCACGATATTCGATATACGCTGGAGGACTTTAGGCGTCAGCAATGATGCATGAAGATGGTGGCAAAATAGTCTCGGTCTCATACTGCATGATTCGGAGTCTGGGGAAGGATATTCCATGTATGCCAAGGGGATGTTTGGTTGGGTGAGATTTTAAGAATTTTGAGTGTTTTGAATATTTAGGTGATGTTGAAGTTTATTGCTGTTTGTGTATGTGATGCCTCTCACCTTTTGTGGTGCATTTATGATCTTTGCTATAAATATTTCCAGAAAATATGCACTTTGATATTAGTCTTGATTTCTCCAGTTTCTAAATTCATTAGCACTTAGATTTACAATTTTTGCTTCATTAAATTTCTTATGTGATTTATTCCCTTAAATTTTAATATTCTTGCATTATTTCAATTAATTCCATGTGCTTAAATTATTTTATTGATATGAGTTTTGTTCCCTTAAATTTTTAGATTTAATTGGATAAATTTTTACTAGGGCCGAAATTCATCTTTCTTGATTCATATTTTATTTTCAGTTATTGTTTTAATTATTATTCCTTACTTATATTAATTCAATGTTACTTATTCTAGTTAAATCAATTCTTTCATGTAATTGATTTTATTTGCACCTAATTATTATTTAAAAGGGCTTATTTAATCTCATATAGATTGTATTGGACCTAGGGTGGTTGAATTTTGGACTTGGGCCTATGGAAACAAATTGGGCCAAAGCCCATTAGTGCATAAAAGCCCAAAACCCACCTAAGCCACTCTAAATACTTTTGGTCGGCCATTTAGTGAAGATTTTGCAAATCTTATATTTTTAGCCATGTGTCCAAAACTCTCTTTCCTATGAGTAACTATTCAATAAATGCAATTACTTGTGTAAGTTTCTTGTCTCCCTAATCATTATGTCTCCATAAATATAGCATGCACCTAGATAATTAGGCAGAATAAAGACAAAAACTAGATCTAGTGTAAAAGGGAACAAGTGACTCACGACAAGCATTTTGCTGTGAGAGAAGAGAGAGAAAAGGGGAGGGAGAGAAGAGATAGGAAAGAGAAGAGAGATAAGAGAGAAGAAAGAAAAGAAAGAAAAGAGAGAAAAGAAGAAGGAGATCCGGCCAAGAGAGGAAAGAAAGAGAAAGGAGAAAAAGAAAAAGAAGAAGAAGAAGGGGGAAAGGAAAGCTTTCAAACAATAAAGGTAAGGGTTAGTTTTATACATATTTGGTTGGGAAAAATGTGGGTTGAGCTTGTTTTGGTTGCTGTCAATGTGAAATCTTTGTTATACATGTTAGTTTCAATAAAAATATGTTCAACTTAGTTTTTATCATGATACAAAGTATAGATAATAGTTGCATGTCAATACTTATTTTATGATGATTTTTACATGCTTTTGTTGAGAAACTTTGTGATGAAAGGGTTTGATGTTAGCTGAATGACAAGGGATGAATTTTATGGTTGAAGTGGTAGATCAAGGTCATGGAAATGAAGCCAAGGGGGCTTGAGATGAAGTTTTGAAGCAAAATGTCCATGCATGTGTTGTTTGGTTGATTTTGAAGGAAGTTATAATGTTGCATGTGATTTTCATTACTGATTTATATTTTAATGCATTCTGTGATTATATTGTTTCAGTTATGATGACTTAAATCATTAGATTAAGGATTATAGCATATGAACATCACATGCAATGGAAAAAGTAGGACCTTTTTGTGAAAAACCCTTGCTGTCCAAAACATCATAGCGAATCCCTTAGAGTCTTTGCATGAAAAATGGTGGACGTGTAGTATATGGTCATGGTAGGTCCCAATATAAATTTCAGCTCAATCAGAGGTCGGAAAAGGTCAAAAATACCTTTGGAGGTCTCTAAAATAGATGGGGAAGCCCAAGTTCAAGTCCAAACTGAGTAAAATTAGGGGCGCAAATCAAAAAGCCCGTTTAGTGGCCTAAATGGACTTTACGCCGTTAACCATAAATAAGCTCAAAACACTTTGAAATTTTAGGAATAGGCCCAGTAGGGTCTAAGAAGGCCGAGAAGCCTTCATTTGAAGATTTAGGGCAGATTTTATATTTAATTATAAACTTCATGTTTAATTCTCTAATAAGTATTATAAAAGGAAAAAGTTTTTTTTTTTTTTTATTTAAGGAAAAAGGGTCTAATAATTTGTAATCATATGACACAGAAATTGATTAAGTATTTTAAATTGTTTATAGATCTAATTTCTGGAATTTATATTTTTGATTATTCATGCATTGAAATTACAAGTACTTTATTGGTTTACAAGTCATATCATGGGATGTTTGAATGAGTACTTTGCATGTGAATGATATTCCTGCATTACTTGTATTAACATAATGATAGGGAAAACAAATGTGAGGAACCCCGAAGCTTGTGAGGTAATTTCCGAAGAAAGAGTGACGATACCGGGTCCATGAGGAGAGTGCAACCCCCACTACAGGGAGTGGGTGGGCTCCTTTTGGACGCTACGACGTTGTTTTTAAAGGTCCTGGTGTTGGTGACACGGGACAGTTCCACGTGAAGAGGAGGGACGCACAACCCGACTCTGGGGATGAACAGAACAGACAATGAGCAAATGCATTTCAATTGCGTTGCATGCATTCTCTATACTGTTTCTATGACTTGAAATCATCGCATTGGTACTATTTATTCCAAAGCATGAATTATTCTTGTTTGAGCATGGCCCCTCCCCAACCTTACTGAGTCAATAGGACTCATCCCTTTTTACTCGCATGTGTGCTTGCTTTTCTTCTTTGAGCAGGAAGATGTACTATTACGAGACTGACACCTACCTCGATGCGGGACTGTATGACAGTATGTGGTAATCCTGAAGGCCCGTGTTTGGATCTTTGAGGACTTCCAAGTCATAGTGGAGCACGAGCCCCACTTGTTCGTAAAGGATTTCCCAACCCCCAACATAGTTGACCTCGGTTGGGTGGGAACTCCACTCGAATCCGACTATTCCCTTTCCGTTTCCCTCAGCCCCACCAGCAAAGGACCCACCGAGCCCATTGGTCGACGGTGTTATTGACCTCAACTTAGAAACCGAAGATGAGGATTAGGGGTTAGGGTTTTGTTTTAGAACCCCTCTAGTTAGTTATTTCCTTTTCTTGTATCAACAGTGTTTCTTTTGTCAGCAATGTTTCAATTTGTTTTTTTTTGTTTTTTTATTTTTATCCTTGGAACACGATATCATAGGCTAGGTCAGCTATAGGAAGCTCAAATTTTTGTAAATTTAGGTCTATACTTTTGTAGTCCTCTCGAAGGATCCTCTTTTATACTAAATTGTGTTCATTATAAGGAAATGAGGTGAAATGTATCAAGATTAAAATAATGGGGTGCAAAGTGTCAAACCTTCCAAACCACGTGCGCGCAAAGTGTAATTAACCTATAATTTTAATATTATATATTTTGAATCTAAAGGTGAATTATTTCTGCATTTATCTTTAATAGCGTGCACATAAGTCTTCTTAACTTATTTTGTCTTTCTATCAATAAATATTTTTGTGTGCTGCTTAATCACCGTACTTTATATGTCGATATGTCAATTATATGGTTTCTTGTATTGAGTTACCTTCCCCTATTTGCTTGGTTTCATTTTTTGGTATTGCTCGAGTTAATTTTAATTAACTACTTTTATGTCGATTATTAAATAAGGAGATCTTTATAATTTTAATAAGTTGTGATTTTGACGATGATAATCTCGTTTTAATCAGCATCCTATTCCTATAAAATGAATTTAGAGGTTAACACGGGTGCGGCCCTATTGCGTATCCGAGTCTCGGGCATGTTCGTTTGGATGAAAATTTTAGAATTTAATGCAACTTTCTAAATTTACAATCCCAACATTACTCTTACACGCATACCAATACAACTCAACATTACTTTTTTTCAAACATTAATACAACTCAACAACTTCTACACGTATACCAATAAAACTCCAACATCACCTAAATATTTACACCATACTTAGAATTCTTAAAATTTTACCAAAACGAACATGTCCGGTTTGAAACTGGTCTGACCTCTACGCGTTTGGGATGAAGCCAACTGCAAATGCCGATGTGATGTCTATGTCGACAAACCTATCCGAACTCGTCACTTGTTCTCATAGTACCGGATACTTTCAATGTATGGCACCACTTATCCGGGACCCATCAAATGTATGGGGTCCACTCAAATAAGCGGTCGGCGCTTCTAAATAGAGAAAAGGATATTGGACAGAACAGTTTGATCATGTCATTTTACTAGTACATGAACTTCGTTTAAAGACAATATATTGGTCACTAACATTTGAGAGGTAGCATAGGATCAGCGCGGCGGCCCATGGCCCCACTGAAAAACTTCCTCCATTGACCTAACTAGTGACATAAGCTCTCCTGCGACAAGATCATTGGCTGCCACATGCGGAATGGTACTGTTGTTTAAGTTTGATGATGAGCCAGACTTTCGCTCGCCAAATTGACTCCGACAAACGGGGCACTGACCCTGGCTCTTCACCCACGGCACGATGCAGTCCTCATGGAACATGTGATCGCATGGGGTTAGCACCACTTCCTGTCTTGGCTCAAAATCATCCAGGCAAATAGCACACCTCTTACCATCTTCATCCCGATCTTTTCCGGTCTCATTCAAAGCATCCTGGGTGTTGGCTCCGTAAGATCGGCCTAGTCTCCTTGCTAATCTCTTTGGGGAAGGGGTGTAAATCTCTTTCTTGAGCTTTGTCAAGGCCTTCTTTTGCTCCTCATGGGTCAATCTGGAGTCCTCTTCGGGTACTGTAGGGACCATCGACCTCCGTTGTCCCGTGAATCCTGAACGGGAATCCTGGATGATTCCTCTGGGCCTAGAGTTCGCTTCTCTTGCAGTATTACTGTCTAGGAATACGATTTGCGCTGAAGAGATATTGTGTCCTGGGAAACTGCAAAAAGCCCAATGCATGCTTAGTGATAGAGGAAAGTTGAATTCAATTGAACATTGCTGTAATTTCATCATGAATTTCTTCAAGTAGGAAATCATATATATATATATAATATATATATCTTTTCGATGTGGTAGTAGTTATGGATCAAGGAACGAAAAAGGACACGACAGTCATGTGGGTGGTAATTACAAAAAATAAGGTTTTGGGTTTAGTAACGCCCTTGAACAAATTGACATATATAGCAACATGATTGCATACCCGCTGGCTAAGCCAAAGGACCATGTTATCATTCTCTCCGTATACGCTCGCGGTGAATACAGCGGCGTGCCTGCTCTGACATCCTGATCATAAACAATTAAGCAACGAATGTAATTAGCTGATCATAATTTCAGCTTCTAGCTAACAGTAAATGCTCAATTTCGTGGTTGTCGTTACATATATTATAGTGTGTGTGTATATATATATATACTTACTGGAGTAACTTGGAAGAAACGGGACCTCGGAAATGGGGGCGGCGCGCGGTTCGGTTCGTTATGGTTATAAGGAGTATGATAGGCACCATAGTCCCGTTCAGAGTAGTCCCAATTGGCTGCCGGAGTTGGTCTGAAATTGTCGGCACCCCTGCTCATGATTTACTCGTCCCACAGACACCAGATTTAGTTCTTCTTCACTATATATTTAGGGTTTTACGGCCGGGCCGGGGGTTTTATACAGCTTTCATCCCTTTTTTCATTAGATGTTCATTCACCAGCTGGTGAATATATCCTTTATATTGTTCTTATTTGTTGCTTTGCTGCATGCGCGCAGCTTCTCACGTTTCTATAAACATATATATTCCAATATTGTCTGTAAAGAAGGATTCTATGCCCATTTAAAGATGCTCTGTGTCTTGTGGATGGTGCTCAACGTACGACATGGGAATCTTGTTCTTTTTACGTTAATGTTCCTCTCCCTTTTATTTTTGTTTGTCAACGGGCCACTGATCAACCTCGAAGCATAGACGTCTTTGCTAAGTAGACTTGCTACGGATACTAATTAACAATCATGAGGTTTAAATTAAATAGAGCTTTTATCACTTCATTATTTATATATTTGATTATTAGTGTGGAATAAAGTACTGACAATTTAATTAATATTTAACTTAAGTGTTTGCTTGATTTAGTTAGACTGAACTATTAATTTGCACTTTTTTCCTTTTCTGGGTGAACTATTTACATTATAATTAGGCTAAATTACTCCGCTGATCCTTGGGATTTTTGCAATTTTTATATTAGTTCTTATGGTAAGCTTTTTCCTATGGGTCTCCATGTGGTTTGGACCATTCCTAGTTTAGTCCCTCAATTCACTTGGATGACGGAAATTGCAGACGTGGCTAACAGTTACCATGTCACACCTAATAAAAAATCGACACGCAAAGCATGAACGCCGACTCGATTGCCCCAACTTGAAAATGGGTCCATGTGCCAAATGTATAAGTTTAGTCCCTCTGTTAACTTGGATGAAGTTATCCATTTGGCACGTGGACCCATTTTTTCAAGTTGGGGGAGTCGAGTCAGCGTCTATGCTTTGCCTGTCGGTTTTTTTATTGGGCATTACGGGTTAGACGTTAGCTAGGTCCACAATTTCCGTCATCCAAGTAAATGGAAGGACTAAACTGGGAATTAGTTCAAACCACAGGGAGGCCTATAGGAAAAAACTTACCATAGGGACTAATTTGGGAATCGCGAAAATCCCAAGGATTGACGGAGTAATTTAGCCTTATTATTAGTTTATAGAGTACGTACTTAAATTTACTCCGTTGAGCTTGAAAAGTGACACATTTCAGGCTCCATACGCTTTCATAAGGAATCTTAATTACGTGCTTCCCTAATGCGTAGAGTTTCGTGCTTTTCATGAATTGAAGTTGAAGTGGGTAAAGTTTTATGTTCCAAAGGATATATGTCTGTCATCAAGATATTTCGAAGTGGATTAAAATTTTGTTCGGACGTATATTTGACTTTATAAATTCGGTCAATTTTTAACCAAAATACATTTAGATTATTTCAAAATGCTCTAAATCACAAAACAAACCAATGCATATGAAAATAAAACTATTTTACCGCGGCCGACAACAAACAAATTGAAATATTCATAAAAAAACTGTATTTTCAATTGATAAAAAAATGCTTTTGCTAATGGACGCTACCTATCGGTCAACCACGTGTAGACCATGGAGAGCTCTTCTTTATCTGATGGTTGGACGATGGAATGTTTGCAGACGGTGGATCACAAAGTTAATTAGAGAAGAAAAATTGTGAGAACGAAGAGGGAAGAGAAATAGTAATAACAGACAAGAGAATATTTAAGTAGTTTGGTCTAGAAGACCTACATCCATTATGAAAATCTTCTGTGGTTGTGTTTTGTATTATAAGTCTATGTAGATTATAAGTTGATGGTCTCTTTTTATAGAGATAGTACAAAGTATGATAAGAAAATATTCCTAAATTATTAAGACCTAAGATCTTTAGGATATTCGTCATTAAAACTTAAATATATGATATCGTGAAAATATCATATCAAATCTTATAGATTGATTATGATATTATCTCTAACAATTAGATCATTGACCGTCATTTGGGACACAACAGTTTGTCCCCAATAATTGTGCTTTTTTGGGATGAACCAATGTCCTTTCATGATTAAAATTACATTTTATTGGAGACAAAAACTTTTGTCCTAAAAAAAATTCATTTGGGAGAAATTTAAATTCGTCCTCAAAAGCTAATGTTTATATTTCTTTTAGGACGATATTTAAATGCCATCGCAAAAACGTTGAGTTTTTGGGGGAAGAACTTCAACTTTCATCCCGAAAACCCAACTTTTGTGGGACGAAATCTTTTACGTACCAAAATTTCTTTTAGTGAGGCTTTGTCTTAGAATTTGGCTATTATTATCTTTATCTGGTTATTGAGTTGGATGACTAGAATTAATAAAGTATTCCATGATGGAAGCAAAACTCTCCATCCAAAATTGGAACTCTCACTACAAGAATTGTGACCTTATGTGTCAAATTCTAGGGTGTAAAAATATTTTGACACCAAATAATGCTTT
Organism: Morella rubra; assembly: GCA_003952965.2. Classification (NCBI taxonomy): domain Eukaryota; kingdom Viridiplantae; phylum Streptophyta; class Magnoliopsida; order Fagales; family Myricaceae; genus Morella; species Morella rubra. Next base: position 16,684,463 of record CM025853.1, read on the forward strand.
CCCTGACAAAAAAATCAACATCGTCACGGCAAGTGTTCGGGGAGCTTAAAAAACATTTGCCTGAAACAAAAACCCGTTCGCATGTTTTTTCGAGTGACGAAAGCCCAAACATTACAAATCTTTGACAAAACATTTTTGTCATAAAAAGATTACAACAACGTCCCCACGGGTAAAACCCTGCCCACACAGTATTTGGGTGACAAAATACCTTGTCACCCATCTGTAACGAAATTTAAATCGTCACAAAAGCTTAAACAACGTCCACACGTCTCTGCAATAATCATCCCAACAATAGTGTCAGATGAAATGCGTAACAACTGTGCTTGTTCAAACTCCTATGAAACGTGCACACACATTTTCGGTGATAAAAGGCCTTTGTCACCCATCTGTGATGCATCCTAAATCATCACTAAATACTGAAACCATTCGGACGTCCCTGCGAGGGTCATCCGCACCGTCTGCACAATGCTCACATGATGGACATGTGTGTACCTCCAAAAATCGTGTGAAACAGCTGTTAATGTCCTCTAAGACGGTCTGGACGCAAGTGGTAGTTTTCTAACTGAATGTTAGACCTCCACGTTGCACGGTGCAGCGCAGTGTACGTTTGCATGTCCTTACACCGTCCAAACAAAGTGCGATTTTAGGATATTTTAGCAACGGTTTGAGTCATGACATTTAATGCACGTCCCATCGGCGTTCGGACTCGTCACATAGGTGTCCGGACGGTATCGACGGTTTTTTAATTCAATGAGAAACCGTCGAAACTCATTTTTCACACAAAACCGAACTCATTGAAATCAAATTTGAGGCCATGAAATCTTGTTAAACATGTTTTTTTTTTGTTTATATGGATTGCGTAGGAAGGTAGGATTGTTTAGACTATAATGTTGTTAAATTTGGCGTTGTTATAGGGTGGTTGTGAGGTGGGGAGGAGACCGGCCATGGTTGAGTTGACTCGTTCATCTTCCCCGATACGTCCGAACGTTTTTTTGCCTTCGGATAGTTACTTTCAATATTTTTTATTATTTTTAATACGTTCGAATGTGTGTGTGTTCACTATGTGCACGTATAGGTCTTAGACGTCGTTGTTTTAATTATAGGTATTCGTTTGTTCGTCATGTGTGCGCACGATTCTTGGTGTGCGGACGGTTACTATTTGGATAGTTTATTATTATGGACTAGTTTGAATGCATATTTAGGACCGTGCGCATGAATCTATGTTTAGACGACGTCGTTTGCATTTATAACTTTACCGTCCGGACATGTTATATTCGTTTGAATGGTTTTTTGTTTTTTTTGAAAGTGCACTGTTTTGACTTAATAATACTAATGTTATTTAATACTAATGTTTGTTTTTTCAACAGATTAAGAAATGTTGAAGCGCCAGCGTTTAGCTACTACCAGTTCTGGCCCCTCTGGCTTTGGGCAGCAAGCACCTAGCAGTCCAGATGGTTATATGATGCTGGAGGAGTAGCGGGTGAAGATCCTTACACGTTCTGTTATCGTGGAGCATGACGTTGCATTCGTAGATCTGGTCTAGGAATTTTATGCTACATTGTTGGACATTGCGGATATCAATGCATCTCTTTGGGACATCACTCTATGCGGTGTCTCCTTTCAGTTCTCGGCAGACCTACTAGCGGTATACATAGGTATGCAGAGGCCGGTTGGAGCCTTCCCTATTGTGGACATCTCGATGAAGCCTAGTCGAGAGGATATCTTCTGTACACCGCAGGGCCGGGATGTGGTGGTTGTCGTATCTTTTGTACGCCAAAATGAGATGCTTCCATTCTAGCATATCATGCATCTGATCTTCACCTACGACATCGAGCTGAGAGTGCACACAACAGTGTCCCATAGCGAGGGGCGAGTTGATGCAGATCGTGGCTAGAGGGCTGATTATGGATCTGCCTCTCTACATTTTTATGACTCTGCCATCGAAAGTGAAGACACGTCGAGCTTTGGGTTGCCATACAGACTTCTCCTGACATAGTTCCTTCATGATGTGGGCATTATAGATGGTCCATATGAGATAGGAAGAATCCTCTGGGTGCAATTTTTCGGACCACTTTGAGCCATTCCACAGCCCAGCTTCGACGACAACAACTATGGCGAGGTGTCGATGTCGGAGAGCCTTAGCCAGTGCCAGTGGCCCCTGCTCATGATGCATGGGAGTGTTTAAGTAGGCAGGCGTAGACAGAGTGACTAGCCTAGGTAGACTCTTGGATGGCGGAGTTTAAGGAAGCTATAAAAACGACTGTTAATCCTACTCATCGGTTGTGCGTTGATCTCGGTGCTCGTCTCACCACTCTTAAGAGGAACTATGTTCTGCTCGATAGCACACTGAAGGAGGAGGTTGCCACTATGAGGAAGGATCTGAGTGACATACATCTGTAAATGCCTAGTTTGCAGCAGCTTATGTCTACCATTCCGGCGCAATTGTGGACGCTCACGAAACGAATGGGCCATATGGAGGAGCTCTTGGAGAAGACACTTGAGTCCCTCAGAATAGGACCCTCTCAGCCCGTACCATGACTCGCTATGACATTATTTTTATGTTTATTGCTTTAATAGTTTTATTTTTCGCTATGTTTTATGGACATCTTTTATTTATGGATTTGTATTTGCTGACATATGGTTTTTATTTTGGATATTTATGTTGATTCTATTATTTTATGTTGATTAACTTTAACTAGTTTTTACTTAACTTAATATATTAATTATATACATATCCTAACTTAATATATATGTTAATATATAATATGTAATATAACATATATATTATTTATATGTATGATATAATGTACGATATATAATATCGTTTATTTAATTTAATACCTTTCAAACGTATTAATATCCGTCTGGACGGTAAAATGATGTTGTTTTAGAAAGGAAAACGATACCATTGTACCAGAGCATACCATCCGGACTATGTTTAAAAACCTGGGCATAGTTGATGAAGGATTTAAAACGGTGTAGTTTAGGTAATACAAAGATTTGTTTATACTAGCCTTGTCGTTCAAAATTTTTTTCAAAAAGAAAACGACATCGTTTATTTGGGAAAACGGTGTCATCCGTTGTTGAGACAATGTCGTGTGCAACAGATATAACCGTTGGAACGTGGTGAATTTGTTAGTGGTAAAGTTTCACGCCACAAAATTTCACGCGAATAGTGTTCGGACGTTTTGTCAGTCGTCCAGGCGGTTCTTGAATAGATTCAAAACTGCGAAACCCAGTAAGCATGGCTCATTCATGAAGGAGATTCAAGCATAGATTGAAGTGATTTTGGAGAATTGCACGATATATAAAGGTAATTTATTGATTTTTTTTTACTTATCTTAATTTTGTTGTGTTTATTTGACTGTAAATGTATCTAACGACCTTGCATTTAGGATATTTAGTAGAGAAAGTGCTGGAGTAGAGAGAAAAGGAGGATTTTGAAGATTTGAGGTACAAGTGTTTTGAGATTTGTGAGTTTCGTGGGTTTAGGGTGAAAATGCGTGTTTATGCTTGATTTTTGTTATTTAATGATTTGAGTAGGTTATAATCATGTTTAGTTGGAGTTTGGGATTGATTTGATATGAAAATGGTAGTTATTTGGCAATGTTTTTGGATTGAAATCGTCTGCCATGACATGTTTTTGCAAAGACTCTGTTTCTTCAACAATTGCAGTCCGAACATTTCTTGTAACCGTCCGGACATTTATTTTGTTAAACGTTCAGACGAGTACAAGGTTGTTGGCTTTTAGTCACAATCAATATTTTGATGATAACTGTGAGTCTAAATAACAACCCAAGAGGGGGGGTGAATTGGGTTTATCAAAAAGTTAGTCCTTTTTCGATAAAAACTCAAGTCTAAAGAATACCCCTTTTAACAATTAAAAATGCAGATCTGAATGTATATAATATTAAGCAAAATATAAGCAATAAATGATAAAGCTTAAAACAAAAAAACAAATATGGATATGAAACAAATAATAAGAGAGATAGAGTTAGAGAGACGACACCGCAATTTTAGGTGGTTCGGCCAACACTTGCCTACGTCCACCCCCAAGGCTATTGACTTCCTTGGGCTTCCTTCACTATTCTCCAAATAGTAAGTACACCTTAGCTTCGGGTGCTAAGGAACCTTTACAAAGCGTTTTGCAAGCTCACGCTTTCAACTCTCTCACAAATCCCAAAACCCAAGGGATTTCTTCTACTCTCACAAGTAGGACAAGTGTTCACCCAACACTCAAGTGTTTTACAAATAATGGGTACAATAAGGAATGGCTCTCTAAGCCGAATATGCAAGTGGAAAGCTCAATAAAGTGCAAGAAGGACAAGATTCTTGAATGAAACTAAAGTTTGGCAAGATGGAGCACAAGCTTTCTTGGTAGATGCGTTTTCCCTCTTCTTCAAAGCACTTTCTCTCTCTAGAAGTTAGGGCACGATTGATTACAAGTGTGTTTTCTCTTCTTCAAGAAATCTCTCTCTTTGGATGCTAGGTCGTCAATGATGAGCAAGAGAAGAAGATTTGACAATGAGAGCTCTTGGATTTGAAGGAATCAACAAATGGATTTCTTTGGATCTTGGCTTTTTCTCTCTCTAGATGTTGCAATGATGATCGAGCTTCTCCTTCTCTCTACCATCTCGTTCTTCTTATAGCCCCTAGGTCTTCAACGGTCATCAAGTGGCTTTATTGTACCGTTGGAGGGGTTTAAAAGACTTTTTGAAACATTTGGATGATCTGGTGTCGTTTCCAGGATATCTTCAATTTCGCACTATGTGTCGACACATTGTCTTCTATGTGTCGACACCATGTTTTCATCTCTTGGGAGACAGTGTAATGTGTCGACACATAGTCTTCAATGTGTTGACACATTGAACACTTAGTCTGAAAATGCTGTCGATAGTGAATTTTTGCATTTTGGAGTTGAGCTCTCGGGTGTAAGTGCAATGTGTTGACACATTGATGGATGTGTTGACACATTGAATGCTGAAGAGAAAATTTAGCCTCTTGAAAGTGTCCAATCCATTCCAACACTTCTTTAAACACCTACAATATGAAAAATTGATCTTATCAACTTGTGTGATGGTGTTCAAATGCACTTAGAAATATTTTTGTGAGATAACCTCTATATTGGAAATAAATCCTTTTAGAAAAGAGGATTGACAATGTAAAATCTAAAATCCTTAAAACTTAAAATGTTTTGTTATCATCAAAATCAATTATGGATTGTTTGCAAAACAACCTTGGGCTAACAATTATTATTTGCTGATTAGTTATTAACATGCTTAAATAAACTGTTTATTGTTTACAGGACCTTACATTGTTAACTTTGCTCACTATTACAGGTTTGATCTTTTTGTAATGTCGGCTGATTCCTTTGCATTTAAGGTGCACTATGGGGGGAAGTTCGATAGATCAGATGGTTGTGCATACGTTGGGGGGAACGTATTTGTGCACAACGATCCATACGACTCTGATTGTCTATCGTTCATTGAAATTGAGGGTGTTGTAAAAGAGTACGGATACAAGTCTGGTGATCTAATATACTATAATGAGCCAGATAAGAGTATGGCTGAGGGGTTGAGAATCATATCAGAGGATCCTGATGTGCTTGACATGGTGGCTGCACATGTCGGGAATGAATTAATCATCCTCTATGTAGTTGGGTTTGAGAGTGGCCCCGAAGAGGAATTGGTAGACGATGTTGATGAAGATAGGGAGAGGTGCCGTATTGGCATAGGTACGAAGTGGTGGAGTGAGGCTCTAAGTAGTGATGACGACTTGTTTGATGTCAATGTTGGTGACGATGATGTAGAAGAGGGTGGGCCATCTGGTGATCTTGAGAGGGGTGGGGCATATCTCGATATTGGTGTGGGTGGGCAGTCTTTTAAAGAGGGTGAGCCTTTTGGTGTGGGTGGTGGGATGTCATTTGAAGAGGGTGCCCCATTGGGTATGGGTGGGACTTCATATGAAGAAGGTGGGCCCTCAAATGATAGAGATGATCATGACGACATTGATCCACCACATGCAAACACCCCGGATGTCAGAAAAATGGAGGGGATGACAATGCAGAGGGTAAGAGACCTTTTTTTCACCAAACCAAGCATATAATCTTATGTTTATATAGGAATGGAATTTACTAATTGTGCTGTTCTGGGTAATTACAATTATGCAGATTATTTTTCTGACATTACGAGGTCAGATACCCTCATATCTCCAGAAGTTAGTGAAGATAATGAGGACCACCCTCCTCGCAGTGGCCCAGAGTTCTAGGAGCGTGATTTAAGATTAGTGCCCCTTGTGAAAGAGGCGAATATTACACTGGGGAAGGATTTTCGCTATAAGAAAAACAACGGCGACAAGGTGGTTATGATATGTAGGACTGAGAAGTGTCCGTACAGAGTATATGGTAGGATGATTCCTGGTGAACGTAGTTTCGAGATCAAGGACATTAAACTAAGGCACAAGTGCCCGAGACGGTATAGGCTTTCTCAAATGAGCTTATGGTGGATTGTCGAGAAGATGATTGCTCAGATAAAAAGTCAGCCAAACATGAATGTATCTGTCATCTACGATGAGGTAAAGCGGAGGTGGCAGTGTGAGACGATGAAGAAAAAATGCTATAGAGCAAAAAAAAAAAGCCCTAGAGGTGATATTTAGGTCCCACAAGGAGCAGTACGGAAGAGTATGGGATTACTGTGCAACGCTCAGGGACACAAACCGCGGTAGCTGTGTAATTGTGATGAGTGATCGGATTGTTCTAGAGTTGCCGCCTTTTTTTCAACGACTGTATGTGTCCTTGAATGCAATGAAGAGAGGCTTCAAAGATGGTTGCAGGCCTCTAATATGCTTGGACAGGTTGTTTCCTTAAAGGAGAATTCAAAGGACAACTTCTGAGTGCGGTAGCCCGGGATCCGAATAACAACATGTATCCCGTGGCCTTCGCAGTGGTGGAAGCAGAACTGAAGGATAGTTGGATGTGGTTCTTAGACCCTTGTGGGGGATCTCGGTGTGGCTCCACCAGGTGGTTGGACATTCATGTCTGACTGACAGAAGGTATGTTTCTGAACAATGTTTTTTCTGACTATTTTTGTCAATATGGATTGAAAATAACTTATTATAATAAACTTCCTTACATGATATTCAGGGGCTTGTGCCAGCCTTCGACGCTGTCATACTGATGGTGGACAACCATTTCTGTGTCAGACACTTATACGCCAATTTCAAAGATGCTAGACACCGAGGGGTAGCATTGAAAGACAAGTTGTGGGGGGCTGCAACAGCATATACAGAGAGTTACTTTCATAAGAAAATGGACGAGCTGAAGGCACTTAGCCCAGATGCGTATGAATACCTCCGAAAAGTGGATCCTAGTGTATGGTCATGCTCTTGGTTTCACACGTATAATAAGAGTGACATGGTCGTTAACAACTTATGCGAAAGCTTCAACTCCTACATTCTGGCAGCTCGGGATAAGCTGATAATCACGATGGTAGAGATGATCAGGAAAAAGCTCATGAGACAATATCAGCTGAAGAGAGAGGGGATCCTTAAGCACACTGGGCGATTATGCCCACGAATAATGGAGAAGCTTGAGGAGATTGGTCAGGAGGCCACCTATTGTCTCCCGACATATGCTGGGGATGGATTCTTCGAAGTTGAGTGTCATCTGAGGCAGTTCATGGTGCACATTCAGAGGCGCACATGCTCATGTAGAAAGTGAGACTGATATGGTATACCATGCGCTCATGGATTTTCTGCTATCATATATGATGGCAGAAACCCAGAGGACTTTGTTGATTGGTATTACACCGTTGAGGCGTATCAGCGGGCGTACGCACCCATTATCTACCCAGTGCCTTTTCAAGATCAGTGGCTGCGTGTAACATATGAACCAATGGACCCCCCACCATCAAGAGCTCAGCCTGGTAGGCCTCGAAAGTTGAGAAAAAGGGGACCAGAGGAACTAGCATCGTCCAATAGAAGGATTCCAAGGCGGCAGAATGGAATCATGTGCTCTGAGTGTAAAGAGTCGGGCCACAATAAGCGCACTTGTCCACAACTCAATCGTAGAAGAGCTTCACACAGTAGCCGAAGTGTGTCTAGTGCCTTGGCAACACCATTTGTTAGCGGAGTCACACATTCAGATCGTACTCCAACTACCCGCACCACTAGGACAGGTGCAAATTTGCTGCACATTGTTGTTTACATTCCGATATTCGCTTATTTTTGCCCAATTACCATATGTAGATGATGCAGGAGGAGAGTCGAGGGACACCACGTGCAGATGAAGCAACACAATCTCAATCAACAGTCGGGATACGATCTGGACCGATAAGGTAAACAGCACCAGCTCCGATTATACATTAGTACATCGTCTCTGGTATTTGCTTACTTCATTGCGTATGCTGATTATGACAGCTTTCTCGGAGCCGAAGACTTTCGCAACTTATACCAGAGACGGCAGCAGACGGGACTGTAACAGCGAGACCAAAGGTAAGCACATATTGACACTATGGATAATATAAAAATACAGGTTGCCTAACGAGTTATTCCTTTACGTTTGCAGACATTGAAAAGTAAAGGTGGTAAAGCTCAATTACCGTATAGAGAGCCACCTGCAGTCGTAGATGCCCCTAATGTTGTTTCAACAGAGACATGCCCTATGAGGAGGAGTTCTACACAGCCACCTGCATTGAGCAGAAGTTTAGCTACCACGGGGATCGCTGCAAGAATACAGATGCGACGATCTGAAAGGTTGAAAGTGGGAGTGGGATCGCAGGTGAGCAGCAGCAGAAAACCACCAATAGTAATTGACCTGGCTGAGCCAGAATCTGGAGCAGGGGTTAGATGCTCTTGGGGGCCTACTGATGCCGGTGGTGTGCAGTTTAGAGTATCAGACCACCCTTCGGGATTTGGACAACGCGATAAAGGGAAGGCTCCAGCTGCAGATAAATTGGGGGTGAAGGATAAAGGGAAGAAACCCCGATGGCAGCTGTAGTGTGAGGGGTTTTGTTGGTATAAATGAATTCTGTTTGTAGTGCACTTGATATTGCTGTTGGGACTTATTTTATGTTGGGACATGTGCTTAGTTGTCTTTGGTTGCTTTTTTGGGGTTTGGCAAATACTGTAGGTTAGCTGTGGTAGTGATTTTGAAAAGTCACTTTTGCTAGAAACTGGATTGTACTTTTCATTTTGGACCACCATTTTGTTCACTTGTAATGAATATATGAAGTGGAATTATAGCAGGTGGTTTTCAGAAGATACTGTCCACTTTTGAGTGTAGTAATGACCATTCATTTAGTTTCAAGTATTGGCACATAAGTCAGCTTCCTTTGAACAAGTTTAATGCAAAATAGTTTTGATATTTTGAATAAGTTGGTTATGTTATAGTGGCACAGAATATTGATCATATGAACAGGTTTAATGGAAAATAAGGACAACCAACAATTAATTGAACAAGTTCTACACATATTACAATAACACAAGACAACTACAAAGAGATTACATAGTCACGAATTAAGTGACCAATGACCCAACAAAAAACACCGTGCTGGTTGCAATGTACCGAGAGATGAATTAGAAGATAATACAAATACTCATGCCGGTAACATGTACCTCAATTGACTACACAGTCCATAATTATATAGAATAGCAACTAAAACTCCACCAAAAAGAAACCAGCTAAAAAGCAATGCGGTCTTATAACCCATCTTCTAGACCTCAGCCTTCTTTCTCTCCACTTGAGTCTCACACCGATGTTATGCAGTCATAGCCTCAATTTTGGCTGCTTGTTTATTACTCATTGCCTCAATGGCTAATCAGTGTTGTGAAGCCATTACATCGATCTCTTCTCGATGTTGCGCAATTATGGCTTATATGTTCTTATTTTGCTTTTGGAGATGTCCACTAATTGATTCCTAAGAAATTTCTTCACTAAGCTTCTACCCGTGCATTTCTCGGAGTTGCCGAATCAGCCTTCGTCCATATACACACATTTTAGGATCTTTCCATGCAAAATAATTGCAATGACCACCATCCTGCAATTAATTAACTATGTTTAACACCTAATAAAAACATACATACTTAAAGTATAATCAACCTTATTAAAAAGACCAAATTAACTACCTACAAATTTTAGTTAAGTTAATGACATCAATCTGTGCTATTCACTACAAAACAAAAAAGACACTAAATGTGGGGGCAACAACTAACCTTGTACTTCACACAACCCTAGAAGCGTCTGCCCCAATTTTCATCCGTGGAGGCAGTGGTCGAAATTGCTCTCAAGTCGCAAAAACATCTTGGGCCCTCTATAGAAGATGCACTTTGTTCATTTCCAGAGCTACCAGTGGTGTATGATTCGGACATTTCAATGGCTGAGGCTAACACAAAACAAAATTACCCATTTCCCCCCCTAAAATTAACTCAACAAGTGAACAACAAAAATAACTACAACAAACAGAGAAGTCAGCAAACCTTCACCTCTGAATAATCTCCAGCTGAGAAATCGATAAGCTTGAGGATTCAAAGATATGTTGAGATATGGAGGAGGAGGAAGACAAAGAAGTGCTAAAACCTTCAACTATGACAATGGGGAGAGGCTGGCTATTTCTCAGTGGGAAGGGAGGACACCTTCGGCGAGTGGGTTGGATGTGAGGAATGCTTCGGTGAAAGATGGAGAAGTTCAAACTGATATATCAAACACATAGGGGTATTTTGGTAAAGACAGGTGGGATTGACGCATGTGCGACGCACGTGATGCCGAATTCCGTGACTTTTGACGGGAAATTGGACGGGGGGCGAAAATTGAAAATATCTGAAATTTATGGGGCGTAAATCGCAGTTTTGATACTTAAGGGGCTCGATTGCAATTACTCCATACTTATAGGGCGAATAATGACATTACCCCTTGTTTTAATTATGGTTCCCAAATGTTCGATAAAATTATGAGTGACTTAGTTGTCAGAAACCAACAAAGCTAGTTTACATTACTTCAGGAACAAGGCTTACCAATTTCGTTTATTTTATTATGTTGGTGATTTTGTTGGTTAGATTTTATTTGGTTGTTTAAATTCAATTATGTTGACCCTATGTCATTTGATTGATTTTTTATTTTATTTCAAATTTATGTTAAGAATTAAGTTTATTAATCATATAAGATTATAGAAAATACAACATAAATCAAACATTGAAAAATACTTCTAAAAAATATATTTGATGTAACAACCAAACATTGAAAATTAGAATACTTTAAGTATTTTGAAACAAATGGAGATTGAATTCAATTTTTTTTTTGTTGGGTAAGTACTCTTACTTGAATTTTTACTATAAAGTTAATTTAAGAATGTTAGAGATTGTTTGGAAGTTGGAATAACAAATTAAGAATAATTTTGCAATTTTCTTTTTAAATAGAAAATAATCGAGTTGTTTGATTAATAGTAATCTTTTGTTTGCATTTATTTCAAAAGATTATTAAAAACTTTAATATCATGCATAGTACTTACCAAAAAAAAATTATGCGTATATAGACTAATGCATAAACTGTCATGTAAACTTTAATATATATCATGTGAACCTTGCATATAGACTTTCATGATATATGACAAGATAGACAGGGTCATCATGACAAAATTTTATGAAATGCTGACAAGCCATTGGATGAGGGACATACAAAATTTAGAAAATTATTGAAGGCTACTATTCAATTGTATCATTTAAAGTTGTATGATAGATTGAGTAATGCCTCTTTCACTTGGATGCCAACGAGACCCTACAATAAGTCTGTTGTTGAACACTAAGAGAATATGCTGCATGAAATGCTAAGTTGCCAAAGGACACGTACAAGAAATATATAAAATATTTAACTCTTAGATATGAGAATATACTGAAATATTGTCGTAATGGCTTTACAACCTTACCAAAAAAATTTCAATCCAACTAGATAACCAAAATTAATATTTTTTCAAATAAATTAGACAACTTGATTATGGTTAATAAAAAATTAATATTATTTTCACCGTGCCCGATAAAAGTATATGCAAAAAACTATACCAAAAAAATAAAACACTATGTTTTTAACAAGTTACAAAATAAATAGAACACTGGAAAGCAATACAAATAAAATAATAGCTAGTTGTTATTGATCATCTGAGGTCCAACTCACTGAAAAGAAACAAAACAAACATCTCAAATATCCAACCATGAAAAGCTTTTGTCGTTTATAATCCCATCGACTAAACTATCACTCAACTTAGATAAGAGTTGCTCAAAATAAGTATCATTATACCAACAAGGTTGATCAATAAAATCACCATATTTAACTTCACCAAGTTTGTCAAGAATGATTGGTTTCAACATCTGTGTTTCAAATTATTTAAACGTGCGCATCATGCATATATTGGTGGCTTCCAGATATTTTGTCTAATGCTGCCTATCAAAATCATCAACCATATCTTGATACTGGTTGAAAAATGTGGTACTACAAGGTTTACTCAAAAGCTGAAGGGCATATTTTCGTAATAGAGGCAAATGACTTCCGCAATAGTCCCACGAAAGGAACAAATTAATAAATGTACATGTAAGAAGTAGTTATGGAAAAGAAAATAAACAAAATATATATAGATGTTCAACTCACGAGGATGGGATGTTTTGAGCATTATCCTTACATGATCAATTGTGAACATGCTTGACACTTTCATGAGGTATTGTTGGAATTCCTCTATGAAATGTTCTTTTTCTTCTTCCGCCACCATAAATTTTAGAAGATGGTCTATGCTACTTCTCATTTCATCGTTCTCCTTAAAATTCTCAGAACACATGTAAGCAGGATTTAAAGCAGCTGCATGCATTGGATGGATAATCTTTTTTCGTGCTCTATTTATCCCTGGCCATATATCATCATAAAGGACATTACTATCACGAAATTTCTAAATTCTGTCTGTTACCCTTTCTATCATGTCATTCAGGTACCCTAATGTTGAGCCAATGCCGTCAACTAGACAATGAGTTTGAAAAAGGGCAGCAAAATTTGTGCTACCCCTTTCGCTCGAGTCCAAAATTCTTCACAATGAATGACGTAATCAATAAGTTTTGCATGTCTCAAATATTCTTCTTGCTGCTCTTCTTCAAGCAACTCCATGGAATCAGTAGAAAATTGTGTTATAGATGTTTGTAAGGATTTTAATTCATCCTCAACTTCTGTAAGTGTTTTGAGCCAATAATAAAAATTCTAAGGCTCATCTTGTACGTTGACTCTTCTTAATGGTTCTTTAATTTCATACTTGTAGATGAAACACAATACCAATACTACCACAGAGATGGTAGAACCATGGAAGCAGGGACGAAGCCAGGATTTGCCCTTTTGGGGTGCCAAATATATTTTTTACTTGATTTTTTTTTCTAATTAGGTGTCGAGACCATCTTATGTGTACCTTGACTAATCTTAGAGTCTTCAAATTTTCATTATAATTAAAATAAGCATAGTCAAAATGTAATAACATATTCTAAAACTTTAAAAAAAAAATTATAAACTCTAACTTAATTGTTAAAGCCAAATTTTCATCTATTATACTAATTGAATTGAATGTTTGAGTAAAAGTCATCAATTATTATATTAGTACTAAAACCTTATGCGACCGAATGCAATCAAAAGTTTAAAATCACAAATTAAATAAATTACTAACAAAAGAACAAAGCAATGTCAAAATCGAGTCAAAATAATATAGACACGCACAAATAATAGAGCAATAATATTTTAATTAAACAATAATAATTAAATGTAATAACATTTAGAATTCTAACTTTGAAGATAGACTTTTTTTTATGCAAAGCAAAAAATTTGTTGTATTCTAAGAGTTGAGTATGGATTTTGTTATTTTATGTATATGAGATAAAATAGTGGGAGAGAGAAAAAAAGAGAGGCCATTAAGAGAAAATCAAAAAAATCTGGAGAGGCCATTGAGAGGCAAGAAGTGAAAGAGAAAGAAAAAATGAATTTTATTAAAAAGGGAGAGAAAAAGAAAAGTAAAAAAAAACACTCTAGAAAAAAGAGAGGGAGAAAGACACTCTAAAAAAGAGGCAAGGAGAGAGGAACTTTAAAAAAAAGGAAGGAGAGAGGAATTTTAAAAAAAAGGGAGGGAGAGAGAAAATTAAGAAAGATAAACTCTTTAGTGTTTTTTTCTATAAAAAATTGAAGGCTCCACTTATAAAGTAGCTATTCTCTCTCTCATGCTCTTTTATTCTTTCATGTTTATTTCTTCAAAAGTTTTGGGGGGGGGGGGGGCCATTACAAAGATTACTACAAATTTTGCCCTTATGTTAAAAAAAAATTTCTAAAATTTGAAATTTTGAAAATGTACAAAAAAAATTTGCAAAAAGTTTTGGGGGGACCATGGCCCCCATAGCTTCATCCCTACACAGAAGGGCAATCACCTATCTCCCAACACACGAAATTGTCAATGACATCTGTAGCACAATTAGCGAAGCATATCCAAGGATACTCTTTGGAAAGCATCTGCTAAGAATCATTTTCCGTATAATCATCTTTCGTACACAAGAAAATTTATACAATATTCTTAGGCCCTACCGACCCAATTATGGGTGCCAATATTTCTTCATTATCCAAAAAATCTGCTTTTTGGTTGTATGACTCCAAGCATATCCACCCTACTGATGTATACAGAAATATATCAATCCTCCCGATAAAGTCTCAAGAGACCTCATTCTTACATATCAGAGTACAACTTGTGTTTCCTAAAGATCTTTTGACATTTTCAACGTATTCCGTAACTTTCTTTGAGACATTAGGTATCAATTGTGACTCTAGAGTTGAACAACTTGGTAGTTCATAGCTAGGACCACATTCAGCGATGTCTTTCACAAAATCACTGAAAAAAGGTGCTTGAAGTACTTGAGAACAAATGTGGCGCCTCTTCGAGATGAACAACTTAGCCAAGTGTTTATCCACTCTAAACTTATGCTCTTATGTACATACATTTGAAATATTGTGTGATGATGATATGAGAATCGGAAACTTGGCACTCTCTAGCATGCGATTTGATGCTCCCAAATGTTTAGTTTTCTTATCGGGAGTGGCTAATGCTTGTATTGCTACTTTCTTAATATCTTCAAGGACTTGTTCGTAAACTTTAATGTCACGATCGTTAAGCCCAGACAAATGCGACTTAATCCTTGAAATACCTCGAGGAAAATCATTCTTGCAAAAGTTACACCGAAACCGGCCATTCTTTAAATCCTCTGCATGCTCCCAAAATGTATCTTTCCTTTTCGGCATCAGGGGTGGCTTAACCTTTTTGGGGGACTTAGGCAAGTCATAAAAATGAGGTCTTTTAATGTAAAAAATTAAAAAATTAAAATTAAACCATAAATTTGCTTCTTGCCTTTATAGACGCAAAATTACCAATTAAACTTTTGTATTCAAGTTTACCCGATAAATCAATTTCGATAGATAAAATCGCTAAACAGCTTAATTTATCTTGAGACATAGTTGTTCGTAAATAATTTTTTATAATCTTTTTGAAGTTAGTGTGAAAATGTGATGGAATTTGTATGAAATTTTTGAGATTTTGTAGGAAAAAGAAAAGTTTCTTAGCAAGTTGAAAAAATTTTCTTAGAAATTTGAAAAGAATTTCTTAGAAAGTTAAACAAATTTTCTTAGCAGGTTGAAAATTTTTCTTAGAAAGTCAAACAATTTTTTTTTTAGCAAGTTGAAAAATTTTACTTAGAAAATTGAAATTTTTTTCTTAAAAAGTTAAAAAAATTTTGGTTGTATAACTCCAAGCATGTCCACACTACTGATATATACAGAAAGATATCAATCCTCTTGATAAAGTCTCAAGAGACCTCATTCTTACATATCAATGTACAACTTGTTTTATCTGAAGATCTTTTAACATTCTTAACATATTTTGTAACTTCCTTTGAGACATCAGGTATTAGTTGTGACTCTAGAGTTGAACAACTTGGTAGTTCATAGCCAAGGCCATATTCAGCGATGTATTTCACAAAATCACTTAAAAAAGGTAATTGAACTACTTGAGAACAAATGTGGTGCCCCTCCGAGATGAACAACTTAGCCAAGTGTTTATCCACTCTAAACTTGTGCTATTCTGTGCATACATTTGAAATATTGTGTTTAGCTTTCTTATCGGGAATGGCTAATGTTTATACTGCTGCTTTCGTAATATCTTTAGGGACTTGTTCACAAATTTTAATGTCACGATCACTAAGCCCAGACAAATGCGACTTAATCCTTGAAATACTTCTAGGAAAATCATTCTTACAATAGTTACTCTGAAACCGACCATTCTTTAAATCCTCCGCATGCTCCCAAAATGTATCTTTCCTCTTCGGCATCAGTGGCGGCTTAACCTTTTTGGAGCCTTAGACAAGTCATAAAAATGAGGTATTTTAATGTAAAAATTAAAAAAAAAATTAAAAATTTAAATTAAACCATAAATTTGCTTCTTGCCTCTTTTGCTGCAAAATTACTAATTAAACTTTTGTATTCAAGTTTACCCGATAAATCAATTTCGATAGATAAAATCGCTAAACAACTTAATTTATCTTGAGACATAGTTGTTCGTAAATAATTTTTTATAATCTTTCTGAAGTTGGTGTGAAAATGTGATGGAATTTGCATGAAATTTTTGAGATTTTGTAGAAAAAAAATTCTTAGCAAGTTGTAAAATTTTTATTAGAAATTTGAAAATTTTTTCTCAAAAAGTTGAACTATTGTTTTTTGCAAGTTGAAAAAATTTTCTTAGAAAGTTGAAAATGACAACAAGCATTCCACCCTACTGATGTATACTAAAAGATATCAATCCTCCTGATAAAGTCCCAAGAGACCTCATTCTTACATATCAGAGTACAACCTGTGTTACCTTCTTTGACATTCTCAACGTATTCTGTAACTTCCTTTGAGACAACAGGTATCTTTTGTGACTCTAGAATTGAACAACTTGATAGTTCATAGTCAGGACAATATTCAGCGATGTCTTTCACAAAATAACTGAATCAAAAGGTGATTGAAGTACTTGAGAACTTCCTTTGAGACAACAGGTGTGGATTAACAACTTGGTAGTTCATAATCTATTCTCTTTCACAAAATAATGAAAAAAGGTGATTGAAGTACTTGAGAACAAATGCCCTCTGAGATGAACAACTTAGTCAAGTGTTTATCCACGTTAAACTTATGCTCTTCTGTACGTACATTTGAAATATTGTGTGATGATGATGTGGGAATCAGAAACTTGGCACTCTCTAGCATGTGGTTTGATGCTCCCAAATGTTTTGCTTTCTTATCGGGAGTGGCTAATGCTTGTACTACTACTTTCTTAATATATTCAGGGACTTGTTTGCAAACTTTAATGTCACGACCGCTAAGCCCAAATAAATGCGA
This sequence comes from Morella rubra, assembly GCA_003952965.2. Taxonomy (NCBI): domain Eukaryota; kingdom Viridiplantae; phylum Streptophyta; class Magnoliopsida; order Fagales; family Myricaceae; genus Morella; species Morella rubra. The sequence continues at coordinate 16,701,879 of CM025853.1, forward strand.
CTTAATCCTTGAAATACCTCCAGGAAAATCATTCTTGCAATTGTTATACTGAAACCGGCCATTTTTTAAATCCTCCGCATGCTCCCAAAATGTATCTTTCCTCTTCGGCATGTGTTTATTTTCATCTTATATGTGCAATGAATCACACAAAATTAAAATTAAACTCATCAGCTAGAGGTAAGCTAAAAATTGACTCGAAAAACTGAATTTCAGAAAGAAAAATCAATCATCATGCTTATCATACAGAACAAATTACTACTCTTGTTTTGATACACCTTGGTTTTCAAAAGAAAAAAAAAAAAGAAAATCAATCATAATGACCCTTTTTTTTTAATAACAAGAATTGTAATCATTCAGTTAACGTTCAATGACCATTAGCAGTGCTTCTGAGTCCTATAAATTACCAAAAAAAAAAAGTATCTATCCGAATAGATCTACCAACCACATGATCACGAAGAGTCTATCCATATTCCATTAGATCAGTAAATAAAGCAACAAAATATGCAGAAAAAAAAAAATCAGCGGTGTCTCTCAATTATCTGTGGAAGGAATACTATAACTCCAATCAGGTTCGAGATATATACAAGGAAACTTGAGTGCAAAAAGTATTATGCTCTCAGAAAAACCCAAGACCAGATGAAATTAGATAGCGTTGACTCTTGAAGGAAACATATAAAAGACTATCATTATCAGGAACATACAGCCTTAGAGAGAAAGAAGAAGATACCTAAAGCTTGAGCAGCCTCCTTTTCTTTGTTAACTTCCGATGATGCAGAGATGGACGCCGGTGAAGCTATGAACTTGGTAGAATGAGTCTCTGGGTCACAAGTCAAAAGCTCTAAGTCCATATAAACAAGCCGGCCTAATTGGCGGAGTGGGGGGTAGAAGTTAAAGTCAACGAAGCGACTCTTCTCTTTCATAAATCAGTCTAGGCACCCGAAGAACTACCGGTCAAAGTACTTCATCCACAGACCACCTTGTGAGTTGCGACTAACGTTAACAGTCTTACTAACATCATTGTTCTTGGGCCCACAGATGGGCCTTGGCCCCCGCATTTATGTTTTTTCTTCGTTAATTCACGGCCCCATCATCATTCTTTTCCACTAATACTATTGTCGCCTGTACATCTACTCACGAGAGGCTACCCTCAATTGGCAGCCGGCAGGGTATAGCTCCCCTGGGGGACATTGTACGTAGATTTGAGTTTTTATCCAACTGGGTTGGTCTTAAGCGAGACTTGAGTTTTTATGAGAAGCATCGCAGCTGAGAAAGGTTTCTAAGTATTCTTCATTTGGCTGAAATATTGGAATGACTTCTAAAATAAATTATCATAACGCATTTGCTGCAAAAATATGCAAACTAAGTTTTTTAACTGTTTCATCCTTGCAATTATTGGAATTGATGTGTTAAGCAAATGTAATTGTGACAGGCTGATAACCCCGAGCTAACCGGGGACTTAGGCAAAAATTTGAAATGTGATCTTTTGAAATCATTTATAAAATAAAATATTAATAAATTAAGTTAAAACTTATTTTTTTAACTTTTTGAGATGCACCTATCAAAATTATATACCTAAGAGTTGTTAATATGTTTAATTTTCATTGAAAATACTTATCATACTTAGAAGTACTCTGTTTTGAGATTGAATTAATTTTTCTATTTTCGTTACTTTTTAAGCTTTTAATATCCAGATTCATATTTTCTATTAGACATAGTCGATATCTCAAAACTATTTTAAACAGAAATAATAAAAATTAAAATAAACACAAACACAAACTTATAATAAAACTACACTACAAAATACAGCAAATACAACTTAAAATAAAATAAGACTAAGAGATTGTGAATAATAGCACCTCGGCCCTCATGGATAAGTGATATTGATCAGAAAAAAGGGCTAAAGATAATTTGGCAAGTACTTTATCAATTAAGTCCTTTTAAATATAGATTTTAGCTTATTAAGTGGCATTTAAATGGGTTGCAATTATTTTTAGTTTATTAAGTGTATGTAAGGGTAAAAATTAACAATTAGGTGGCACACAACGATTAGATCTCATGACATGGAAAAATTTGTGCATTTTGATAGTTTGAGGGTTAAATGTGATAAAATTCAAAGTTCATACCGATAAATGATATTTGAATGATAGTTTAGGAGCTAGAAGTTAATATTTCTATAAATTTTATTACAAGATATTAGTAAGTACATTTGATTACCTTATAAAGATAAACTTAATAAATGGATATGGATGTGTAAATGAGTTTTGAATTAGTGACAACGTATTACTAATGTGTATATAATGTGGGAATTAGCACAATATGGGTTGTCAATCGATAGTTCATTTTATTTATTATACTCCTTAAAAATAAAACATATGATTAATTAATTTATATCTGGCATACGAAAGTGCATGGTGAATGAATTAACTAATTACAATAATTTTGTTTTTGTTTTGGCTTCTTTAATTTGTATAGGGCCACTTGTTTAATTTCATCATTCTCTAGTCTAAAAATAGCAAATACAACATGTATAGTTAATTTTTGGCTAAAATATAACGTTTGCCCTTATGGTATCACTTTTTCCTGGAATTGCCCTGGGGGTTTGTTTTGTTTTCACTCTGTCCTTGTGGTTTTATACAACATGTATAGTTAATTTTTTGCTAAAATATAACGCGTGTCCCTGTGGTATCACTTGTTCCTAGAAATGCTCCTAGGGTTTGTTTTATTTTCCTTCTGTCCCTGTGGTTTTATACGTTTTCCATTTATTTCCTTCCATCCAATTTCTGTCAACATCCTAACAAAGTTGCTAACAGGTTAAACTCCCTCTACGTAATGTCTACTAATAATACAACACGTGTCTGTTGGCTTTTGTTCACAATCATATTTTTATGATTTCAATAAATAGATTAAGTTTACAAAATGGACATCTTCAAAGACAAAGACATTTTTATCAAAGAGCCAAAGACAAGAAGATTGAAGATCAAAAAGATGCAAGGAGCTCAAAAGTGAAGATTCAAGACCATAGGGTATAATCTTGTAACTCTTAGTTTCACTTTTGACAAGGATTTGAATCACACTTGCATATCTTTCAAAATGTGCATAAACTTTTACCTCTTGTTTGAAAGATCAAAATGTTTTTTAAATGGTTTCAAAACACCCCAATCAACTCTCAAACCTTTTATATACTTATGGAAGTTAGTCTTTAAAATTGGGGTTTAAGTTGGTCAAAATTGTGTTTTAAATGAACCGGATCATGTGCTTAAGTTGAGGAGGTCGACCGGCTGTGAAGCAGTTGACCTTCGACCGCTTGGTGTAGCGGTCGACCGGTCTATGATTTGAAATAGATCCGTTGAAGTTCTGACATTGTGACCGTTGGGTAACGTAACCAAAGCGGTCGACCGGTACAATGGTAAAATTTTTAAACGGCTAGTTTTCTCATGTGGCCTATATAAAGACCTTCCTATTGTCTCTAAACAAGAGAGAACGACCACATATCATTTTACATAGCTTGAGAAATATCTTAAACCTTCTTATTCCATATTTCTCATATCATTCACACAAATTACACTTTCTTATCCTTGTCATTGTGTGAATCAAAAGATAGAGCTTTCATTTTCATATCCACTCTTTGAGAGAGTTTATTCTTGTATCTTCATATTCAAAGAGGTGATTCCTTTAGTGAGGTTGTTCACTAAAGAAGAAGCTTAGAGAGGGTATATCTCAAGCTTGTTAGGTTGTGAGTGGTGAGCCCGAAAAACCACTTGGGTTGTGAGTGTTGAGCCTGGGAAAACACTTGTAAGGTTCTCTAGCACCTGGAAGCTAGAGTGTACACTATTTGGAAGATAGTGGGAAAACCTCAAGGCTCGGTAAAGGAGCTTGAGGGGTGGATGTAGGTGGGTTTGCCGAACCACCTAAAAATCACGTGTTTGCTTCTCTAACCCTACTCTTTACATTTAGCACTTATTTACTTTGTTGTTTAATATACTTGTGCTAAATTATCTTTACTTTGCAAACACGATTTTAGGGGTTAAAAGTGAAAAAGTTTGGAAACTCAATTCACCCCCTTCTTGGGTTGTCTTAATCCTTGGATTAACAATTGGTATCAGAGCTTGATGCTCGTTATACAAGATTTAAAAATATTGAGTTAGAACGGTAACCTCAAGCTTCAACACTCAAGTTGAAGGGCTTTCTACACTTAGACTACCATTCTTTAATGGTAGTGATTATGCATATTGGAAAGTAGGATGAGAATTTATTTTCAATCTATTGATTATGATTTATGGTATGCATATTGAATGGTCCACATATTCCCACAAAGAAAGTTGGAGAGGTTGAAACCCTCAAAAACGAAAATGAATATAGTGACCTAGACAAAAAGAAAATCTCTTTGGATGCTAGAGCTATGAATATTTTATTGTGCTTTAGATCGATGTGAATTTAATAGAATATCTTCTTGCACAAATGTTAAGGAAATTTGGCATGCTCTAAAGATTACACATGAAGAGACAAACCAAGTCAAAGAGTCCAAAATAAGTATGTTTGTCCATAACTATGAGTTATTTAAAATGACACCGAAGAAATCCATTAGTAACATGTATACTAGATTTACCAACATTATAAATGCTTGAATGCACTTGGTAAATCTTATACTAACTCGAATTTGGTGAGAAAAATCCTTAGGTCACTACCAAAGTCTTGGGAAGCAAAGGTGACCGCGATTCAAGAGGCTAAAGATCTTACCAAGCTACCTCTAGAAGATCTTCTCGAATCCTTCATGACCCATGATTTACAAATGCTCGAAAATGAAGATTAGAACAAGAAGAAGATGAGGATCGCTCTCAAATCTTTCCATAATCGAAGATGAGGATGACGATGAGGAAGACATAGTCTTGATGACTAGAAAGTTTAAGAACTTCCTCAAAAGAAAGAAAGAAAAAAGAAGCCTAAAATACAAAAAGACATCTTGGAATGTTAACAATGAAAGCTCCTCCTCCTTCGAAGAAGATGGAGAAATCGCTAACATGTGCCTCATGGCATTTGAGGATGATGATGAGGTATACTCTTCGGATGATGAACTTAAATTTTCTTATATTGAACTTCAAAATGCCTTTGATGAACTTCTTTGTCAATTTGAAAAACTTGATTCAAAATATACATCTTTGAAAAAGAAACTCATTTTAATCTCAAAAGAAATGATTTATTAGAAAATGAGAGAAATACTCTAAAGCTTGAAAATGATTTACTCCAACAAAAAGCTTTAGAATTTGAAAAGGAGAAAGTTGCTGTGAACAACAAAATTGTTTCTCAAAGCAAAATCCTTGAGAAGTTCACTCAAGGAAAGAAATCTTTGGATTTGATTCTTGGTAGTCAAAGATGTGTCTTTGACAAAAATGGCTTAGGCTACAAGCCTTCTATTCACCAAAAATATTTTAAGAACTATTTTTTGAAGGCTAAGTCTTTTTGTGCACCTACTCAAACATGTCATTTTTGCAACAAAGATGGGCATCTAATTTTTTATTGTGCATTGAAGAAACTTGGGAGCAAAACTCTCAAGAAGACATGGGTTCCAAAAGGAACCAAGGCTAACATCGAAGGACCCAAGAAAACTTGGGTACCAAAAATATTTTCTTGATTCTTTTATAGGATTCAAGAAGGATAGAGCAATAAAGAGTACTTGGATGAAACTTGCCTATCAAGAAGGCTTGTGACATTTGAGGACAAATGCTAAGGGGAAAACCTTTGGTAACTTTTAAATCCTTGATTGAGAATATGTTCTAAATTGTTGGTTAATTATCTTCTATGATGATTTCTTATGTGTTAATCTTCTAAATGCAAATGTATTTATCTTTGACATATTTCTTGCATTTATCAAAATCGAACATCTTTAGAATGACATTTTTACAAAATCATGAACTTTTATGAGATTTTGTGAACCTAAATTTTTGGGTTGAGAATGACCTTTAAATTGTCATTGGTAGCTAAGAGGTTGGTACATCATCCCCATCAATGAGATTGTCATTTAAAACCTCAAGTTGTTCTTTTTGATGTTTTTTAAATGAAAATGATTATTTGAGTTCTATCCATACATTCATTTTTTGATTGACAAAGGGGGAGATTTCTTAATGTCGATATGCTTGTATTCCCTTTGATCATGTGATGGTATTGGTAGAATGCATATTTGGAAAAATTTGATGGATAATGCATGCCATATGTTAATTTTTATCCCATTTTAGGTGATGCATACATCTAAGTTTATATTCTTTGTCTTTTTGATGTGACAAAGGGGAAAAATGTGTTGATGTTTTGATGACTATATATTCTCTTTTTGAATTGGATTATGAATATTGGTTACTAATGTTTTGTCTCAAGTTTCAAATGATTGTCCAATTGCAAAAGATAGGGGGAGTCATCCCAAAACTATCAATTTATTGTCATCATAAAAAAGGGGGAGATTGTTGGCTTTTGTTCACAATCGATATTTTGATGATTTCAATAAATGGATTAAGTTTAAAAAATGGACATTTTCAAAGACAAAGACATTTTTATCAAAAATCCAAAGATAAGGAGATTGGGGTTCAAGAAGATAGAAGGAGCTTAAAAGTGAAGATTTAAGACCATAGGTATAATCTTGTAACTCTTAGTTTCACTTTTGACAAGGATTTGAATCATACACTTGCATATCTTTCAAAATGTGCATAAACCGTTTTACCTTTTGTTTGAAAGATCAAAATGTTTTTTAATGGTTTCAAAACACCCAAATCAAACTCCCAAACCTTTTACATACTTATGAGAATTTAGTCTTTAAAATTGGGAATTTTAAGTTGGTCAAAATCGTGTTTTAAAAGAAATCGATCAATGTTAAGTTGAGAAGGTCAACCGGCTTCGACCGCTTGGTGTTGCGGTTAACCGATCTATGATTTGAAATAGATTCTTTGAAGTTCTGACATTGTGACCTTTGGGTAACGATAACACTGAAGCGGTCGACTAGTACAATGATAAAATTTCTAACAGTTAGAAACGGCTAGTTTTCTCATTGTCCTATATAAAGACCTTCCTATGTCTCTAAAAAAGAGAGAACGACCACATATCATTTTACATCTATTGAGAAATATCTTAAACCTTCATATTTCATATTTCTCATATCATTCACACAAATTACACTTTCTTATCCTTGTCATTGTGTGAATCAAAGAGATAGAGCTTTCCATTTTCATATCCACTCTTTGAGAGAGTTTATTCTTTGTATCTTCATATCCAAAGAGGTGATTCCTTTAGTGAGGTTGTTCACTAAAGAAAAGCTTAAAGAGGGTATATCTTAAGCTTGCTTATGTTGTGAGTGGTGGGCCCCAAAAATCACTTGGGTTGTGAGTGTTGAGCCCGAAAAAATACTTGTAAGGTTCTCTAATATCCGGAAGCTAGAATGTCCATTATTTGGAAGATAATGGAAAAATCACAAGGCTTGGTAAAGGACCTTGAGGGGTGGATGTAGGCATATTGCCGAACCACCTAAAAATATCGTGTTTGCTTCTCTAAACCCTACTCTTTACATTTAGCATTTATTTACTTATTGCATCAATATACTTGTACTAAATTAGTCTTTACTTTGTAAACACGATTATGAGGGTTAAAAGCGAAAAATGTTTGAAAACCAATTCACCCCCGTCTTGGGTTGCCTTAATCCTTGGATTAACATTGTTTATCTCTACTCACTGTGTATTGTAAGTCCAAGGATTAAGGCAACCCAAGAGGGGGTGAATTGGGTTTCAAACTTTTTTGCTTTTAACCCCAAAATCGTGTTTGCAAAGTAAAGATAATTTAGCACAAGTATATTAAAGCAACAAGTAAATAAGTGCTAAATATAAAGAGTAGGGAAAGAGACGCAAACACATGATTTTTAGGTAGTTCGGCAAACCCGCCTACATCCACCCTTTAAGCTCCTTCACCAAGCCTTGAGGTTTTCCACTATCTTCAAATAGTGTACACACTAGCTTCCGGGTACTAGAGAACCGTACAAGTGTTTTCCTGGGCTTAACACTCAAACCACCCAAGTGATTTTTCGGGCTCACCACTCACAACCTAACAAGCTTGAGATATACCCTCTCTAAGCTTCTTCTTTAGTGAACAACCTCACTAAAGAATCACTCTTTTGGATATAAAGATTGAAGAATAAACTCTCTCAAAGAGTAGATATGAAATTGGAAAGCTCTATCTCTTGATTCACACAAAGACAAAGATATGAAAGTGTGTTTTGTGTGAATGATATGAGAAATATAAAATATGAAGGTTTGAAATATTTCTCAAATGATCTAAATGATATGTGGTCGTTGTGTATCTATTTTGGACGTTATGAAGGTGTATTTATAGGCCACATATGAAAACTAGCCATTTATAGTCGTTGGAGTCGTCTGTTAAAATGAGCCGGTCGACCGCTACATGAACTGGTCGATCGCTTCAAGTTACCGTTACTCAACGGTCATATTGTCAGAAGCTCAACGGATCTATTTCAAAATCAACCAGTCAACTGCTATACCAAACGTCGAAGACCGGTCGACTGCTCACCAGCCGATCGACCTCCTCAACTTAAGCACATGATCCGGTTCAATTAAAACCACGTTTTTGACCTCTTTGAAACACCCAATTTTAAAGACTTACTTCCCATAACTGTAAAAAAGGTTTGAGAGTTTGATTGGGGTGTTTTGAAACCTTTAAAATCATTTTAATCTTTCAAACAAAAGGTAAAACGGTTTATGCACATTTTGAAAGATATGCAAGTGTGATTCATAATCCTTGTCAAAAGTGAAACTAAGAGTTACAAGGTTATACCCTAAAGTCTTGAAACTTCACTTTTGAGCTCCTTGCATCTTCTTGATCTTCTTTCTTCAAGTCTTTGGCTCTTTCATCAAAACATCTTTGTCTTTGAAGATGTCCGTTTTATAAAATTGATCCATTTTTTGAAATCATCAAAATCTCGATTGTGCACAAAAGCCAACATGTATGCCACGCCAACAACACAACTTGAAATGTATATTTTGCCTCTGCCACGACATTTAAAAAAATCCACCCATTGTCTGCACGTTTCCTTCTCTCTCAAGATTGTTAAATCTTGTATGAAGAGTACCAAGTTTTAATATCAATTGTAAGTCTCACGATTAAGGCAACCTAAGAGGAGGGTGGATTGGGTTTCTAAACTTTTTAGCTTTTAACCTCGAAAAGTCGTGTTTGCAAAGTAAAGACTAATTTAGCACAAGTATATAGATTCGATAAGAGAATAAGTGCTAAATGTAAAGAGTAGGGATAGAGAAGTAAATACGTGATTTTTAGGTGGTTCGGCAAACTCGCCTACATCCACCCCTCAAGCTCCTTTACCGAACCTTGAGGTTTTCCACTATCTTCCAAATAGTGTACACACTAGCTTCCGGATGCTAGAGAACCGCACAATTGTTTTTCTTGGCTCAACACTTAAACCCCAAGTGATTTTCGGGCTCACCACTCACAACCTAACCAAGCTTGAGATATACCCTCTCTAAGCTTCTTTTTTAGTGAACAACCTCAAAAGGAATCACCTCTTTTGGATATGAACTTTTAATAACAAAACTCTTTCAAAGAATGGAAATGAAAATGGAAAGCTCTATCTCTTTGATTCACACAATAACAAGGATAAGAAAGTATGACTTGTGTGAATGATATGAGAAATATGGAATAAGAAGGTTTATGATATTTCTCATGGTACGTAAATGATATATGACCATTCTCTCTTATTTTTAGACGCTAGCAAGGTATTTATATAGGCCACACATAAAAAAAACTAGTCGTTTCTAGCCGTTAGGAATTTTACTATTGTACCGGTCAACAGCTACACCAAGCGATCGAAGGCCGGTCGACTGCTTCACCAGCCGATTGACCTCCTTAACTGAAGCACAAGATCCGGTTCATTTAAAACCACAATTTTGATCATTTTGAAACACCCAATTTTAAAGACTAACTCCCCATAAGTATATAAAAGATTTGGGAGTTGATTTAGGTGTTTTGAAACCATTTAAAAATATTTTGATCTTTCAAACAAGAGGTAAAACGGTTTATGCACGTTTTGAAAGATATGCAAGTGAGTGCTTCAATCCTTGTCAAGAGTGAAACTAAGAATTACAAGATTATACCCTATAGTCTTGAATCTTCACTTTTGAACTCTTTGCATCTTCTTGATCTTCAATCTTCTTGTCTTTGGCTCTTTGATAAAAATAACTTAATCCATTTATTGAAATCATCAAAATATCGATTGTGAACAAAAGCCAACATCAACTACCAATGTTAAATACTTTACGCCCTTTTGTTTGATAGTACTCTCGATAACTTAATGAATTGATAGCAATAATCTCAACAAATGCAAAGTAGGTCAAAAGCATTATCAGCATCTTGGTTTAACTTATCTCTATTTCTCTACCTTTATATAGTGCAGCTGCAACACATACAATTTATTTTTCGCCCAAATTTGTGTTCTTTTTAACGAAAAATTATATATGAATGATGCAACGCATCAAAAATCAATAGTTTGAGCAGAGATGAAGCCATAAATTGGTTCTTTTTGAGAGGGGGGTTCAATTACATAAAAAAAAGTATTTTGGGGGATCAAAATGAATAAAGCATAAATAAATTGTCAAAATCCATTAAAATACTAAAAAATATATTTTTTTAATAGCCAATTTTAGGAGGGTTGGGGGCCATGGCCTAACTTCCCTTGGCTTCGTCCTTGAGTTTGAGGGTGTCATATCTCAAAGTATGTAGGTTGCGGTGTAACAATAACTCAATAATTTAAGGGTCAATCGGTCAAAAGCCTATTTAACTCCTTGAATTTTTTAAGATCTATTTAAATGTTTTTTTTTCAAATCTCTCAAAAATAAAAATTACAAATTATTGTCAAATATTCATGAAAAAAAATATGTATTTTAAATTTTTAGGAAGCTAAAGGTTATTTTATTTGAGAGGAGATTTTTTTCAATATTTTTGGGGGACCAAGGATGAATTTTTTTAAATGTTGACATTGAGTAAACGGGGAAGGGGGTATTTTTCAGAACTTTTGGGTGGGCATGGTCTCCCTTTCCTCCCTCCGTCATTAGTGGGCAGGACCTTTGAGTAATCGATGAATCGTATTAAGTGCTTGGGTATGAATTCGAGTCACGCTACTGCTGGACAAGTCCCTAATTTAACCGTACATGTTGACAATAGCTTTATGGGAGAGTTTTTTCAAAAAAAAACTTTCTAGACTAAGAATATGGTGATATAGAGATTTCGGATTCAATGCAAGTATAGATGTATCCACAAGAAATAGATAAACTTTCACAACCAGCCAAATTTCTTACTGTAGATCAACTTGTTCCCAAAATACTTCTCGAAACTTTTTCCCCCTCTCAATGAACACCCCATCCCTGCACCCCCATTTTCCATTGCCTCCATGGTCGGCAGAAGGTACTCTGGCTCCTACGGTAGTCCTCTTTCCCTTCCTGGGTATGTTTGTTTTCTAAATATTTGACCATCTCAAAATTTTGTAATAAAATAATTATGAAAGAGTTTTCTTCTTAAATCATCTCTTTCCATTACTATAAATATAAAAATTCACTCAAATAATCTCTCTTTTCATATTTTCACCAACTCTCGTAAAACTAAATCTACTTTTTCACCGACTCTATAAAACTATGTCAAAATTTTAGTATGCAAACACCACCCGCGCTTTCTAACCCATTTATGAATACTTTTCTTTTGTTATGTGTCTAAATTTTCATTTCCTCCCAAATGAAGAAATCTCAAATCTACTATCATTTGGAATACTTTGCCGGACATGCACATATTCCATTACTATAAACACAAAAATTCACTCAAATAATCTCTATTCTCACTTTTTCACCAACTCTCATAAAACTAAATTTACTTGTTCGCCAACTCCATAAAACTATGCCAAAATTTTTGGTATGCAAACACCACCCGTGCTCTCTAACCCATTTATGAATACTTTTCTTTTGTTGTGTGTTTAAATTTTCATTTCCTCACAAATAAAAAAATATCAGATCTACTGTCATTTGGAATACTTTGCCGGCCACGCACATAAAAGCCATCTTCGTCGCCTCATGCTCTTCACCATCGTCCATGTCCGACTATCCATTCATTGGCACATGCTTCCCACTCACCGTCACCCTCCACGCATCGTCCCCCCCCCCCCCCCCCCATCTTGTGATTTTGGATCCTACGATCTCTAGGAAATAAGAGTTGATCAACCAAAGAAAGAGCTGCAAAGCCATACTTGTCAGCATTCCCTGCAACACAGGGATTCCACCACCATGAACTATATTTTCTTTTTCTTTGTTTATTTCTTGTCTCAAGGATGATTACATAGAGACATTGGATTCGTGTTCATTTAGTTGGTATTATGACACCAGTATGTATCATTTCCATCTTTTGATAAAAATAAAGTTTTAGTTTTCCTAGAAATAAAAAAATAAAAACGAATATACTAACCTTAATAACTGTTCATCTTCGCAATTATTGGAATTGATGTGTTAAACAAATATAATTGTGAAAAGCCAGTAACAGTGTGTGAGTACCTCTAGTATGAGAACAAATTGGGTGCAAAGAGGTGTAAAGAAAGGGTTGAGATTTTTTAAAAAATGATCTAACTTCAGAGATGAGGTGAGAGGAAACAAAATTGGCTCAAAGCTCGGGTTGTTCCACCAAGTCACTTTTTTTTTTCTTCAACTTTTTTCCTAGCGAGTCTACAACAACACTTTTTTTTTTCTTAGTACGAGTCCACAGCAACACACTTCTCCATGTTTTTTTTTCTTTCCACAGTAGTTGTTGTGGATGGTGAAAGTCAAAAGCAAATGGGCCTCCACCTTTCTTCACTGTTGAAAGCTACAAAACATACTTTTGTGTAAAATTTGCACCTTAAACGTTAATCAAGCATTTGATGTGATACGATAAGGTGACTGTAAAGCCTTGGAGGCCTTGTACTGAATCTGTATCGTAAATGTTAATATGTACCTGAAAGGTTACTTCTTGACGGTGTTTTTGGATATTTTGTTGACGTGCAATGCCGTATGAATGTGAAATTTTTGAGAATTTACAGAAGACTATAAAATATCTATCTATAGAAACAAAAGAGCATTGAACAATAGTTGGCAAAGCTTCTCATGCAACGAAATACTCCCGTATGGATTCCAAAACTCGGTTTGCTACTTCTGGCCCAAACAACCTTGGGAAGCTCGAGCCCAGATCAACCACAATAATCTTGCTTTTAACCAACCCATCTCTTTTTTCCAAATCAGTTCTCTCGATCTCTTCCACCGCTTTGTCCACGCAAACGCATCGATCCAACCAGATTACGCATCTATTATTGTAGCACTACTAACCACATATAATAAAAGCAAAAAAAGTATACTATTTTATGGCAGAAAATGTGGGGAGGTGTGTTGCACGGAAAAAAGTTGGAGGAAAAAAAGTAGTTTGGTTGAGTAAAATCGAGCTTTAAGCCATTTTTGTTTCCTCTCACCTCATTAAATGAGGTGGTCATTCCCTGAATGTTGGATTACTTTTTTTTTTTTTAATCTCAGCCCTCCCTTTACATCTCTTAGCACCATTTAACTTTGCACCCAATCCGTTCTCCCTCTAGTAGGTCTCGCTATCTTTAGAAAATTAAAGTTTGCTTTGTACCAAGACACAACATCATAGTATTTGTGACAATTCCTTGTACAAGACATGGTGGAAGAATTTCAATGACATGAAAGTTGGGTATAATATTTTAGCAGTTTTTAACATACGTGGGTTGGCTTCAATGAACTTCAAATTAGAAAAATGATGACTGCAGTGGTGTACCATTAAAAAATGAAAACCTTTTCCAGAGGTAGACATCATCTATTCGTTCTGCATCACCCACGCACGGTTGGTGACAGAGTACCGTTGGTTTATCCATGGCAATCAAGGGTACTTGTTCTTTGGTGTAAGGAGTTAATAAGCACAAGGTATGGTTTTGGCTCCGTTTATTTCTCTGGAATCTGATTTATGAAATCTACTTTCACTACTTTCTAGTGTTCAGGAGGTTTGTAAAACTTGGTCAACGGAAACTACAATTAGTCAATTAGTACAAGAAAGCTTGAGTTTATGGAGATTGGTTTCCTTAAACAAATATGGCAATCTGCTTTCCAAATTGTTATCGACTTCGTTGAATCTCTTTCTCTAGTCTCCTGATGCCTCAAGCTTCTCTTTGCTAATGTCGCGAGCTTCTCTTTGTTTTGCTCCTCCCTCAAATGCTCAAAAACTCACCTCTCCCCCTCGTCACCCACCATGTCAATCAACTGAGTCGATGCACTTCTGGCTCCAATATTTGTGAAGTGTGTAAATGGCCTATTTTGCCTTCCTAAAGATCAGTATAGGCACACATCTATACTCAAAGAAACTTGAACAAAGTCAAACCTCTACGCCTAGCAAAAGAACCTTCACATCCAAAGAAAGTTCAATTCCTTTTCTCGCGCAATTTTCCTAAACGTCTCTAAAAATTACGTGTTGGAGTGATGGTTGGTCTCGGGCGGTGTTATTTTTCGCAATAGAAGAGTAGAATTTAAACTTGTTATGATATATTTGGTTGCCAAGAAAATCAATTGTGGAAAACAAGATGGATTGAAGACTTCAATTTCATTCTCCCTTTCAATAATAATGAATACATTGCATGAAGCCTTTTGCTCTTAGCATTGTTTTAATTATGGTTACTAAATGTTCGATAAAATGAGTGACTAAGTTAGTTGTAAGAAACCAATAAAGCTAGTTTAGATTACTGTAGGAAGAGGGCTTACACATTTGATTTATTTTAGAATTAATTATACTTTGCACCCCTGTAGTTTCATGGCATTTATATTTTGCACCCCGATATATCAATTTTAATACATTGGACCCATATAATTTGGATGTTTTACATTTTGCACCCCACCGTCACATTTTCTGTGATTTTGGACTGAATGAAGTACCACGTGCAACGCCCGTGCCATTTTTTCCCCATTTTCCCTCCATTTTTGCCAACTCATCCTGGTCTCTATTCAACTAAAGCTACTTCTTGCTTTGAACTCTATGTCTTGAGGAGATTAGCTCATTGGATACCACCCATATTTTATCTCGGCTTTTGGGTGTTGTATCTTTCTCCTCACCATTCTCAACTTTAGAAAAATGGTTTGTGGGTGAAGGGGTCAATGCCTCTCTGTCTGAGCTTCTTCTTTAAGCACAAGTACCATAGATTCTTTATTTCATTTCTAGTTCTTCCAGGCAATCGCGCTGCAATCAGAGACCACCTGGGAAAGCCAAAGAAATGTTAAGGAAATTACTGATTACTCGAACCAGGGGAAGATGGTAAGATATAGAAATTTACATGTTCCCGAAAACTGCATGAAGTTCAATTATAAGGTTCTCTTCCTCCCGTGAGAATGCGCCTCTCTTCAAATCAAGCCTCAAGTAGTTGATCCACCTCAATCTGCAGCTCTTCCCACACCTTTGCAGACCTGTGAATACATCACATGGAGATGAGATATTAAATTGATCCTTTTTTCTGAACATTGTAGGTACGCTTAGTTTGGGGGATAAGGAAACGCAGAGGAGAGGTTAGTCTACCAGCTTGCTTAGGGACAAAGCTCCAACACCCATGGCCATACTCGGTAATATGCCTCAGAAACTTCTCGTCCTCTTCAGGTGACCATAGCCCTTTTCTTAGCTTTTGCTTAAAACCGCAAGAGTGCCTTCCCATTTTGGAGCAAGACCCACCTGCAGTGAGGGAGAATGTATCCTTAAATAGCAAGTTTGTTGCTTCCTAGGTGAACTGTCAGCAACGGCTGGAAATAGCTTTGAGTGGATTTGTAGGGAGCTTTGGTAGAAAAGGTGTAGAGAGAGGTTGAGGTTGGAGGTCCTCCTTTTGGCCAACTCATCCTAGTACCAAAGTTCAGATAATTCGAAAATGGAGGGCAAAATGGGAAAAAACTGGCATGAAAGGTGCACATGGTCCTTCATTTCGTCCAAAATCACAGAAAATGTGACAGTGAGGTGCAAAAGGTAAAAAATCTAAACCATTTGGGTCCAATATCTTAAAATTGATATATCTGAGTGCAAAGTGTAAATGTTATGAAACCACAAGTGTAAAGTGTAATTAACCCTTTATTTTATTATGTTGGTGATGATGTTGGTTAGATTTTATTTGGGTGGTTACATTTAATTATGTTGACCTAATGTCATTTGATTGATTTCTTATTTTATTGCAAATTTATGTTAATAATTAAGTTTATTAATCATATAAGATTACATAAAATACAACATAGGTCAAATATTGAAAAATACTTTTAGAAAATATATTTGATGTAACAATCAAACACTGAAAATTAGAATACTTTATGTATTTTGAAACAAACAGAGATTTTGTTCAATTTTTTTTTTTTGTAAGTATTCTTACTTGAATTTTTACTATAAAGTTAATTTAAGAATGTTAGAGATCGTTTGGAAGTTGGAATAACAAATTATGAGTAATTTTGCATTTTTCTTTTAAAATAGAAATAATTGAGTTGTTTAATTAATAGTAATCTCTCGTTTGCATTCATTTCGAAAGATTAAAAACTTTAATATCATACATAGTGCTTACAAAAAAAAAATATTGTGCATATATAGACTGATGCATAAACTATCATGTAAACTTTAATATATATCATGTGAACTTTGCATAGACTCTCATGATGTACGACAAGATACACAGCGTCATCATGACAAAATGTTATGAAATGCTGACAAGCCATTGGATGAAGGGCATATAAAATTTAGTAAATTATTGACGGCTACTGTTCAATTGAATCATTTAAAGTTGTATGGACAGATAGATTAATGCCTCTTTCGCTTATATGGCAACGAGACCGTACAAAAAGTACGTTGTTGAACACTGAGTGATTTGCTGCATCAAATGCTAAGTTTCCAAATGACACGTACAAGAAGTATATAAAATATTTAATCATTTGGATATGAGAATATTCTGACTTGTCGTAATGGCTTTCGGACCCTACCAAAAAATTTCAAAGCAACCAGAGAACCAAAACCAATATTTTTTCAAATAAATTAAACAACTTGATTATGGTCAATAAAAAAATTAATATTGCTTTCACCATGGCTGATAAAAGTATCTACAAAAACTATACTGAAAAAAAAAATGTTTTAACAAGTTACAAATAAGTAAAACATTGGAAAGCAATAGAAATAAAACAATAGCAAACTGTTCTTCATGATCTGTGGGTACAAGTCACTTAAAATAAAAAAAAATCTATCCCATCCACAAGACTATCATTGATATCACGATCTATATGGTGCAAAAAGAGTATCATCATAGCAAAAAGGTTGATCAATAAACTCTCCATATTCAACTTCACCAAGTTTGTCTAGAATGATTGGTTCCAACATTTGTGTTTCAAGTTGTTTAAACCTTCGCATCATATGTAAATTGGTGGCTTCTTGACATATTGTCTGATGCTGCTTATCAAAATCATCAACCATATATTGATCCTGATTGCAAAATGCAGTACTACAAGGTTGACTCAAAAGTCGAAGGGCATATTTTTGTAATATAGGCAAATGATTTCCGCAATAGTCCCACCATATGCCTAAACAAACCGAAAGGAATGAATTAATAAATATATATGTAAGAAGTAGTTATGAAAATGAAAATAAACAAAGATATAGATGTTGATCAACTCACGAGGATGGGATGCTTCGAGCATTTCCTTAGCTTCAACTGTGAACAGCTTCGACACTTTCGTGCGGTATTGTTGAAATTCTATCATGAAACATTTTCTTTCTTCTTCCACCACCACGTAGTATAGAAGATAGTCTATGCCACTTCTCATTTCATCGTTCTCCTTAAAATTCTTAGAGCACATGTAAGTAGGATTTAAAAAGGCAGCAGCTGCATGCATTGGATGGATAATCTTTTTTCGTGCTGCATTTGTCATTGGCCATATTTCATCATAAAGGGCACAATTATTATCACGAAATTTCTCAATTGTGTCTGTTACCCTTTCCATCATTTCATACAAGTACCCTGACGTTGAGCCAATGCCCTCAACTAGACAGTGAGTTTGAAATAGTGGCAGCAAAATTTGTGCTATCTCTTTTGCTCGAGTCCAAAATTCTTCACAATGAATGACGCAATCAATAAGTTTTGCACGTCTCAAATATTCTCCTTGCTGCTCTTCTTCAAGCAACTCCACGGAATCAGTAGACACTAGTGTAGATGTTTGTAAGGATTTTAAGTCCTCCTCAATTTCTAGTACTGCTTTGACCAAATAATAAGAATTCCAAGACTCATCCTGTACGTTGACTATTGATCTTAATGGTACTTTAATATGGTACTTGTAGATGAAAGAGACTATCAAGTTTGCCACTTCGATGGTAGTATCCACAAAAGGCCAATTAATTAATATTTCATCATGCATGACTTCTGCAGCACAAAAGCGAAGCATATCCAAGGATACACTCTGGAAAGCATCTCCTTAGCACTTGTCATATCCTCATTCACACACATGACAATTTGTACAATATTCTTAGGGCCTACAGACTCAATTATGGATTGCAATATTGCTGTATCAAAACTCCCTAGTTTTCGGTAGTACGACTTCAAGCATGCCACCCCTCCTTCTGTATACAGAAATATACCACTCTTGATATAGTCTCCAAGGATCTTATTCTGACGATTACTTTCATTAGATATGAGAGTACAACCTGTGTTACCTGAAGATCTTTTGACATTCTCAACGTATTTCTTAACTTCCTTTGAGACATCAGGTATTAGTTGTGATTTTAGAGTTAACGAACTTGGTAGTTCATAATCAGAGCCATGTTTAACAATTTCTTTCACAAAATCATTAAAAAAAAGTGATTGAAGTGCTTCAGAACGAATGCCCTCTGAGATGAAGAACTTAGCCAAGTGTTTATCCACTCCAAACTTCTGCTTTTCTGTACGTACATTTGAAATATTGTGTGATGATGATGTGGGAATCGGAAACTTGGCACTCTCTAGCATGCGATTTGATGCTCCCAAATGTTTAGCTTTCTTATCAGGAGTGGCTAATGTTTGTACTACTACTTTCTTAATATCTTCAGGGACTTTTTCACAAACTTTAATGTCACGACCACTAAGCCCAGACAAATGTGACTTAATCCTTGAAATACCTCCAGCAAAATCATTCTTGCAATACATACACCGAAACCGGCCATTCTTTAAATCCTCTGCATGCTCCCAAAATGTATCTTTCCTCTTCGGCATGTGTAATTATTTTCGTCTTATATGTGCAATCATGCAAAATTAAAATTAAACTTGATTCAGCTAGAGGTAAGCTAAAAATTTGACTCGAAAAACTGTAATTACAGAAAGAAAAATCAACCATCATGGATAATATACAGAATAAATTATTACTCTTGTTTTGTTACACCTTGGTTTTCAAAATCAATCAATCATAATGACCTTTTTTTTTTCTAACAAGAATTCTAAGCATTCAGTCTAACGTTGTCAAAAAATGAGGAAAGTATAATGACCATTAGCAGCTTCTGAGTCCTATAAATTACCAAAAAATAAAAAATTATCTATCCGAATAGATCTACGAACCAAAAGACGAAGAGTCTATCCATATTCCATTAGATCAGTAAATAAAGCAACAAAATATGCAGAAAAAAAAAAATCAGCGGTGTCTCTCAATTATCTGTGGAAGGAATACTATAACTCCAATCAGGTTCGAGATATATACAAGGAAACTTGAGTGCAAAAACTAATGTTCTCATAAAAACCCAAGAGCAGTTGCAATTAAAAGACGATCATTATCAGGAACATACAGGCTTAGAGAGAAAGAAGAAGATACCTAAAGCTTGAGGCGGCCTCCTTTTCTTTGTTAACTTCCGATGATGCAGAGATGGACGCCGGTGAAGCTATGAACTTGGTAGAATGAGTCTCTGGGTCACAAGTCAAAAGCCCTAATCGGCGGTGTTGGGATTAGAAGTGGATGTCAAGGAAGCGACTCTTTTTAGTCTTTGATAAATGAGTTTTGGCACCCGAAGAGCTACCAGTCAAGTAGTTGATCCACAGACAACCATGTGACGACTAACGCTAACAGACTTGCTAACACCATTGTTCTTGGGCCCGCAGATAGGCCTGGCCCACCACATTTCTATCCTCAATTGGCAGGTTATAGCTCCCCTGGTGGACATCGGAGGTAGCATTGAGTTTTTACGAGAAGCACAGCAGCTGAGAAAGGTTTTTAAAAGCGTTTGCGCATCAAAATTTTACGCTTCTTAAAATTTTAATACAATAAAAATTATAATATATTTTTTCTCTTTCCATTAAATCATTACTTTTTACTATAATAAATATTAAAATCATCTCTCTCTTTTTTCATCAAATAATTAAAATTTTAATCTTCCTAAAATTTTACAAACAAACACACCCCAATATTCTTTATTTAGCTGAAATATTGCATTAATGACTTCAAAAATAAATTATCATAACGCTTTTGCAGCAAAAATCTGCGAACCTAATTTTTTTACTGTTTCATCCTCGCAATTATTGGAATTGATGTGTTAAGCAAATGTAGTAGGCAGGGGCCGCTCTAATCTAACTGGGGTTTTAGGCGAAAATTTGAAATGGGCTCTTTTGTAATAATTTATAAAATAAAATATTAATAAATTGTAGTTAAAACTTATTTTTTTAACTTTTTGAGATGAAAATCACTTATCAAAATTATATACCTTAGAGTTGTTAATGTGTCAATTTTAATTGAAAATACTTATCATACTTATCAAGTACTCCGTTTAGAGATTGAATTAATTTTTTTTTTTTTCATGTCCAGATTTTATTTTCTATTAGTCATAGTCGATATCTCAAAACTATTTTAAACTGAAATAATAAAATTAAAATTAAAATAAACACAAACATAACATAGAATAAAACTACAATACAAAATATAAAAAATTAACTTAAAAATAAAATTAAACGAAGAGATTGTGAATAATAGCACCTCGGCCCTCATGGATAAGTGATATTGATCAGAAAAAAGGGCTAAAGATAATTTGGCAAGTACTTTATCAATTAAGTCTTTTAAATATAGATTTTTAGCCTATTAAGTCATGCAAAGGTAAAAATAATAAATAAATTAGGTGGCCGGTTTATATGGTTTTCAATTATTTTCGTTTATTAGGTGTACGTGAGCGTTAGATCTTATAACATGGCAAATATTTGTGCATTTCAATAGTTTGAGAGTTAAATGTGATAAAATTCATAGTTCAGACCAGTATGAAATTTCAACAAAGTCGAACCTCTACACCTAGCGAAAGAACCTTTTCAATTCCTTCTCTCGCTCAATTTTCTTAAACATCTCTAAAAATTACTTCTGTTGGAGTGATGGTTGGTCTCGGGTGGCATTATTTTCTGCAATAGAGGAGCAGAATTTAAACTTGTTATGATACGTTTGGTTGCCAAGAAAATCAGCTGTGGAAAACTAGATGAATTTGAAGACTTCAATTTCATTCTCCCTTTCAATACTAATGAATAGTTGCATGAAGACTTTTGCTCTTGGCATTGTTTTAATTATGGTTCCCTAAATGTTCGATAAAATGAGTGACTAAATTCGTTGTAAGAAACCAATAAAGTTAGTTTAGATTACTGCGGAAAGAGGGCTTCCGCATTTGGTTTATTTTATTATGTTGGTGGTGATGTTGGTTAGATTTTATTTGGTTGGTTAAATTCAATTATGTTGATCTTATGTCATTTGATTGATTTTTTATTTTATTTCAAATTTATATTAAGAATTAAGTTTATTAATCATATAAAATTACAGAAAATACAACATAGGTCAAATATTGAAAAATACTTTTAGAAAATATATTTGATTTAAAAATCACACATTGAATATTAGAATACTTTATGCATTTTGAAACAAACGGAGATTTAGTTCAGTTTATTTTTTTGGTAAGTACTCTTACTTGAATTTTTACTATAAAGTTAATTTAAGAATGTTAGAGATTGTTTGAAAGTTGGAATAACAAATTATGAGTAATTTTGTATTTTTTTTAAAAAAATAGAAAATAATTGAGTTGTTTAATTAATTGTAATCTTTTGTTTGCATTCACCGCGGTGGCTTCGCAAGAGAAATTGACAATATCAAAAACCCGGCGACAAGAACTTTTGGGGAAAAGCTTATACCAAACAAACGTATACCTTCACCGGCATACTCTCCATATATAGCTAGCGTCTATTGAACTCAACAAGATTATAATTTATGCTGATCGGCTATAGCTACCTTGCTGCAAGATTTTTCCCCCCTACCCAAAAGCGACGCCTCTGAACTTTTGCACAATAAGTCAATGTCAGCCAACCCTTATAGGCCACTTTTGACTTTGTTTTGTGTTTTTGTTTTTCGTTTATGGTGATGATACCAAAGAGAAGCCACTCAAGCTCATGATAATGTAGATAAATGACCAGCTAGCCCAAACATATTCCCTATTGTGGCCCTCCTGTTCATGATACGATCCTCCGGATGCATGCATTAGATCAGCAGGCCCACTAATTATAACAAGAACTTGCCAAAAGAAAATGCCCACCATAGCTTTCATCATAGGATACAAAGAGAAAACAAATGAAAGTTCTGCAACACTTCGGAAGAAAGCAACTAAACCGACACCCAAGTGTCTAAATATGCATGATGGAAATTCTATTCTACATATACCAATTAAGATATTATAACACAAAACCAATATATATATACATTAGTTCATTAGGAATATATTACTTAGGACGAAGATATATTCATTATCATAATAAGGAGGATTGGTCTTTTTAGTTGTTCCACATGCTTTATATGTATGCTGTTTACTTATAAAATAAGATAATCTCTTTAAAAAAGTTGGCAAATGATTTGTTACTATCAAAATCAAATGACCTAAGCTATTATGTAAACTTAGAGCTAACACTTAGTTTTATAACTATCAAGTTATAGTAATTATGTATGTATTATAAAGTTATGGTTAAAGAAGCATAAAGTAACATGTCATATAGTTAATGCCAAGTACTAAGATTTTTTAAATAAGTATAAAGTTCTAAGACATGGTAAGATTTTCTAAATAATAATTATAAGTACTAGACTGCTACTACCAAAGTATTTTAATTAAAATTATTATACTAATTATGAAAAAGAATGTAAAATAATATTAGATTTTTAAATACTGTTACAAGTTACTAGTTATTTTAGGTACTAAGTACCTTTAACTACGTACTAGACAATATTATATAGTCTAAGTACTAAGTATTACTGATATTAATGCATGCTACAATATATGTATATTTCAACTATAAACAAAGTAGTAATTAAAATAATCAACTTTGGAATATACTGTTGAACTAACAAAGCTAATGGCTAATTTAAAGTGTAATAACAAAATGAATTTTATACGATGATTAATATAATATTTGAAAGTAGAAATAAGAAAAAAAAAATAAAAGAAAATTATTTGTATATCTAACGCGATGGGATTATTGAAGTATCAAAATACATCATATAGGTGAGAGGGAAAATTTCCTCTAGGCCAAGTCCGAGTTTTTGCTTCCCGCTACCTAGGTAAAAAACCCCTCTTCTTTCAATTCTCGCTTCTCCTGTCTCCGTTTGCTCGCTCTCTCTCTCTGGGGACGGGCATTTTTTCAAGTTGGATCCTTTGGGAGTTATCGGATGTCTTGAGAGCGATTTCTCTGAAGGAAGAAGGATAGGATTGGAGTCGGTTGGGGTTGGGTTCGTTGAATTGGAAGAGGAGCTCGATGCCCAGTTCGTCAATCTGCTTGGCGGGTCGGTTCGTTCGCTGATTGGTTGATTGAATCGAGTTTTTGTATTTCTTTCTGCTATGCATGTGAACAAGGGCTGGTGGAATCGATGCGGGAGGCATTGGGCGAGGGCAATTTCTGTTTCGATGGAGATGAAGGCATGAATCCAAAGAAGAAGGAGAGAATCGATGGTGATAACGATGTTCTCGGATCGAGTATGTTTACCCTTCTTTCAATTTATTTTAGCCTTTTGGTATATTTAAGGTGTACTGTTTGGATTGGTTGCCGAGAGAAGGTGGGAGAATGGTCAGAAAAGAAAGAAGATTTTTGGGTTTTTTCCACTTGCATGTTGTCTATTGCCGTTCAATGAAGTAAATTTTGTTTATTAGAGGGATTCTGTGCAAAATTTTGACTACGGTTGCTTCTGAAATGGAGAAATCTTTTGGTTCTAATTCTTTATTTGTTTTCTTGTACACTGATAATGTGAGCAATTAAAAGGAGGTAGGGTCTTCGATAAAATTGTTATAAAAGAACGAAAAGAAATTAATTTAGATTCACCTTGATTGTACTAAATCACCAACTAAATTAATTTAAGCGTTCTTGTGAGGCATGTAAGTACGAGCGTCACTGTATCTAGGGAGTGGATATTGGAGTACACAGAGATGAAAGCCAGAGGCTATAATTTTTTTAATGTTGACTCTATGGTTTCTAATTTTTTCCACTGCAGTAGCGCTGGCAGGGTGTTCTTTTTTCTTCCATTTTACATATGTATACCAAGCACTGCCACGCATTCTCTGAAAAATGTTAGAAAAATGAAATTTGTTATAAAAAAAAAAAATTGTCTTTAGAGCTGCTATTGAATGAACAATTGTGTATGCTTAGGATTGGTATGAAAATGGTGTATTCTCATATTTCAATTGATTGCCCAATCCTAATTGGGTTTCTCTATTAGTTGGTGGATGTTGGAAAAGAGGCTGATAAAATATTTATGCCTTGTGGTCACGACTTTTGCTTGAAGTGCTTCCAGAAATGGATTGGACAGGACAAGTGCACTTGTGCAAATTACCGTAACAAAATCCAGGCTAATATGACAAGTCAACCTCCGATCAACTCCGTGCTTATCATGGCCAATCGATTGGTAAGGATGTCGAAATCCAATGCTCTAGGGGCCCCTGGAACAAATGCTATGTTTTATTAACTCTTTATTTGTGTTCAATGCTCTGATTGATGATACTATCTGAACATTATCTTTGTTTCCGTATTTCTCTTGAAGGTGCTTGAAGAGAACGAAGAAAAAATTGCTCCTGGAACTTTGCTCATAGAATTAAGTTCTGGCGATGGTATAGTTTACAAGGAATATTTCAATTATGTTATTTTGTTTTGAAGTTTGAAATTTGTAAATTTATGTGTCCTGGGTGTATTATTGCAGTGTGCTCTGTGTCAATAAGACAACAATTACAATATGTAGGAAAGAAGCTTGTTGGAGCTCAGCATTATAACAAAGACGGTTCTGTTAATAACAGGTACTCCCCATGTTTTACATAATTTGCTTTCTTCCAAAGATTTCTGCTTTGTTGTTAGCAGGCCCATCAGATGGCAAAGAATGGAAAATATTCGGTGCCTACTGGAGGGTAGACTTTGGCAGCAATGAGAGCCCTATTTTGCATGCTCCTACATTGAAAGTTACTCATTTGGACATAATAGTATTCATGGGCGAGCCCACTAGAGGATAGACTTTGACAGCAAAGAGAGCAACATGAAGAGGCACAAAGAAAAATGCTATCGCAACTTCAGCATATCTTGGTACAGGTTTCACAAAGAGGTTGATGCGGTTTTATTGCTAGTTGTAAGGTTTCTTTTGTTTTAATTTTGTTAGTGTTTTGGACTTACATAGACCTTTGTACATTCTTTATGTTTTGGATTTCTGTAGAATATGATACTTTTTTTCTAGGTTTGGATTTGTGTAAAACTTTGCTATTTTGCATTGCTTTTGTGTATTTAGAATGTTTTCATACTTAAAGAGAGCCAATGTTGGTATTTCGATATCTTATTATGGGGTATAAATTGTGCTACAATTTGGATTTTTGCAAATATGAATCAATTTCGACATATAGATAACATGGTAGAAAATCAATCATTGTAGACCAGAACATACGGTCGTCATCAAGAGTCATACGCTATCATTTCATTTTCGTAACTAAATGGAACTTTTTAAAAAAATAATAAATGGTCATAATCGTACTGGCGTGACCATTTAGAAAATCATCGATAAGGATTTATAGTCACTTAAACGAATAAAGTTATTTTTTTAAAAGGATGAAATAGTAGTGGTCATGACAATATTGTTGGAACTATTTAAAAATTATCATGTGAAACTAAAATAGAACGAGATTAGTCAATTGTTAATCGTGATCACATAAACGATTGGACTGAACGTTGTTAGTGGTGACCATATGATGCTAGTGGCTACTATGGTTACTATTCACATAATGAGGAGGAAAAAAACATGTAAGAGTGACCATGTAAGATGAGTGGACAGAATGTTGTTAAGGGTGACCAAATGTATGTTGTGGTAGCTATTCACATATCGACGACATTAGCTTTAAAAAAAATGTCTAGTGACAAAAGATTTTGTTTTTTAAGTGACCACTTTCTTCGTGAGAGATCAAGCAAATAACGACACTGTCATTTAAGGTATATACAAATTTCTCTAGACGGAAAAAAAAATGACCAACGTTTGACCACTAAATTTGGTCCACCTATTAATTGTAACTATTAGAAAGAGGTTTTAAGTGATCATTGTTCTGGTTATTTTAAGCACTCTTTTTACATGTCAATTTTCTTCCTCCATGCTAAATTACATTTAGCCTGTCAGATTCGATGTCGTATAATTAGTTCCTCGTGCGCTCACTTTGATGCTTGGAAAACAAAATTTTTGTCTCTCTTTTCCTTTGGGTAAGTGATTTTTTAAAAAAAAATTAGTAAGTAACATTGTTTCACTCAAGTAAGCAAATCTGTCAGTATACTTTGGAGCTCTCTCGTATTCAAGATTTGGTCCCTACACCGGCCATTGAGGCCCTCGAACATGATCTGCAATGGCAACTTCAGGATATGTTGAAACGTGAGGAGGATTTATGGCGTTGTAAATCGAGGCTGTAGTGGCATTCTATGGCTGACTTAAACACCAAATTTTTTCATTTATCCACGGTGGTTAGAAAACGGCGAAATTGCATTGAGGGTATTAAAACAGAGGACGGTATTTGGCTTAATACCTGTGAAGAGATAGGTAACCACTTTGTCACCTCTTTTCTGCTCTGTTTACTTCGTCGTCACCTATGTTTGGTCCGGAAATTGCCTCTCTTATTTCTCCTGTTATTTCTGATGATGAGAATGTTCCTTTATGCCTTGTCCCGGATGAGATTGAGATTTGGCTTGCTTTGCGTTCCATTGGTGCTCTTAAGGCCCCTGGCCCTGATGGCATCTCTGCCCTTTTTCATCACTCTTTTTGGAGTTCCGTGTAAGTTGATGTGATCCCGGCCGTGCAATCTTTTTTCTTATCTGGTTTTCTCCTTAAATCTCTCAATCACACTAATATCGCCCTCATCCCCAAGAAAGACAATCCTACTCTTGCCTCTCATTTTAGACCGATTAGCCTTTGTAATGTCATTTACAAGGTGATTTCCAAAATTCTATTCTCTCGCCTTAAACCTCTTCTCCATAAGCTTATTTCCCCTTTGCAAGCCGGGTTTGTTCCTAAATCGCCTTATTCACGAAAACTCTATCCTAGCTCATGAACTCATCCACAAATTAAAACACCACAGAGGGAAGCGTGGTTTGATGGCTCTTACAGTTGACATGGCACAAGCCTATGATAGTATTGAGTGGGCTTTTCTTTTTGAGGTCTTACGATGCTTTGGTTTTTCTGCTTCTTGGATTCAGTTGATTACACAGTGTGTCTCCACGGTTTCGTTCTCTTTGTTATTGAATGGAGGTACTCATGGTTTCTTTTGCCCTCAGAGGGGTCTTCGCCAAGGCGATCCTATTTCACCGTTCTTGTTTATTTTGCACTTTGAGGTCCCCTCTTGATTGTTTGCGGTGGCTGAACATCATTCGCTTTTCTTAGGTATCAAAGTCTCTCGGCATGCCTCCACTATCTCTCACCTTATGTTTGCTGATGACCTTATGGTCTTTAGCCGTGCACGTGTGGTTGATGCTGAAACTATTAATTTCTGCCTGCTAACTTATTCCCAGTGGTCTGGGCAGAAGATTAGTGCTCTTAAATCTGGAATTTTTTTTTCAGTTCCAATACCGTGCCTTCTCTGGTTCATGATATTTGCCATTCCTTGGATTTAAAGAAAACTGCTTTGGGGGGTAAATATCTTGGCCTCCCACTTCTATTCCCGCGCTCTCGTATGGCAGCCTTTAAAGAGCTTCAAGCTAGGATTTTCTCTCGTATGAATGGTTGGCAAGCCAAATGCCTTTCACAAGCTGGCAGGTTGACCCTTATCAAGTCGGTGGCAGCCTTTATTCCTGTATATTCGATGTCCACTTTTCTTCTCCCGAAATGTTGGAGTCAATCTATAGATCGAAGCTTTAAGAATTTCTTTTGGGGCTTCAAGGCTGATCAACGTCACCTTACTCCCTTGGCGTGGTCTATGGTTTGCAAGCCTAAAGAGTTGGGCGGGTTAGGCCTTCGCCGAATGTTTGATATGAATAGATCTTTAATTGCTAAGCTGGGTTGGTTTTATCTCTTCCAGACCTCAGGCCCTTTGGGTTCAGGTTCTTCGCGCCAAATATTTCCATGATGCTACCTCGCTCGCTGAGTGTGTTAAAAAACCCTTGAGTTCCTGGATTTGGCAAGGTATTCTCGCTTGCAGGGATATTCTGGATAACGGTCTGTTTTTTGTTGTCTCGTCGGGGGCTTCTATTCGGGTGTGGTCTGACCCATGGGTCTCGAGGCTGCCTGGATTTCGTGTCCAACCTCTTTTTCCCAGCCTCCCTCCCGCTGCTTCTCCTAGCCATGTTAGTGAGCTTATTGATGGTTTCTCGGGTCAACGGAATCGGCCCTTGTTGGATCAGTTGTTCTCTACTGATTGCGTCTCTAAGATCCTTTCTATTCCCTTACCATCCATTTACCCTTCTGATTTGCTGACTTGGCGTCTGGAACATTCGGGGGAGTTTTCTGTCAAGTCTGCTTACTACTCTGATCAAGCTGCTCGTTTCTCTCATCCTTTTGATATGCCCTCTTTCAATTGGGCGCAGCTTTGGAAGGCAAAGCTTCAAGGGCGGCTTAAAACTTCTTCTCTGGAAGTTTGCGAGTAGAGCTTTACCGGTCAAGTCCCCGTCTGTTCTTCTTGGCAGATCAAGTGTTTGAGGATTTTTTCCTCTGCCCCTTTGCCGCTCGGCGCCTGAATCAGAGGAACATCTTGCCTTTTAATGCCTTTTTGCTAAAATTTTGTGGGGTGAGGCCCACTGGCCCTTTCGTATGGAAGCTCTACAGCATCTGGATATTTCCTCCTGGCTGTCCTTTATTTTGAATGCTACTGTTTCCCTGCCCTTGTCTTCCTCTTCGGCTCGAGATTGAATTCTTCAGGCGTCTATTATCTTGGATGTCATGTGGTTTGCTCGTAATCAAGTTGTTCATGGTGAAGCTAGCTTTCATCATTCTGAGTTGAATGCGAATATAAAGAGGCATTTTATGGAGCATCGTGCTGCCTGGCGTGATTTTGATAGGCGGCTGTATTTCGTGTGGAAGCCTCATGACTTGGGCTTTTGGAAATTTAATTGTGATGCGGCACTTCGTGGTAATATGAGCTTTCTAGTCGCTGTTGGTCGTGATGATCAAGCAGTGGCGGATGCAGGGGGTGGCCGCCCCCCATTGGACCGGCAAAAAAAAAAATTTTACATTTAAATTTTTTTTTAATTCATATGTTGGTCTGGGCCTATGGGAGCCCGATCCCCATAGGCCCAGGCCAACCCTGATTTTTTCCTGTAGGGCTTGGGCCCGTTAGGCCCAGGCCCTTTATTTTTTAATATGCAAAGGGTGAAATGGCGTCGTTTCACCCTCTGCCTTAAAAAAAAAAAAAAAAAAAAATCAAAATAGGTGAAACGGTGTGTTTCACCTTGTTTTAACAAAACACGTTCTTCTTCCCTTTCTCTCTCTCTCTCTCTCTTCGAACTTTCCCTCCTTCACTCTTTCTCGCCCACCGCTGCACCATCATGCCCACGGTCACTGCCCCGTTGTCCACCGGACCACCGCCCACCGCGCACCACTGCAGCTACCAGCTGCACCGCAACACCAGCATCCAGGCTCCAGCCGCTGCGCCGCACCACCAGTCCACCACTGCAGCTGTTGTGACTTGTGGGTCTCTCTCTCTCTCTCTCTCTCTCTCTCTCTCTCTCTCTCATAGTCTCTCTCTGCCACGGCCCACACCCCACAGTCCACATTCTCTCTCTCTCTCTCTTGCTCTTTGCGTGCCGGCTCTGCCTCTTTCTCTCAACTCTAAACTCTCGGTCTGCCTCTCTCTCTTGACTCTCAGCTCTCTCTCAAATTCTCAATCTCATTATTTTGATTTTTGACGGTTTCAATTTTTGCAGGATCCCCGAGATTTTACATTTGAAAATTGCTGGCCCTCCGACCCTAGTACGTCTCTCTATTCAAGATTCTCTATCTACAATTAAGTAGAAAAATTCATTTATTTAGTATGCTAAAAATGCTTTAGGGTTTGGAATTTTATGATTTGTGAAATTGTTGAGGATGAGATTGAATTGGTTTGGATATTTGTGGGTTGTGAAATTGTTGGAGGATGAGGTTGGAGGTGAAATTGTTGAGGATTGATTGAATTGGTTTGGATATTTATGGTTTGTGAAATTGTTGGAGGATGGGATTGAATTGGTTTGGAATTTGGATAAATTTGTGAAACTGTTTATTTGAAAATTGTTTATTTGAATTGGTTTGTGAAATTGTTTTCATTTTTGAATAATTTGATTGTAATATCAATTGAATGCAATGTAATTAGATTGGAATTTGGATTTGAATTAGGGATTTTAACCTTTTGTGACATTGGGGATTTTTTTAAATAGTATCATTTTTAATTAATTTGATTGTAATATCAATTGAATGCAATGTAATTAGATTGTAATTTGGATTTGAATTAGGGATTTTGACATTTTGAAATTGGGATTTTTTTGGTAGTATTTTTTTAATTAATTTGATTGTAATATCAATTGAATGCAATGTAATTAGATTGAATTTGGATTTGGATTTGATTTGAATTAATTAGATTGGAATTTGGATTTTTGAGTTGTGATCCAATTGATTGATTGTCTTCACTTTGTTTTATTTTGTTTAGATAATGGATAAGTTTGTGATAAGAAAGCCACGCAGCGTGGAGTCGTCTAATACTCCTAACGTGGCTACTAATTCTGAGATGGATAGTAGTTCAAAAAGACCTCGCATTATGTTTAATCCGGATGATATTATTGCTGACCCAGGGTTACGTAAACCTATTGAAGAATATGATGTTGGGATTAGGATCAAGTTCGTAGGGAGTACTTGATCAAAGGTCCTTTTCAACCCGTGGCCATGATTTTCCCAAGAAGCAAGAAATGAGGAGTTTTAGGGAGTATGGTTTAAAGATTTTAATTGGTTGGAATATAGTGTATCAAAGGATGAAGCATATTGCTTGTGGTGTTATCTGTTTAGGCGACCTAGAGGAGGGAAGTCTGGGGGAGATAAGTTTACATCTACGGATTTAGCAATTGGAAAAAGGCAGTGGAAGTTTTTGGTGAACATGTTGGTGCACATGATAGTGCTCACAATGAAGCTAGAAGACAATGTGAAAGACTTGAAAATCAGCGACAAAGTGTGTCGCACATGTTATCCGCACACGAGCACGATCAAGAGAATGCTTATCGCATTCGTTTAACAGAGGTTTTAGATGCCGTTCGTTATCTTTTGGGGCAAGGATTAGCTTTTCGTGGTCATGACGAGTCTGAGAGTTCAATAAGGAAGGACAATTTTCTTGAGCTTCTGAAACAACGTGATGAAAAGGTTGCTAAGACACTTAACACTAATGCTCCTGGAAACAACCAAATGACTGCTCCAAATATTCAGAAGGAAATGGGAGTGCTTGTGCAGCTCAGACCACACTTGCCATCATTAAAGAAATTGGAGATGGATTTTATTCTCTTATGGTTGATGAGTCTCGAGATAATTCAGTGAAGGAGCAAATGGCAGTGGTTTTGAGATTTGTGAACATACGTGGACAGGTGATTGAAAGGTTTCTTGGTGTGGAACATGTTTCTGATACTTGCTCTGAATCTTTGAAAAAAAGTATAGACAAATTGTTTGCAAGACATGGGTTGTCAATATCCAGATTGAGAGGTCAAGGGTATGATGGGGCATCAAACATGCGAGGCGAGTTCAATGGGTTGAAGTCACTCATTTTGAGGGACAATCCTTCTGCTATTATATCCATTGTTTTGCTCACCAACTTCAATTGGCTGTTGTGGGTATTGCAAAGAATAACTTGCAAGTTGGTGATTTTTTTAATTATACTTCCTCGATTGTGAATATGGTCGGAGCGTCATGTAAAAGGAAAGATGCTCTTCGGCAAAGTTGTCATGAGAAGATAGTGGAGCGGTTGGACAAAGGAGAGATTTCTAGTGGAAGGGGCAAAAATCAAGAAACCAGTCTCGCACGACCAGGTGATTATTATATTTCATTATAATATTAATAGACTTTTTTTTTTTTTTGTTTATAGTTTTATAATTCCTATAATATTGTAGGTGACACTCGTTGGGGTTCATACCACCTTACAATAATCCGTCTCTTCACTATGTGGTCATCAGTATTGGAAGTGCTTGAACATATAAAAGATGATGGTACTCTCC
Source organism: Morella rubra (assembly GCA_003952965.2). Taxonomy (NCBI): domain Eukaryota; kingdom Viridiplantae; phylum Streptophyta; class Magnoliopsida; order Fagales; family Myricaceae; genus Morella; species Morella rubra. The sequence continues at coordinate 16,734,619 of CM025853.1, forward strand.
CAGAACAAAGATCCACGGCTATGAGTTTGATGGATAAGATGGAAAATTTTGAGTTTGTATTCACTATGCATATGTTAAGGAATATAATGGGAATTACAAATGAATTGTCACAAGCCTTACAGCGAAAAGATCAAGATATTGTTAATGCTATGGGTTTGGTTGAAGTTGTGAAGGAACAGTTGCAAGAAATGAGAGAATAGAATGGGATGGATTCTTGGAAGAAGTCAAAACTTTTTGTGTGGATCACTCTATTAGTGTGCCGAATATGGAAGACATTATACCAACTCGTAGTCGTTCGAGGCGTGGAGGGCAACTTATTACTTATTTCCATCATTTTCGTGTGGAAGTGTTTTGCCAAGTTATTGATTTGATCATTCAGGAGATGAATAATCGGTTCACAGAAGCAAATACGAAGTTACTTCTTTGCATAGCATGTCTTGATCCAAAAAATTCATTCTCAGCGTTTGATCATGCCAAGTTACGTCGTCTTGCTGAGCTTTATCCAAAAGATTTCACAGTAGATGATCATTTGATACTTAAAAATCAGCTTAATACCTATATTAGAGATGTTAGAAGAAATGCTGCTTTTTCTGGGCTTCAAGATATTGGAGGTCTTGCTATGAAGATGGTTGAGACAAAAAAGAATACTCTATTTCCATTAGTTTATCGACTTATTGAGTTGGCATTGGTCTTACCAGTTGCAACTGCAACCGTTGAAAGAGTATTTTCTGCGATGAATATCATCAAGAGTGATTTGCGTAATAAGATGGGAGATGACTGGATGAATGATTGCATGGTAGTGTACATCGAGCAAGAAGTTTTTTAAAATATTGAGAACGAAGCCATTTTGCAACATTTTTAGAAGATGCAAAAACGTAGGATGCAATTGTCATCTCTCAGTCGTAGTACATAGTACGGTACGTGTATTTTATTATTTTTAATGTTTTTAGTCTTTAATTTTCAATATTGTAACTATAAGAAATTTTTTTGCATTACGAAGGAAAAAAAATTCTTGTCATTTTACGTTAAAAGTTCGACCCCCTGAATTTTGATCCTGGATCCGCCACTGTGATCAAGGCCATATTATAGGGGCTTGGAGCGGCTTTCTGGTGTCTTCTAACCCCATCCTTGCTGAACTTCGTGCCATACTCCTTGCCTGCCATTCTGCTGAATTGCCCCTGGTTCCTTCTGTGACCTTTGAGAGTGACTCTTTGTGCTCTTGTCGTATTGTTAACAACCCTACCTTCCTCGTTGAAGGCCCTTTGCTGTTCCAAGCCACCCTCATCAGAGACTTTTTTCGAAGACACTCTGCTTGGCGGTTGATTTGGATCCCTCGGAGACAAAATCTTATGGCTCATCGCCTCGCGGCTTGGACGGCCTCTTCCTTTGTTTTTGATGCTCTTGTTATTTCGCGTCTTCCTTTGTATGTTACGTCTATTGATGATCCTTTTGGATCCCCCCTAATGTAATGTATCTTGGTTCCTTTGCCTAGAAAAAAAAAAAAATTAAGAAGATGCCAAGATTAAACGGTGCAACTTTTCCTCCTCTTCGTTCGGGCTCATAATTAGATAGACTTAAAAAGTTACAGTTATTTGCTTTTAGTATTATCAAATTACAGAAACGAACATATTTGGTCCAAATGAGTAATTAATCGCAGCATACCTCTTTTCAATATGTATCACCAAATTCGTTGCTTTCTTTAATTTATTTAAAAATAGTACATGACTGCATCTTTTCATACTAAAAGCCAACAACCGCTCTTAAGGATTCAGATGATGGGCGGCGGATTTGGGTCCTTGGTAATCAACTTGGTAGAGAAGCTCATCTAAATTGTCTCTGCTGCTTCTATTTGTGAATCCCATCGATCCATGTTAAAGGAGATGTGGAGGTGGATTTGGATGTGTTTTTGGCCCTTTATAATCAGCATGGTAGACAGATCACCTGAATTTCGACTTCCTCGCTGCTTGTACTTTTGGCTTCCATTGAGCTTGGTTTAAGGGGATGGGGAGGTGGATTTGGATGCGTCTTCGGCCGTTTATAATCAGCATGGCAGACAAATTCACCTGAATTGTCGACGTCCCCAGTACCGCTTGTACTTTTGGCTTCCATTAAGCCTGGTTTAAGGGGATGGGAAGGTGGATTTAGAAAAATACTTGGTGTTCTTTCTGGGTTCTTCCAGATTCTTCTTGGGAAGAATCCAACCGCTCAGAATCTCTGGGTGTATAGGACCCACTTCTAAAATGAATCCTGAGCCGTTGGATTCTTTTAGAAGAACCTGAAAAGAACTCAAGAAGAACACCAAACATTTCTCGTGAATTTGGGTGTGTTTTCGGCCAGAATAATTGGCATGGTAGACAAGGTCATTTGAATTGTCCTCTTGTCTAGTACTTTCAACTTTCATAGGGCCTAGTCTAAAGTAATGGGGAGGTGGACTCGGATGCGTTTTCAGTCCTTTGTAATCAATGTCGTAGAGAAGCTCATTTGAAACGCAGGAAGAAGAGGCCAAGGAGGAGGTGCTGCTAGTGGATGCAAAAAGGTAAGAAGCGGTAGTAAGGAGACACAAGAGAAGGACATGGGAAGAACTCATTTTTTCTATTGCTAAAACAAGAATGAGTAGGAAATCGAGTATATATAGAAGACTAAGCGTTTGATAAAAATCTTGATGGAATTAAATTAGAAATAATTGCTGTGGTCCATTTAGAGTTATGGACGACCACATAATTAACTAATTAATCACAAATCTCAATCTGATCACAAATCACAATCTATATTTTCATGATCTTCGTAAATCAAGAAGATATAAGCCATATACTAATACTGTCTTTACACTACCATTTTTTTCAAAAGAATTGTGGCTTGCCACTGTTCAAAAGAAAATAACAAGAAGTTATTGAAAACTCACAAAGATGGGATGTTTCAAGCATCATGCTGGCCTTGAGTTGAGAACAAGTTTGGCATTTTCGCCAGGTGCCGGTACTGTTGTAATTCCTCCATATATAAAACCTATCTCTCTTCTTCCATGACTAAAAACTGAAATAACATATTTTATGGCATGCATTGACCATTTCACCATTCTCCTTAAAATTCTTAGAACACATATAAGTCATATTGAAAAAGGCAGCAGCTGCTTGTATGATTGGATGGATAATACATTTCCGTCTCGGTCTATAATTTTCCAAATAGCGTCGTAAAAGGTGTAATTAATAATATTTTGCTATTAATTTCGCAATTGACTAATAATTGGGATACCAATAATGACCAGTCATTACATCTCAAAGAACGAAGAACCACCCTCTATGATGGAACCCAACAATTGACTCACGCTGAAATACTGAAATGCAATAGAAAATACTCCAATTTGGGCTGGAGACAATTACAAATAAAATTCACTACCTAGTCTATTTGTGTTAGACTAATTTATGAAAAAGCAAATCAACAGCTACCTCCTCGATAAACTCAACTAACTCCTCAACTAACTCCTAAACAAACTCAATAGTATCTTCCAACTATACGCTAAAGACAAGCCCTTTGAATAGCTCCTGCTTCCACATCAGCTTCCTTTTGAAATGGTCCTGCACTTTCTGTAGTCAACATATCCAAGTGTCGTGAATTTGGTTTCCTAATTCTTCGAGACCTATGACTCTACGACCAAGGTATCCGGCCACCAATGCACCAAATAATACTAATAAAGAGACCCCAATACAACCAATAACAAGTAGCTAAAAAGGAAGGAATCGAATACATATAAATTCTATATTGATATCTCATTCTATCAACGTGGAATAGTTTTCCTACTCCCCAAATAATCCATAAGACACCCTTATTGATATATATATCGAAAGATTCCACCAATGATCTTGTTCTGAGATTTTGAATTACATATTTCAATGAGCCTAATCATTATATATATCGCTTGAAGATCTTTTGATATTCTCACCGTATTCGCTAATTTCCTTTGAGATATCAGATATGAGTGGTGATTTGAGAGTTAAAGAATAGATGGAGTCATTTTCAACAAGGCCTTTCACAAAATCATTGAAGAAAAGTATTTGAATGGTTTTAGAATGTATGTCCTCGGAGATGAAAAACTTAGCCAAGTGTTTATTCACTCTAAACTTACCTTCTTCGGTATATTCGTTTGGAATATTGTATGATGATGATGTGGGAATTGAAAACTTGGCACTCTAATATGCCATTTGATGCTCCTAAACATTAACTTTCTTACTGAGAGTGTTAAATACTTGTACTACTTCTAATTTAATAGCTTCAGGGACTCATTGGAAAATTTTAATGTCATGGCCTCTAAGTCCAAGCAAAGACAATTTAACCCTTGATATGCCTCCAGAAAAATTACCACGGCAAAACTTACAGAAAAAAACACCATTCTTTAAATCCTCCACATACATCCACAATAAATTTTTCTTCTTTTCCATGTGTTTATTTCTGTCCTATGTGCAATGAATCATGCAAAATTATATCGTCTGAACAATGATAATTTATATTTTACAGATCTTATCCATTGCCTTAATTCATTTGGTTATATATGGACCTTCCAAAGATTGGTTTCATTCTGAGTTAAACTTTTGATTTGCGAACATACGATTAGTGTGTCTGTTTATGGCCCAACCCAAATTTGGTCCATTTCGAACATTCCCTGAATTCATCACTATGGTCCATGATGGACATTGACCCTGCAATGTTTATGCCCTTGTCAATGTAGCTCCTAAGTGAACCCAGCTCTGTTTTTCAAAAGAAACCTTTTATCGATCTTGATTAGCCCAAAATTACCATCAGTTTTGTTTGGAAGATTGGAGATTCTTCTGCTCTTTATTCTAAAACCACCGTCTTTGACGTTAGTTGACTTAAATGTCAACTACAATATGTCCGTCAATGAGGGCCTTATAGAGTTAGTTAAAAAAATAAGGCTAAATTACTCCGTACGTCCCTGGGGTTTGACCTTTTTCCAGTTTGGTCCTCAGGGTTCGATTTTCCCTAAAAATATTCCTAGGGTGAGACCCATTACCAAATAGATCCTGCCGTCAACTCATTGGACGGAAATGCACACGTGGCTAATGGCTTACACATGAAAATTTACAGCTAGATTTTTAAAAAAATCTCACCTAATCGCAATGTGACACGTGTTAGTAAAATAAATAAAAATAAATCTAAAATTACTAAAAAAACATAATTAATTTTTTTAATGTAAAAAAAAAAAAAGGCGGATCGGGGAGCATCGATCCTTTCCCGGTGGAGGCCCCCTCCACCGCCCGTCGGGGGATTCTGTCCAGGGCGGGATTTTTTTAAAATCCAGCTGTCAATTCCCATGTGTAAGCCGTTAGCCACGTGTGTATTTCTGTCCAATGAATTGACGGCATGCTCTATTTGGTAATGAGTCCTCACCCAGGGATATTTTTAGAAAAATCGAATCCTGAGGACCAATCTGAGAAAAGGTCAAACCCCAGAGACATGCGGACTAATATAGTAAAAAAAAAACAGAGGAATCTGTTGTCTTCCTCTATATTTAATGCGACATACAATATTGTATTTAGGGAAATTTACAAATACCACACTAAGTTTTAACTCCTTTTTAAAAAATTCACTGGGTTTTAAAAAATTTCAAAACGCTCACTAGGTTTATCATTTTGGTATCAAAACTCACCGAACCCAACACTATTAGACTTGTTTAATGGAAAATTCATCTCGTTCAATCACAATGTAACACGTGTCATTAAATAAATAAATAAAATTTAAAACTAAATCTAAAATTAATAAAAAAACATAATTAATTTTAAAAAAAAACCGAACGGTGGAGGGGGGATTCCCCCTCCACCTCTAGCAGCCCAGAATTGGGCAGTCGGAGGGCGCCTCCACCCCAGGTGGTGGTCTAGGTGGGGGTTGGGTGACCTCCCCCAACCCGATCCTTTCGTTTTTTGTTTTTAAAATTAATTATGTTTTTTCTTAATTTTTTATTTTAAAAAAATTTTTTTTATTTATTTAATGACACGTGTCATAATATGATTGGACGGGATGAATTTTCCGTTAAACCGGTCTAACGGCATTGGGTTCAGTGAGTTTTGATACAAAAATGATAAACTTAGTGAACGTTTTGAAATTTTTTAAAATCCAATGAGTTTTTTAAAAAGGCGTTAAAACTTAGTGTGGTATTTGTAAATTTTCCTTGTATTTAATGTGACAAGTTAATACCTTATAGACATACTAGTATAATTTTTTTCTCTCATGAAAAGTTGATTGAAAATTTAGAGATTATTTGGTAGGAGATTGGATTTTATTAGAGTTAGTGAAAAAATGTAAATATGATAAGTGGATGCAATTTTTTTTAATTAAGGTTTATAGGTTGGTGTGAGTTTTTATTGGAATGAGTTGATGGAGGGTTTTATATTTGATAGAAGATTGAAAAAGTAAAAAATTAAATTTTGTTGTTTGGCTGAGAAAGTTTTGAAGAGTCTTTAGAGTGTGAGCTACCATCGGAGAAACATCTTAGCGAAGTCAAGCTTGAAAATGATATCTTACTCTACAGCGTCATGTCAAGGGATAAGGATGATGATATCGAAGCATAAGACCAGGTGACTCAATAAAAAACTAACTTAGAGGGAACACTGCGCACTGCCTCTGCGAATAAACAAACATTTGATTATGCAACTTTCCCAGTGGGCTGCTCGTTCTAATCGCTCTGGTTTTATTGATATTTCGGTTGTTCTTCCTTTTATTGCTTTTTGTGATTCGAACTCTGTTTTGGCTTAGTGGTTTTATTTTAATGAGACGAGGTATTTCAAGAAAAAAAAAAGATTACGCAGCTTTCCGATCCGACACCCGTCCCCCGCTATATTTATACAGGAGTTCGATTAACCACTACACACAACACGGGGAGAATATAGGCAAAAATGCCGGGCAGCAACTCGGGTAATCTCCCTTCCACGAGGTTGGCCCCTACATATATCTCTTTTGCTTTAGCTTTCTTTTTTACATTTTCCAATTCATGTGCTCAATTTAATGATGATTAACAGAGCTTCAAGTGTTGATGTTTGCCTACTTAATCGTCTTGTTTTCTTTTCTTTGTTTCTTGGAACTAAAGATTGCTCATGTGCCTTCCATGCTTGTTATTTAGCATTTAATGTTTGTTGTTTCTCTGTAACTGGAATTTGGACTGGCATTTGAAATTGGTGAAGTGCTTTGTTCTTTTTTAATGAAATTTACTTTGCAGTTTTTGAAATTCTAGACCTTGGTCATTCTCTCTCTCTCTCTATCTATGATAGTGTAATAGATTCGAGTTTCCGGTCAGGTCCTTCCAAATATTGGGTTCGCTTATGGGCCAACCAAAACTTGGCCCAATCCCATCATACCTAAAATTCAGCATTTGTACCATATAACGAACATGAACATCGACCCATTTTATGCGTTGTCACTATGGCTCCCAAGCGAAACGAGCTTTGTTTTTCAAAAGAAACATTTGTTATCGGTTTTGATTATCCGAAAACTAACATCAATAACCTTGTCTTCGCCATGAATTATAATTTGTCTTCCTTTTCCGCAAGAGAGTCAACTCTCTCATGTGTAGAGAATATGTGAGTTTGTGAAAGTTTGGTTGAAAATTCAAACATTGTTTGGTAGGAGATTGAGTTTTAGTGGAATTTATAAAAAAACATAAATATGATAACTCGATGTAGGACTGGATAGCGATTCCACTACCGGTACTGGTAAGAGGCGGATTCCAGTCCGACCCTTGCTGGAATTCTTCCAAGTGAAAATCGAGCGCAATAAACAAATATTAAAAAATAAACAAATAATGTGGGTGAGGTGGCTCGGTCAGTGAGAATGTAACGCCTCTCCCTTGTTTGTTTATACTATTACTATATGTGAGCCTAGGGGTTCAGTCCTGACACGGGACGTGACATAGGTAGAGTTGTAGAGAAAGAAAGATCGGTTGAGAGAGAGAGAGAGAGAGAGAGAGAGAGAGAGAGGCATGGACGATGGTGGCAGCAGGGAGAAGAAATATCTGAGAGAGGCACGACGCAGAAAGAAGAGAGAGAGCATAGAGATGACATAACAGAGAAGAAGAGAATTTTGTAGAGGCAAGAGGGAGAGTGCAAATTTTGTAGAGGCAGGAAGGAGAGTGCCACTGTTAAAATGCTAAGCCCCAAGTGGATTTATTTTTTTTTTTTAAGTGCAATTTTATTTTGGGGTTTATGTGAAAAAAAAAAGTTAGATAGAAGATTGATTTTATTAGAATGAGTTGATGGGGGATTTTATATTTTATAGCAGATTAAGTTTTATTAGAAATTATGAAAAATAGATAGAATAAGTTGAAGATTTTAAAATTTGAAAAAGCAAAATATTTTGTTGACTTAGATTTTGTCGTTTGACTGAAAAACTTTTGAAGAATCAAAAGCTATTTCTAAGAAGTTAGAATTTTTAGTCATTGTCAAAAATCAGGTATTGATTTTGAAAAAAAATTTCTAATAGCTCCTACTAAAATATTGTCTTCTTCTTTTACTCTCTCTCACAACAGGGCAAGTGAGTAAGATCAAATTACTTTCCGAGCCATATTCGTCGACATTATCAACAGACTCCTTGAACTAATGCTTAAGCTTCTTCTATTGATATATCCAAACTTGGCCAATGTTGATTTAGATGCTATAATTATACTAGTTTCTACTGTTGTATCATTTGTTTACATTATTACATCGAAGGTGGTAATCCGCACTCCAAATGCAAGGTACCTCCAAATCATGGAGCCTATATACTACATTTCGGGAGTCCTAACTTGTGGTCTATTCCTATCGATCCTCTTTCCTCTTTTTGGATGATTCCTCTTGTGTTTGAGTTGTGCATTCTTGCTTACAAAGATATTGAGTGCTCATGCTTGGAGGCTTTTGAGTTATTACGACGTGGTAGATTGATTGGAGTATTCAATGCATTAATTAACTCCTTACAAGGAATTTTCAATCAACCTAATCAAGAAACAGTCTCTCAAGCATCAAGCTGCAACTCAATGACACAAGAGGATAATAACAATGTTGCAACTGCAATATGAAACCTTTGATCATTATAAGAAAGTATTTCAAAGAAGTGTTGCTATGTAAAATTATCTCGTTTAGTTAGTGTTAGAGAATATAATTTAAATAATAAAATCATTCTCTTCTTATTAATTTAATCTTTTAAAACAAGCGGTAGATTCACACTTCAATTTTTTTTGCTAATTCCGGATAAAAAATCTCCACCAGTCAGTGCACCCGATTCGTATGTGATGATAGTGGGTCATGCTTGGATGCATTCAGCTTCAAGTCAGGACCTCTACCAAGCCCATGACAGGTATTGGGCTTATAGAAACGGCATCATCTTCGATAGTTGAAATCCAAGGGCATGTTCGTTTTCATCATTTTTGTAGGATTTGAATCCTACTTTTATTTTTACAATCCAAACATCATAACATACACGCATTTTTATACAACACTTTATTACTTTTTCTACACACACAATCCCTTTCAACAACTTTCTACACGCATTTTTATACAACTTTAACACCACTAAATATTCACAATTTCATCATAATCCTAAAAAAAATATGAAAACCAACATGCCCTTGGCTTAATTGCGATAGGAAGTGATAGTTCCAGGTTATAATTACCTCATTTTCCCAAGTTGTGTCTTTGGGGTTCGTAAATTACATTTACCCTGTGAGATTTGTCGTATAATTAGATCCCCGTGAGGAGCAGTGTCCAACGCTCACTTTGATTCTTGGAAAACAGAACTTTTGTTTCTTTTTTCCTTTGGGTAAGTGATTTTTTTTTTTTAGATTAGTAATTAAGTAACATTATTTCACCCAAAACTTACAACACGTGTAACATATCCCATTTGAATAAACAACGAGTGTGGTCCAAGGTGAGCACAACTCGCAACAAAAAGTTGAATTTAGGGACCGAGTCCTTAAGATTTGTATTTTAGGGTTGTACTTGATATTATGGTGGTTTGATACTATGGTGGTAATTCGTAAGGATTATTACAATGTCGAAGGAATTTTTTGCTCGTGTTGACATTGCTCCTTTACACTAAGTTTAATGTACGAATTTCCTCTTTATATAAAAAAACATTATCTCATTTTCTAAGAAGCAAGAGGGATCTAAGGAAGTTTTTCTCTTATGTTAACTTTTTTCATTCTGCCCAAACTAGACATCCTCTATGCATAGCAAGCAAGAAAAATGTTGAAATTATTGCCCATTAAGTGAATAAACAGTTGTCTACAAAAATAAAAGTGAACAAAAAGTTAGACAAGAAGGAATGACTGATTTAAGGGGTGAAGGCGGTTCCTGAGGTGCTAGGCTAATGGTTGGAAAGTCGTCTTTCATGTATTCGACGTACCAAGTTCGAGTCACATGGGTGTAGGATTGATGCTCCTCCAATTAGATAAGTCCCAGACAAATTGGGCACAAGGTTGTGGGGCTGGAACAACCGTGGGCACCACCAAGAAGAATTAACTTACGGGGTAGGTTTAGGTCCGTAGAGTTACTCCCCGTACCCCCTAAGAAATCTGAACACACGTCTAACACAATCAAAAATGAGAAAAAATGAAGATATCTTTTTCAGCATGCTCTCTTCAAGCAATCAAATTATCGTGCTCATTAATGATCATCTTTAAATTTCAAGGAACTAAAAAAAGAGGAGAAAAAAAGGACTAATTTATTCTCTTCCTGCCATTAATGATCGTCTTTAAATTTCAAGGAACTAAAAAGAGGAGAAAGAAAAAAGGACTAATTTCTTCTCCTCTTCCTCCTGCTATGCAAATATCCAAAATATAATGATAATTTGTTGCTTCTAATTTCTAGAAATTATACAAAAAAATCTATCCGAATAGATCTACAAACCACAAACGAAGAGTATTTCCATTCCATTATGTCTATAAATGAAGCTACAAAATATACTGAAAAAAAATTCGTGGTGTCTTCCAATTATCAGAATGTACTCATTCTTACCTAGTTTATCTTCGGAAGGAATACTCTAACTCTAATCATGGTCGAGATTTGAGGAAATATGAGTGCAAAAACTATAATGTACACAGAAAAAACCCAACAGCAGTTGCACTAAGAATGTTGACCCATGAAGGAAAAATATATGAGATTCGTTATCAAGAACAAACAGCCTTAGAGAGAAAGGGGTAGATACCAATCTTTGAGCGGCCTCCCTTTTGTTGTTAAGCTCTGTTGATGCAGAGATGGAAGCCGGGGAAGCTATGAACTGGGTAGAAATAGAGTGATTCCTCAATCCTCATTCCTCACCTCTGATAGTGCAGAGTGTAGCCGGCGAAAGTCCACTTTACACTAGAGTTCGAAGTTTTGTTCCTTTTCTTAACAGGGAGAGGCATTGGACTTCCAAAACTCCTAATATTCTAAAAGTCAATCAAAACAATACTTTAACCCATATCTCTGAGTCTAAAACGCTGCCTATTTAGCCGAGTCTGAAGAGTCGGGCCTTCTGCCCTTTCCTGTCCTTTAGGCACCCCAAGCTTTTTGTCTTTGGATCGGTCTGTGCTCCTTTTCTTTGTATTCTTCTGGCAGAATGATATACTCTTTTTCCTTTCTTTTCTCCGCAGAAATTGATATACTATTTTTTTTTCTCAAAAAACCAACACACTTTTATGGAAAGTACAAAATTACACCCGAGAACTTAATAATAGGAAGAACCCAAAAGGTAATCAACACGTTTAGGAAACCGAAGCCTATATATAAGCACACAGTTCTCGGATGAGACGGGCAAAACGCCCTAAGCAAGATGACTCGAAGGTTCATGGAACACAGGAAAATCCGCAGAAAATGAGCCCGAAAGGCCATTCAAAGTAATAACAACTGCACAAGGCAATGGCAACGTCATCGCTGAAGCAGGGACTGACGTATTGTATCCTGCTCCCAGAGCACTTAATGTAATTACAATACAGATTCACAGAAAGAAAACAAGTTACAGATAAACAAACTAAAACACCTAAACAAGCCTTAAACAAGGAGGCAAGCCCAAACGGGCAAAAAGCTAACATAGGCAACGGACTAAGCCGAGCAGACTTTGGCCAGATCTGAGCCAGGGGCAGAGGTGGCACGAGGTGGCAGTTGATGGAGATCCACGGCCTAGGGGAGAGGTCAGGAGCCGCCGAGACCGTTCCTGGGGAGCGTGGCAGTTCACAGGAGGCGGAGGAACAGTCAGCAGCGATCGAAGAGCTAGCCGCGTGGGAGCCACGAGCTGCCTCTAGCACGTCAGAGTTTGGCCCCTTCGAAGATCGAGATCGACCGAGTTCAAGCATGGGACACGAGTTAATCAAATCCTGCCGGAAACTGTTGTCCACCGATCGAGTACCACCTGAAAAGAAAAACAAAAAAACCACAACCAACCAGACGAACCAGAGAGGAGAAGGGAAGAGGGAAAGGGCGAAGGGGAAGGGGGGGGGGGGGAGGAGGGAGCAGCCGCTCCTGGAAGGTGCTTGTTACGAGGCCGCACAGCATGTAGG